>JBAIZZ010000373.1:0-57412 GCA_037355905.1 Heliconius aoede | reverse complement strand
AAAAACGGAGAGGAGTATATTGAGAGTAAGAAAAATACAAAAAAGTGAACAGTCATAAGATAAAACAAAAAACGACCATATTGGATGCTTTTACTCAGGCCCTGATGTTAAAATGGCGGCGAAATAAATGGCTTATTATTATAGTAAAATCTATGATTACCTATTATTTATTGTAGGTTACAGTATCTTTCTTAATTTTAAAATAGTTAATAATCAAGTCGTATAACATAGTCGAATATAGCCGTACCGTTCAAGCACAGTGGGATAGGATTCAACGAGGGACCCATCAGCCACCGCTGCCATCAAAACGCGGCAAAATTTGAGAGCTTGGCCACTAAACACTACCTTTCTATATTATTATATATATGTATTTAAATACACTTATTAATATCAAAGATATAGAATAAATAATACAATATATTTATACTAAGGCAGGGACCCATGTGCCCATACAATAAAATATACGAAACTATTTATACTTACAAATACTTCGGCAATCGCAATGTAACTTGATTTGAGAATAATTGAATTGATATATATGTATATATATATATATGGGCCCCTTGAATGTTAGCCAATATGGGCTCCTCGGCTATATGGGCTCCTTGAATGTTAGATTCCACACAGACGTGTTACACGTTCCGCTCCTCGTAGGCAAATAAAATGCAAGTAGGCAACGTCTACCGGAACAGATGATCATCGGACAGTGGTTTAATAGAAATGTAATTTTGTAGTAATTTTTATATTTAATAATTTATATTTTAAAAAATTTTGATCATTCTAATAATAAAAAAAAAAACACCAAGTTTTAAGTTTTAAATAATGTTGAATCAATTCACTTTTAACGCACGTCTACTATAATTCCATCAAATGGCCTCCGTCAAATGCATCGTAAGAAATGCCGCGCATATACTAGGACTAGCAGGTGTTATCACAGTATGACGGCCGAGTTCCCCAGGTTCATAGCAGGACATCACTGAGAACTGAAAATTTCAGTTCTATTACGTTTAGTTTCCTGTTTTAAAGTTATACATCCCGGTAACTTAATGATATTAAGAAATATTATTTAACTAGACCCCGCGCGACTTCGCCCACTTGAACATTTATTTAATATTATTCTAGTGTATTTACAGAGAATTGGTTAATTATTTTTTTGAAACGGATAAAAATTATATAATACGTAATATAATAAAACCGTCCAAGTGTTCTGACCACTAGGCTATACGTTCTCATCTAGCTAGGTCGAAATTCCTATTTCGAATTTCGAATTTGTAAATAGAAACTTATCTTATTTTGTTAACAATTACATTTTTTCATTTTTCATTTTTTTCTTAATTTATAAGGACAAAATAGTTTTTTTCCGGTGTCACCTATCTCGCGTAGCGGGTTAGCCTACGAAAATAAAGTGTTATGTTGCACACGTGTTACGGTACACGTTAAGTAGTGAATCGGTGAGAGATAAAAGCACTACAGCTATACGTGATTTTCAAAACGTCAATTCTGATTTTAATATTGCATTAGCATTATTAAACTACGATCAAATAGAAGACCTCCTTGCCACCTAAATGTACTGAAATGCATATATATATATATCGTTAAGCATAGTCAAATGTAACATATTTAACTTCTTAAAAATGTTAATTTCTCTATTTTTGTTGTGTGATAGATTTTTATTTTTATTTTTTTTTCTTAATTGTATGTAATATGTAATATTTATGATTATTTGTTTTGTATTTATGTAATTAAATTGGGTATGAGTTCTGAAACGACGCATGTGAAACGGGCGTTGATAACTGCGACGCAGTTTCATTCTACTGTAGTTATTATCGTCTTTTGTCAAATGTTTTTGAAATAAATAAAAATAAATATTAAGAGATTAAGAAGTGTATAAAATATAATTTATTTCTTAGATTAACTATCGTTTCACGTCGCTACTAACTAAATGCTGAAATGTCAATGTGGAAGAATAGTATTTAGAATCCATTAGAAGCCAATATAGATTAAGGTAATAAATAGATTTGAACTTTTTTCAAATCTTTCAAGGAGTCAAAGTCAAATAATTTTATTCATAATTATAAAGTTACATACTTCATTTTTTGAACGCCAAATAATCTACCACCAGTTCACTAAAGTTAATGCCTCAGACAAAAACATTTATTTCCCATACAGTTAAATATAAAATCAGCTTCACGCTGTATCGCGCACACAGCAGGGTAAGCAGAGGGAACATAGTGTTAAGACACTCCGTTTTCCTCACTTTCTGCCGAATTCGGGAGGCATTGCGTGTTGAGTGGCAGAACTCAACGCCGCGCTTTGCCTCGACACCAGAGCAAATAAATATTTCAGTTTCTCGAGTGGGGATCGAACCCATTGTTGCAATAATATAATTTCATGCAAACTCATGCCTTAAGTTCATTCAAATGATGATAAGTTTTTTTTATTGAATCGGTTTTGATGAAACAAACTAGCGACCTTGATGGTGCGCCAAGTGAGAAAGCGGTCGATTCACTTGCATAAATTCTATCGTATTCGCCATAGCAAGTTATTGAACTATTGGCAATTTGGCAATTGGCAAAAACTAATGGCAAGAATTGACAAGAAAACATCCTTCTGTCCAATAACTCTAATTGCCAAATTACAAATAGAAGTTTTAAGAATCACTCTTTCACACAAAAATTCGATAGCTATCTGTCGCTAACATTTGTAACCCAGCATATCAATGAATTTTAGAGGTATTACGTGTTAAGCGCCGCATAATAACTTATGCCCCCCCATTGGAATAGAACCTACAACCAGTGAGTTCTGTTCTGTTTTGTTTTGTGAGTTCCTAGTGAGTTTTAATTAAAATTTGTGATGAATTATCATAGTTTATATTTAATATATATATATATATATATATATATTATTTTGCGGTAGTTAAGCGTTGGACGCGCCGGCCCGAATATAAATAATGAATAAATTTATTAAAATACTTTAAAATAATTACACGTTGTTTAAAATAACAACACGAAGTTGTTTTGGATAATTCAATAACTTTATTAGAAATTCGAAGTATTGGACACGGCTCTGGTTGTCAACAATCCTATTGTACGTTTATCGTATGTTATATATATATATATATATATATATATATATATATATATATATATGTATAACATACATATATATATATGAGTGTCAGTATAGACAGTATTTACTCGTAACTTTAATTGACGCGAGGAAGTGAACCGTTTTTTTAGTGACTGTTTCATCAGTTCAATTATATTTCTTTATTTCATTCGTAAATAATAAAAATACGTTAGTGATATTTTCTTTTGATTATTTTGATGACTCCGTAACTTTTTTCTGGATGCGTTTGAATGAAAATATTAACGGCATTTATTTACAAAGAAAACGAGCGTACAGGTCACCTGATGATAAGAGATTACCGCCGCCCTTGCCGACCTCGTGTGACCAGAGGAGCCACAGGAGCGTTGTCGGCTTTCGAGTTGGACATAGGCGCGTTTTTTTAAGGTGCTCAAGTTGGGTCAATTGGGAGTACTTTTTTCTCCATTTGTGCGAACGGAGGAGACAGAGTATTATATACCTATATCAATGGAATTTTGAAGGTGTTGAGCAGCATAATTCGAAGCCACCCTTTACTTCGTTACCAGAACGAAGAAATGAAAATGATAAATATCTTATCTCTTACCCACTCTCTCTTACCCACAAACTGTCACGTTAACAGTCGCACGCTTGTACCCTTACACCAAGACTGACCTCAACTCCCTTTCTTTCTTTACATATATAATTTATTTGCAAAATATATATTATATTCTGAATTTTAAGTGGTACATACAAGCTTTATAAAAAAATTGACGTAATAGAAATTTATGTTATTATATATTAAAATATAAAATTAGATTTCGCAATTTGTAAAATATAAATGAATGCCATGCGGGGATATAGCGTTAGTTAAGTGAAGAATATAAATAATTCGTTTTTAGTAGGTACAGGTATTATGCGCGAGAATACTGAGGAAAAAGACAAGTTATTTTTATTAACTCTAGATATTTTAAAATAATAAATGTACAAGATTTATTAATATTCTATAGAAATATAATTTATTAGTTACTTTTGTACTGTTGTGTTATTTACTTGTTCCACTAATCAGATTCAATAATAGTTCAGTAAGATGCTTTTAATTATAAAAACATAATAGCAAATGTGAAGATGGTTTAAAACAACTATATAAAAATACATATTCATACACTAAATTATGAAAAAATATCGACAAGCCTATATCGTAAAAGTTTTATTAATTAATTTTTTTATTTATTTTATTTATTTATTTAGTTTTGTTAATCAAGCCATCTCCATACGGATTACGAATACGCGATTGTTGTGACACGAACCACTTCGCAACCAATTGACATTTAAAACGTCAGCGTGAAAAACCCGCCAAATCGACAGTGAACCGGTAACGCCGCGCTTATATTCTATGAAAATAGTAACATTCACATGAGGCATTGATAATATAGCGAGCTCACCTTAGAGTCACGGCGCCTCCATGTGTTAACAGGTGGCCTTCGCAACAAGTCTACGGCGTCCTACAGGTCGGGGGCGTGCGGTGGCGGCGGCGGTCCGGCGGCGACACGCGGCCGGCGCGCGCCAGACGCAAGCGCGGCCAACCTTCTCTCCCCCATCGATTTTCAATGTACGCTACCTAAGGCGCGGTATTTACTAATGCAGAGATCTGCAGCTTTCCCACTCGTTGGTTGTTTTCAATTTAAGAGTTATCCCCGCGTCCTGCGTTACAACTACATGTAACGTAAATTTGTGAAATAATAGTAAAATAATTTGATTATTGTTGTTTGACTGTTTAAGCATAATTTTATTACGACTTTGAGAATACAATAATATAAATGTAAGTGTCATGAAGTTCTTTTGATATAATTATATTGTTATAATTTACATTAAATATTATGTGATAAATAATTTATTTCTATAAATATGGAAAAACATGTTGACGAGGCTCCAAATACAATTAATCCCGCTGCACGTATATCTCTCATCGAGTAGATGGAGAACACCTCTAATCCTTGTATTCTCTACTACGGCGCCGCTACGCTAACTCTAGCAATAATGATCACAATTGTAAACAAACATATTTTTGTCAATTACAGTAAAAATCCTAGAAAAAAAAAGTAACACTCTCTTTATTAATTAAAATATATATAGACAAGCTACCACGATTGATATTGATAGATTGTCTATCTGGGGAAATTAATTATTTTCATTTCACTTTGGTAAGAAAATAAAACGCAGTGTAACGATTCAGAAATTATGTGAAAAATGGGATGACAAAGTTTATTGGTTCTAGGTTCTCTTTACCACTTCTGCGATATGCGGGATCCAGCGTACAGCTAAAAAAATATAGAGAACGACAGCAAATGTTTATTATTTACCCACCTAATATAATATCATATTGTATCAATGATACAATTGGTTAACCTTTTGAAAACGCAGTATCTAAGTTACTGGAAGGTCACGTAAAAATCATGAGGACCTAAGACGAGAAGCTAAGTTAAGTCAAAGTATAAAGTAAGAAGCTAAGTTAAGTCAATATATAATTTTCATAATGTCAAACATCACGGTGAAAGCTATTGCTGCTCTTGTTAAAGGTCTAATGTCTGATCTGAAGCCAGTCGTGGTGTAGGGGTACAAGTGGGCTCGATCTCCATTCGAGAAAATTAAATATTTATATAAATTTATATTTTCATGTCTTTGCTCTGGTGTGTGTAAGAAAGTGGGCACCGGAATGTGTTAACACTAGGTTTTCTCTGTTTCTATCGTATTCTATGTTCCATATCTAAATGAAACTGTAAGATTGATTTTAAAATATACATAACAAATATGAAATGAACTCGCCTCATCCTCGAGTGGGTACCGGATGTTTTAATCTATAAATGTTTCCGTTATACATTGCATGTAATATATATTTTCCAAAAAAATGTACCCTTACTGGCATAATATTACAATGTCACCTTTAATCTTGCGTATTTTCTTCTGTACTCTAGCCTCAGTGGTCTCATACTCGAAGGAAGGGAATAGTCAATGGTCAAAATAGTATAATAGTAAAAAAGATGGAACTCTTGTAATCTATCTGTCAAGATTATTTATCTGAAGATCGCGTGAAGGTATCAAACTAAAATTAATATAAAATTATTTCCGGTGACTTGGAGAACAGAAATAATTAAGCATCTATGTACATGTCTACGGAAAAAGAGCATTTATGCAACGTGTATACTGCATTTTGTATTTATATTTTGATCGTGTAATCAGAATCTATAGTATTGACCTACAATTATAAAATTTCCTCACGAGCGTATTAGGTAAGTCAAGCTATGTCAACACAAAGAGTTGACATATTATTTATTATAAAGGATTATCTGTGTACAAATAAAATTAATACGATGACATTACAAACTTTCAGTTATGCCAATATTTTGACATTAAAATACCAAGTTCCACACAAATTATATTTGGAGAAATGTCTATATAAAATGATTACAACTAAACATAACAACGCACCTTTTGGTTCAAAAGTTAACCGTTTCGGTAAAATAACTGTTCATCCGAATTTAGATCCAAGTGGTCTTTATGCTAGAAGACCATTCGGTTGTGATCCCTGTCTTTATCATCCAAAACCAATAAATGATATATTTCCTATAAATAAAAATAGGAAAATTCTAAAAGATTCATGGAGATACAAAGCTGAGTTAGAAGATTGGGCTAAAAATTTAGGTTACAGGAATCAAAAAGTCTTAGAGCAACGGAAATGGTTTAATTCTATTTTAGGGCCAGCGTGGCACGATGTACCAGCGACTTACATATTCGTCTCGCCTTGTAAAAATCTGGGATTTGGTAGAACTTCACGTTTTCACGTATCAAAAAATCTATTACCAGGACCTGGTACATATCACAAAACTCATCCATTTAATACAAAGTATGGCCCTCATTCCACAAGGCCTACATTCGAACGTGAAGAACCCTGTCGCTTCAAAGATATGTCGCCAAAATGGTCATTGGCGGCTAACCGTTACGAAATTGTCGACAAAAATTGCATAGAAGAGAAATCTAATAAAATTGTTTCGTCACGAGGACCGTACGACCTTTTTACAGGAAAGCGTGATGGAAGTACAATAAAAAATCATTTTAACACTTCACTCAAATGTGCATGTGCAACATGGCCTATTGCGCTCAAAGGTACTCTAACAAAATACAGCACATCCCACTTCGGTAAAATGAACAAAACAAATCGAGATTTACCATGCAGAGGACGCAATGTTCTAACAGACCTATCAATGTGTCCCCGGAGACCGGAGGAGCCCGGACCAGCTCATTATAACCTGAGCGAAAAGAAAATATTTAAACAGAATAAATGTGGTTTTAATAGCAGTTACGACAAGCCACCAGGCTACAAGCGCGTCATAGTATGGCCTGGCGTTGGTCGTTATAACGTCAAAAGTATCAGTTGCGGCCCACCTGGTCAAGGCCATCGTCATATATTCCTGAGTAAACAAAAACGTACTATAGGATCTATTTTACCAGAACCTATGAATTCTTTCTAATCATGCTTTTAGCGTATTCCGATTTATACCTACGCTACTACCTATGTTATATATTTTACAAATAAACGATTGTAATGATTTATAAATAAAATTGGCTTATTTTCCACATAAACTGTTGATGGATGCTTAATGGTTGCCTGAACAACTCCTATAAAATATCCAGCGGATAGAGTTGAAGTTAATTCCACAAACAGCTGCTGCCTACGACGTAGCCGCTATATTCGATGTAGCGGCCTCCGGTCAGACATGAATTTGACTGTTCGTATCCTCAAATTAGTAATAAAATGTAAAGATGTTTTGATGATTTTGCCCAAACACCGAAACAAGCAACAAATAATAATGAAATAAATCATAATTTTAAATTATAATTGATAGTTAATCTTTTATAGTTGTATGTAAGATCTCAGTAACTATTATGTTAATTAATGTTATTCCAATTTGGTGACCATCTATTTGAAACCAGTTTATTATTTAGAAGTACTTATATGATGAAATAAACAAAATCTATAACAAAAATTATGACGCCCACGCACCCACGCACTCACACACACACGCACACGCACGAACACACGCACATACAATTTATTTTTATATTTTTTTACTTTTAATATGTTTTTATATATTATATTAGGTGTAATTATTGTCTTTTGGAATAATGTTGTACTATTTATATTATGGAGCGTTAATGATTACAACCGTTCTTAAACTAAAGTAGTCATTATCGAATTTAAAATTTATGTATCAATCTTAAATTCCAATAAAAATTTATTTTTATTTATTAACATTAAGTGAACGTTTAAACAAGGCAACCCTGGGATTGCGGCAGACTGAGAGGTAACCATTGTTTTTCCAATTCCTTATCTGGCTTTCTTTCAAATTATGTACGATTTACGTAAAAAACATGAGTGAATTTTTTCCCAAAAACGGTATTTTAGAGGTGATTGCATCACGATTCTTCTAGACAAATCTTGTACGTGCAAATTTACCTGCGATCTATTAGCTGTGCTAATTTGGTTCTTAATCGATGGATAGGATAAATCGATTATTGTTATTTCTGCTTGCACCATAAGCAATAAGTAACGTTATTATAAAAGAATAATTTCACTCTCGTACAAATCAACATTTTAACATGAAAATATAATTATTCCGATTGTATAATTCAATTATTAATGACATATTCTCTAAGGTAATTTTATACTCTGTTTCACTGTAATGATTTAAAAATAAATTTCAGGCTTTAAAATAAAACTACAAAATCTGATGGCAATGTATTGAGGAACAATTCTAAAGTTATGTATATTTATGATCAAACAATAATTTTATTTCCATTTATAAACTTTATAATATCAAAGACAATATTTAAATAAACAATAAAATAGTTTTGCTCCCCAATTCTTTATTTTAATGTTGGCAATTCAAAATTATATATTTTAAACACTTACTACATAAGCTAATTAGTGAATTTTGATTACTAAAGAGAAGATATTAGGTATATTTTTTTTTAATTTTCCTTTTCTAAATCTGCATTTATCTAAAAATAGAGCTCGAGACACATTTTCTTTTTATTCAATTTTCAGTTCATTTCGTTTATTCTTTTTAAAATAATATTTTCTGATAGACTCTCCTCGTACAATCTAAATATCGATAAAATAAAAAAAAAAAATTGAAATCGATATTTTATTACAGATTTTCATTTTGTCAACCTTACTGAAACACACTACAGTAGGTAAGTCTTACAGGGTTATAGTTACAAACATACATGTCTTTTGTGTAAAGACAATTGCATCTAAAGATTACTTATTACTACGGGGTCAGCTTAAAGAGTGATATTGTAAGTTTTGAAACACTTGTTAAATGCTTGTTTGACAAGTGTTTGAAAATTTTTTAAAGTACATAATAGCCCCGGGGCTATCCTTCCTATCCTAGTCTTACCACCTATCCTTAAGCCGGGTCAGGATACGGCTTAAGGATAGGTGGAAGGATGACCAACAGTTAACTTGTAGAATTTTATATTATTTAATTGTTACATATATTTCTAGAGTTCATCTGAAATAGTCATGATTTAAAAAAAATAACAACATTTTACCCGACTTGAAAATATTACAATTGTCACTGGGTAATCATAATTATTACTTCATTATTCTGGTCCAACAATAGTTTTTACATTATTAAACAGATGACATTGCAAATGGCGACGAGTGTGTAGAGTGGCATAAAATAATAATTACTTACGAGAATAAAAATTAAAATTTTTACAAGGGATTTCTTAAGAAATCATCAAAGACAGATACAGATAATATAATAGAGCAGAAGACACTAGACGAACAAGTAAAGTTGAGGATATTATAAGAAAACACAAAACAAACAGACAGACAAGTCAACAGGTGAATAGATGATATTATTAATATTTATATTATACATTGTATTGTATCAGAAAAATTTTGCATATTTAGTAGACAATAAATTATACTTCTTAATTATTACCCAAATTTTTATATAGTATCATTCTACAAATTGAATATAAAAAGATAAAAATAAAACTTTAAGTATTTCTATTTATTATTTTATTTTACATCATACCATAACAAATATATATTTATATAATGCTATTATTTTGAAAAAATGCATACCATAAATTGTATAATGTTGAAAAGATTTAATTTGCCAATCTATATGTTTATATTTAATAAAGATTGACAAATTAAATTTATAAAATTAAATATATAAAAATTAGGGTAATAATTCAGTATAAAATATTATATTTAGTATTATAATAATAAATAAGTATCAGAATAAATTATTAAAGCCGCAAAAGTTATGATGAAGGTTTTTTCACATTAGTGTTGTTTGTATGTACACACCTATTCGCCGCGATATTCACAATGATTGCGTGTTTATTGTGTTTAAATTAGACACTAGACACTAGTTAGTGTCCAGCGTGCCCGAACCCGCAGGCACGCCTTGTTATTTTCAACCGGGACACTCTCTTCGCCTGCAATTGCTGAAATTATCACAATACTACAGTTGTATCAAGCAATATAAAAATTGACATTTTACTAACAGAATTATATACCATTAAAAATTATAGGGTAAAAAATAATTTAATGTAACGGAAAACATATTACATAATAGTATTCCGCGATGTGTTATAAATTTGTCTCTATAGTAATTTAAAGTAACGGTAAAAAAAAAAGTGCTTTTAAGAGACTATTTCAATAAAGAATAATTTGAATCTACAGCAAAGTTCGTTCATCGTACTGTATATATTTAATACGTATAATCACTCACATGGATCTGTCGTGTGGGAAGCCTCATCGAGCCGTCGTCCTGCGTATGACCTTCCTGACGCGCCGACCACTTTGGGGGGCGCTGCCCATGTTGAACTGCACCTGCGGCGTGCTAGTGCCTGTCGGAGGGCCGAAGTTATACACGCCTGGCGTTTGTTGCGCTGGTGGCCGCTGGAATTAAGGGATTAATTATTTTTCAGCTTCACGCTGTATCCCATACACAGGAGGGTAGGCAGAGGGAACCTCAGTGTTAAGACACTCCGTTCCCCACTTTCTGCCGAATTCTGGAGGCATTGCGTGTTGAGTGGCATAACTCAACGCCGCGCTTTGCCTCGACAAGAGAGCGAAGAAAAATACAAATATAGACGTTAAGAAATATTTGACTTCTTCGAGTGGGAATCGAACCCATTTCTGAGCCAATACATGCGCCAATGAATTCACGGCAATAAACGCGACATTAGGCGTTTTATCTACCCGAGCGGGAAAACTATAATTACAATATCATATAATAATATAGGTACAATACTGTCCCATGGCGGTGCGCCACGGCGAATTTACTAGTGACTACACTACACTCATAATGCAATTTATGTGTTATTAAAAATAATTTAAGCAATAAATACCTGTGAAAATCTAAACATATTTGTTTGATTATTTAAAGCACCAAAATTATACGCCGTAGCTTGCGTTGGATTCATCGTGATATTTTCAAATGTCGCGCTGGGTGCGCCGAAACCTGACGCCCCGAACAGTCCCATAGCGGCAGCAGGCGGTTGGGACAATCCAAACACATTGGGCTGGGCAGGTTGACTCGATACGGTATTATTGAATAGCGGCTGGTTGCTAGGAGCATTGCCGAAGATGTTCGCCGCGGGTTGACGTGCCGGCGGGCCCTGTGCAGGCTGTGCCATCTCTGGCTTGCGCGTCGCGCCACCAAACGTCGGTGCAGACGACGAACTATTCGCGTTGAACGACGTAGTCCCACTGAATGTGAAAGAGGTCGGATTTTGCGGAGTACTCGTCGCACTTGAAGCAAAAATGTTACCCCCACTGGCATTAGATCCGGACCAGATATCTTTCTTTTGTACTCTATCAAATATATTACCACCTATCGCGCTTGTGCTTGAACTGCCGACCATTAAAGGATTTACGGGATTCAGTGTATTAGATAAGCCGTCACAAGCTAACCCAGTCAAAGGGTTACCAGTGCTCAAACCGTTATTGTTAAATAGCTCATTATTATTCACGGAAGTATTGCCTAGAATGTTATTATTAAAAGTGGTACTACCCACAGTGTTGCCACCCACAGCATTAGTGACCATGGTGTTGTTTCCCATGATGTTACCACCTATAAGATTGCTGGTCATAGCATTATTGCCTAGAGCATTACTAGTCATAACATTGTTATTTATAGTATTTGTATTCATTGTTGTGTTACTCATAGATGGGCTACCTATTGTGTTAGGATATGGCGAGCCGAAAGGCGGCGGTGCACTAAATAACTTTGGAGTATCACTTTTATTTGACCCAAATGGGAAAGTAAATTTAGGTTTTTCTGGTGACTGCTGTTTATTCTGTGAAGCATTGCTGCTACTGCTGAAGAGTGAATTAGAAGCAAGTGGCTGTGTAGCCACCACTGTGGTCGTTGTTGATTCTGGTTTTGTAAATAAAGATAAATTTGCTGTTGTCGTCGACTCCAGTCTTGGAAACAAAGCTGTTGTAGAATCCGATTTTGGGAATATCGATAAAGTTGCTGATGTCTCCGTTTCATTTTTCTTGAAAGATGCATTTTGTTGGCTGCCACCAGCAGTGTTGCTATTAGAAAAAAATGTCATAGAGGATGACGGCGACGGATGATTTCTAGTGTGCACACTAGAAATTATTGGATTACTCAGAGTGGTGGTTATGTCTGTAGCAGTTGTAGATTTTGACTTGTTAACTAGATCTGCAGATGGTGGTGTACAATTATTTGACGAAAAAGTAAATACACTTGGCAGTGCTACCGATTCAGTAGTTGTTGAAGTATTTATTTGTGTCATAGTGAAGTTATTCAAATTCGACAATGTATTATTAGTCTTCGGTGATAAAATATTACTTGGTGGCTTTATACCAAACATTCCCTTTTCTAGTGTGACCTTTGGCCTATCATCACTTTCAATATTAGGTTCATCTAATGCTGTAGAAGAGCTTGATGTCGGTGTGACAGTAGTTACAGGATTATCTTTAGGTATTCCAAATGAAAATGTAGTCTTAGGGGCATCACTAGACTCTTTATTTATTTCGGATGGTTTTGCAGTAGCCTCTGTGCCAAACAACACATTATTTGTCCCAGACTGTTTGTCTTGCGATACCATTGAGTCGGTTAACGTAACATTATCTTTTGGAGGAATATTTTGCATTGGGTCAATCCCAAATTTAAAAGATACATTGGGACTGATGCCATAATTAAAACTTTTAATTTGAGTTTCTTTCACTGTTCCTGGTTTCTCTGACTCGCAACAAACACATTTACTTGTACTATTTTCATTGCGTACCATACAGTTTGGACATTCCCACTTACTACTTTGCTGCTTAACAATAAGACTTAGTGGGGAATTCAATATACTTGAAGTAACATTTAGTTTTTTGATGTCACTCATGTCGTTTACAATACTGGTTTTACTGTTTTGGTCATCTTTATCTTTTTGCTCAATAGAAGCTTCAATAGATTTAGTTTTTGAATATTTCTTTCCGCAATGGCAACTGAATTTATCCTTCGCTTCATCATCATCAACCCAACAGTCAGCACATCTCCGTGTTACTCCAGTAACTACAACTTTCAACGGTTCAGGTGACTTTACTTTCTCACAATCAGGGCATTTATCAGACTGCACCTGTTGTTGATTTAATTGAATTTCACACTCTATACATTTTTTAATATCTTTACATTGATTTTCTTGCTCTTCTTCTGTTACTGTCTCAGTCACATTCTGTATTTTGTTATGTTCAACAATTCTTTCGAGACTTTCTGATGTAGTGGCACATATTCCAACTGTGGATGTCAAATTAAGGTAACTACTGTCCGTCGATTTATCTGCGTCACTCATTATTATATTAATATTTGTTTCTGTTGGTACTACATCTAGTTCAGGAGAAGAAATTTCAACATTTTTCTTAATGGGTTCTCGTGGTTTCGACGAGGGAACCTCATTTTCATGATTTAGACGTGGCGTAAATGGTAAGGAAAAATTGAAAGAAGGTAAACTATCTTCGTCAATTTGTAATGTTGCAGTTGGGAGATTAACATCTGATACAGTTTCTGCCATTTTCATAACATTCTGATGGGCTTTCGTTACTCTTGTTCTACTTTTAGTTGCATATTTGTGATCTGGTGTATTTGAGTAATCACTGAAAATAAAATGTCTGTTTGTTATTTACATTTTAAAGTTAATAACACGAAGTAACATGCATATAAATCATTTTACCTATTAGCGGGAGTTGCTATTATCTGTCGAGCGACGTTGGTTGTTCTCATTAGCCTCGACCCGTTTCTTAGTTGAAGCACACTCGCAACACTTGGAATATATAACGGTTTGTGTCGAAAATCTAAAAAGAATAAAAGAGTAAGGTACCCAAATTTATTTGTGCAGATGCGAATTATATATAGTCCGAGTAATTATATCCGAGTTTTATATTTCAAGATTATGATTGGGAAATATTCCAGGCGCGGCTCTAGCTCATGTACCACCCGTGTGCAATGAAACCCTGGTAGCCTTAAGGCCTTAAGGTGGACAGGAACAAAATAAACTATGACGAAGTGCATTATCGCATATTCTTCATTCGTTTGACGTTAATAATCTAATGTTAAATGCTAAAAACAAAATGTATTGAGTTTGCTTTACCAAATGTAAAAAAATATTGTCTAGTTTAGTACTATTATTTGTTATTTATATGTTAAAGGAGAAACTCTCAATGTGTTGTACCTAAAAAAATGGCTGATTCCGCCATTTTCTTAGGTACAACTATATAACTCTAAACTCCAGTGGAACACTCATCTGGGTGCTTGCAGATAAACTCAGCTCTGCCGTGTTCACAATTAAAAAAATAAGACAAATGATGGACGTTGGAATTGTCCAACTAGTCTACTATAGCTATTTTCATAGTATTTTTCTTATGGAATACTGCTATTAAGCATTCAATCAGATAGATTTTAGGGATTATTACTCATACTATATATCACATTAATACATACCCAAGCGCTTTTTGCTAGTGTTCATGAAATTTTTACTATAATTTATTGACATGTTTGTTATTTGTGGGATTCTTCTAGCTTCAACAGTTGGAGATGAAAAATTGTCTAGAAGATCCATAATTTCTTTTGTTGAATTACTGATAGTTGCTTCATGTTCATTCATACTGATATTTATATGAGTTGTTTCCTTGGATTTTATATTTGGTTGATTTACATATGAACCACCATATTTAGTTTTTTCTCTGTAAAATGGTGAACTTGCAGCTAAGCCAGCTCTAAAGAACGGCTTATATTCATTCAATACACCAAACTCTTTATCTGAAAAATTTAAATTTTTGTTTGTTCTAAAAAGAACTAAAAAAGCAATGGAATTTTGTTATTGGAAGGTAACTCGTGTAAAGTACTGTTGTTGGGTGACACATATCACTTATTGCAATTACCTAAAATCTCTTTCCTAATAATTTAAGAACATATAATATATATATATTTATCTTGATTTTAAAAATGTTAACCACTTTGGATTTCTAACTACTAAGATTTTTGCCACATATTGTCTTTTATTGTAATAATTAAATAAAATAATTAAAGAGATTAAATTATTTCATTCACCTGTGTCCAAAAAATACATATTCATGCATAGGTGTGGCAATAAGCATTCCGAGTAGGCTGTGACCACTCTAGACTAGTATAGTGCCCACTCCATAACATTTACCAACAAAAATTCAAGTGTGACAAAGTAGAAAAAGAGATTAAATAAAAAGGTCACTTCAAAACTAAAGTCAAGGCAGGGGCCTTGACCTGGAAAATATCTCTTAAATACACCATTAAGTCAGTAATATATTTATTGTAAGCAAAGAATGGATGGTTAATATGAATATAATAAATACCATATGGTTTATTGAGGTTGTTAGAGTTTGCATTTGTGTCAATTGACTTCCTTTTTCTAGATGATGACTGATGAGAAGATATAAATGTATCATGTAAATCGTAATGGGATTTCTCTATTTTATTAAGTATTGCAGATGTTTCTTCATAAGTGTTTGTGGATAGATTTGGTTCTAAACTATAAGAACTTCTATTTGCCATATGATAATTTAGTTCCATCGGTTCAGTGTTTGTACTAATACTTCTTGTCTGCAATAACATCAAAATTCAAAAAATTATATTACAATAAATATTTAATTATATTACAAATAATATTAATATATATTTATTCCTATTAAACATTTATCATTGGAATTTAGACTAAATAGCATATAATGACAAACTCACTTCAGGCACAGTGTAATGTAATGAAGGACCAGGTAAATTTAGTCGTATTCTTTTTTTGGGTGGTGGTAATGGACCATCAGTGGACTCATCCTCTGTTGAAGAATCTGTTGATTCTCCCATTTGTGACGATCCATTAGCATTTTGTCTAGTGTTGAACCATGTTGTTATCCTGTTTGGCAACAGCCGCGTCATGGTTTTCGCCATTTGACCAACAAAAGACTTAAAAGAAACAGGTTACAATAAATCATCAAATCGTGAATTGATTCATATTATATTAATTAAAATTCAAAATATTCTTCATTCAAATAAAATATAAGCACTTTTGAATCTTCGAATGAACATTTCGCAAGTCGCAAGACAAAGCGTCATTTGGAAAATATAATTAAAAATCTACGCGTGAGGCCATAAGTCGCCAAGAGCGGGTACTTAATAACAACTTACCTCATGTCCATCATAAGTCGGCTTAGGCTCAGGCTTCTTTGCTGGGCTTGAATTCATTTTAAAATTGTGATCAACATATGCCTAAAAAAAACACTATATTAACTGGTAGAAACGTGACAAACATGGCGTCCTTAGAAAATGTCAAAATAAGTTTAAAACATGGCCATTACACCATAAACTGTACTAGAAAATTTACACTAGAATGCAATATTTGTGAATTAGCAAAAAGCATTTACAATATAGTAAATTGAATACCTAAATCGGTAACTTTTGTCTTCATCAGTATGACGACCATCCCATTCCCGCGCTTAACATACTACTATGCAGCTAAGCCTAGAGACACGAAAAAAATATCTATAGTTTATGGTTGAGTACGTTGTCTTTGATATTTTGTATTCGATACTTGTTCTTATTAAGTAATTTTTAATAGGTGTCGTATCGAATAAATTACCCAACTAACTAACTAAATATTTTAATAATTCTAAATTATTCTCTGATTACTATATGATAATAAATTATAAAAATAATGAATACTTAAATTAGTTACACTCTTCAATACGACTCGAAAAGCTTTTATTATCAAGCATTGCAAGGAATAGTAAATAGGATTTATAAAATTTTTTATCTGTATGAGTAACATCAATGTAATTCATTATTGTGTTCGAATTTAGCCCTAAGAAAATTACTCGATACTCCAAAACATCGATAATTTTGTGGCAATACTTAAGCGTACGTGACTTTTTAAATTTTACATATCAACGACGACCATGGAAGAAGATACAACAGTTCCGGCGCAAACTCAATCTGCTCAATTGAAAAAATTAGAAAAAATTAACTCTGAAAGTGAAATATTGAAGAATATTCTTGATAATTTTGCGACACGTGTACAAAATTGTTTGGAAAAAGCAGATCAAGTTGATTTCACTTCGGAAATACGTACTTTTCTTGGGAGTTGGAGCTCCATCTCAACATGCATCATATTAGCTCTATACAAGTCCCATTCTGACTACGACAAAAAAGTACAAAGTGAATTGTCTAGATTGATTGACGGAGCCAGCGAGGAACATGGACGGAGACGTGAAGTCACTTCCGAATTAAAGAAGAGTATCGAAATGAAAATTGCTGCTCGTCTGGATGAAATGAATAATATGAACAAACACATAACAGAAGAATTAACAAAAATACAAAACGAAAAACAAATGCATGTAGACCTACTTAACAAGTGGGTAGAAGAAGAAAGAAAACGTATCGAAAACCACGCTGAATCACAAAGGAACTTTCTCGAAAACATAATGCAGAAAAGAATAATTGATTTAGAAGCACAAAGAAATATTACAGAAAATAAAATCTCAAAAGATATTGCCTATTTCAAGAATTTGTTGAAAGTAAATGAAGAAATGAATGAGAAGTCAGGGTTGGATTTGGAAAGAGTTAAGAACCAATTGGAATTATGTATAAGCGATTTGAATATACTACACAAAAAATATGAAACACACAGCACTGGTTTATCTTACCAACTTGAAAACTTGAGTGAAATCACCATAACTGTTGGTGATAAAGTTAAAACGAAACTATTGATGGTACTTCAACAAACTCAATTGAACATACAGGCTGCAACCACTGCACTTTTGGAAGACAACAAACATTATATAACAAATCTTATAAAAGACTTCAAAGGATTAAATGAAAGAACAGAACAGAATAGCCAAACAAGTATGGAATCCATTGACCAGACAGTTCATAAAAACTGCAAATCACCAATTCAAGAGTTATGTGCCATATCTTCTATGACTGCCACATCCATGAGTCAGTCTTACTCTCACAATCTGAATGACATGCTGAATACAATTCAGCAGAAAATTGAACACATTGGACTCAAGAAAGAAGTGTCTAGGTTGGAAGTGTTGGAAATAGTGGAACCGAACTGCCTCAATTACGAATATGGAGTGAATTGCGCTTCTGGTAATACCCCGAGTGACAGTGAGCCCTGCAATGATACAGAAATCACAAACATTGCGGAATCCTCAGACACTATGCCTGAGGATTCCAAAATACGCACAAACATTGCGGAATCCTCGGGCACTACGTCTGAGGATTCCGCAATGTTTGAGACCACTTCGTTTGAATACGACCCGGAAACGGACACCTTTCCAATGCTTCCATCTTTATTTTTTTATTAAATGTATTATTTTAATTAATAAATGACTTTCTAAATGTTATTAAATTTATTAATAAAACCTACCTAGGTCTTCCTCATTCCTCGAATAATAGCGTTATTAACAATGTAAAGTTTCATTACTATGCATTGTAAAAATATTAACTATATGAATTATGAACATAAATCTTCACAAGAAATTACAATATTGTGTTTACAGTTAAAGATTTTGAACCACGGTTTAATATATTATTTCTAATTTTATAACTATTGTAGTAGATTTCCAATTTAAATTAATATTTAACTTTGATTATAAATGCTAAATTTAACATTTTTAAAGCCTAAAAATTTATCTGGTGCCATATCCATCATACCTATGATGGATATGGTACCAGACATGTCGTGGTAATCATATTCGTAAATTACGACTATCCCGGTTTGAAATTAGATAACAGACTTGAACTGCAAATAAAAAGTCTAACAAGATTATTATGGCAAAGGTGCACTGATTTTTTAATGAATTAAGGATTATATTATTATTTATTGATAAAGCAACGTTATTTTACAAGTGACAATTTATGGATCTCAATATAGTATTTTAAGTAAATAAAATATCTATGGATGATTTAAATTTATGATTTCATCCATGACCAAAAGATTTTTATTATTATCTTTCAAAATTTGAAGTGAAAAAGAACAAATATAAACATTGTTTTCATATTTAAGTCCAGGAACATTTTCATATTTAAGTACAACAACAAATCAAATTTCAAATACAAAAATGTTTCTATTCACTCTATTGTACGGTATCATAAATTAGTTTCTTAATTTTTAAAAATAATGTTTTATTACAACTTGATATGTAAAAACACCCAACAGCCAACTTGTTCTCAAGCTTAAGACGCTTTGTATGACTATGTAATTTTTAACAAGTAAATATTCCTTCCACCGAATTCCATAATCAGAACTCTCTTAAGACTACCCTTGAAGTGTATCTTTCCCATAAAAAGAATCATTGAAATCAGTTCGTGTTAAAGTGATAAAGAGTAGTATATAAATACCAAAGTCAAAATAGTGGAATTCAACAATTTCGATTATGTATATTTATACAATCATTGTAAAAATTACAAGCCTATTGCAGCTTTTCCGGGGTTATTTCAATAGACCGTTATACAGTGTAAAGGTCTTAAGTTCAAAGTATTTGTTTACTTCTAAAATGGTAAAATAAAGAAAAAAATACTTTTGAAAAGTTTTTATTATTTTGCTATGTAAGCTTTTACAATTCTTATATCATCAACTGGATAATCATATTTATCACATTCTACTAGGCCTATTTTTTTTACTATTGCCATGCCACTTTGAACTCTTCCAAATATGGTGTGTTTTCCATCTAACCATTGAGTGGGTGCTAAAGTTATAAAAAATTGTGATCCATTTGTGTTGGGACCAGCATTTGCCATTGACAATATTCCTGCACCAGTATGTTTTAAATCAGAAGTTATTTCATCATCAAATTGTGGTCCATATATGGATTGGCCTCCTTTACCAGTTCCTGTATGATCACCACCTTGTATCATAAAATCTCTTATAACTCTGTGAAATTTAGTGTCATTGTAATAACCTCTTCTAACTAATTCCATGAAATTTCTGCATGTAAGAGGAGTATGTTTCCAATACATTTCCACTGTTATAGTGCCCATTCTAAAACATAATCCAAGATTGTGAATATAATAAATTTAAATAGTTTATTATTTATAAAAGCATAATACATTTCTGAATACTTACGTTGTTTCTATTACAGCAATCGAAGGTTGCCAAGACTTATCTGGAATGCCAGCACTCACATAGCTGAGCATTTTGGGAAAATCTTATATTAAAATTTGACTTAAGTTTATTTAATGTTTTATTTTTAAATTCCTTTAATATTTGTTACAGTCTTTGTTAGAACATAAAGACAATTGTTGTTGTTTATAAAATGCAAAGAAGTTACAAAAAAAATGTACTTAGTTACATGTGTTTACAATAATCATACAAATTACAAAGTAAGGAAGTAAGCTTAGGGTTTTAGCGTCTTTAGTACTTAATAGCACAGAACTGTTAGCACATATACCCAAATGCTTCTGTTCTGTTCTGTTCCTTTTATTATGGCATTCACAAAAGCACAAAATCACTTCGCTAATGTCACGTTCTTTGGAGAACACACGAAAGAGGTTGTACGCTAAAAATAATGAGAAAATATTACACAACAGAAAAATGCATGTTTAAAAGAGATCTAGTACCCTAAATGCTTAATAGCTTCAAGCTTGGTAGTTAACATTAAAGGTTGACACCAGCAAACGATTGTACAAGCAGTAGTTAGTGAATCTGTGTATGGTACAGTAAAGGTACAGACAGACATTGCCATTAAATGGGGTGGATAGAGATGATTTAGAATTTAAGTTCCATTTTATCAATGCTTATAACTATTAAATAAAATTGTATATTTAGTAACGAAAATCATTGTAATTTTTTAAGATATTAAAAACTTCCCAGTTTTGTGTCTATTCACCCAGCAACTTCTAATCACGGCAATTTACGGGTAAATAATTTTAAGGCGATAAATTGTTTTGTTTCTATTATAGGTTGAAATATACGGTGAAATCATTATTTTATAATTGAGAACATATGGACACTGCTGCCTTAATATTTTTAACTTAAAAATCTTAAATACGAAAAATATATAAAATTATTTATTTCATTTAATAAAAAAATACATTGTAATATTTAGTTTTATTAAAAGTGTATTTAATAAAACAGTGTATAAAGTTTAAGACAAGTAAATTAGTAAAATATTCTTGCCGCTAATACATTTACCAATACATTTTCTGTACTATTTTTTTTTTTTAATTAAGATGAAATATATTACTATTAAAGAAATCATTTAATCATATGTCCTTTATCTTTATCATTTAATCATTGTACTTACCTCACGGCACCTAATTGCATTGGAAAACATTTTTTATTTTTGTCTATGTAAATGTATATTTGAAATCTTTATTAGTTATACAATTACTAAATACAAAATATGAATTACAGCTCCATGGAAAAATATTAATGACGTTTTGATATTTTAATAAAAAAATACTGTGAATAGGGACAAGGTATTTAATAGAAGGTATCGATACTGTACTCATGAGTAATATCGAAAAAAAGTATCGTACTCTTAAAAGTATCAACACAAAAGTATCGATACTTCGAAGTATCGAGTACTTTTGTTAGCCTAATAACCATATACGTTCGCACATTAATGTCAGTCAATAAGTAACGTTATTACGTCTTTTACATTGCCACCCCCCAGACGCCGGGAATCACCTACCTAGGTCCCGATCTTGAATCCTGAGTAGCCACCCCCGGTCGCTGGTCGCTTAAGCTGGGTCTCTCTCAGGTAATCGATTTTTTTTTGCATCTTCCATCCGGGAAACGATTTCAGGGCTTGCACCCTCTTAACCGTGGCCTGTCTTCTTCGGCCATTACTATGGCCGTGTCATTTGGGCCAATTGTGAACCCGTTTGGAACGGCGACTGCCCTTATAAGGGCGACCGCGGGGTTAGTTGTGGGATCCGGGAAGGAAGGAGTGAGCGGAAGCCCCTTGGGTGGTCTTCCCAGCCGGGTGAGACCCACGATTAACCCGTGAGAGGCCCAGCTAGGTGCCAGCGACCGAAGGGGCAACTCCGAAGTCTGGAACGGGAGGGGATAGGAGGTCCCTGGGTAGGCGCCTTCTTGAGCCAGGCGGGCGGCTGTGAACAGGTAATCGAGAGTCTCACCCGGTGGCATATGCTCTTCCCCTCCCCCCGCCTTCACATTCCCTCTCCGTGCCTGCCCTTTTAAGGGCGGGCAGTCACACTTTCATCGGGCCCTCGGACTCCCCCCCGATGACGCAGCCATATTTATGGCTGCAGTAGAAAGCTACAGCCAAGAGGACGAAAAGCCCTGAAGCCGTTTCCCAGCGTCTTTACACTGGAAGGAAGATATTACGTATCTGACGTTAACATTACATGGGTAGTCTAACTGAAAACTGAAATATGAATAAAAAATAGTTAAAACATGCTATTCACGATTTGGTAATAGGCGGATTTGGGTTTTTCCAGAGTATTTCGTAGTAGAGAGATTTTACTATCATTAGTACGAGCCGAAAGGCCAAGTTAATTGGTTGATTGATTCGATAAGATACCTAGAAAAAAGTACTTGATAAGTACAAGTATCGAATACAATGTATCGAGTACAAAAGCATCGGTATCGAAAGACTATGTACTCAATACCACAAAATATCGATACTTTTTTCGTGTCTCTAACTGTTAAGTTTACAGATGGTATCATTGTTAGAAGTATTGAAACGAGATAAAAATTTTTGGCACCTGCGCAGAAATATGGAGTCAGAACATCAACCGAAACTAAATCCAATCAGAGCTTTCCAAGCATGTCAAGGTATTTGTCATCAAGTGTAAAAACATACTGATTTTGTTTTTTTGTGATTTTTCGATAACAAATTGATAGCAGTTATCTGTAAACGTTATTGTTAATATGTTAATTTAAAGTTCAATTTTAAACAGTGCTTCAAGCCAATAGTATGGAGCCAGAAGACCCATGTACAAGTCTTTCTGAATATCATGATTACGAACCAAGGCTAGAGTTTGATGATTCAGAACTGATTCAAGCTAGCGGTTTAGGTAAGTTACAATAAAGATAATTTGACAAATACCCACTACAAATATTTAATGTATCATAACATAATATGTTGCTGAAATAAAAAACTGAAATGTTTGATTTAAAACAAAATTATAATAAATACCACCTACTTTCTACACAGTGTTATAAAAATTTAGAACCATAGAGAATTTCTGAAAGTAGTCAGATAATCTTATTCAAATGCAATTGCTTTTTATTGAAGTTGAAATCAATTTATTGGCTAACTTAGTGTTTAAAGGATAGGATTTCTATTCTTGGTTCACATCAATTTATTTGGCAACATAATCTATCTACACTTTTATCACCAGACTCAATGATTTTTATAGATTTAATTATTACAGAGTATTTATAAAATAAGTTTTTTTTACACACATCCTTATTTTGCTTAATTTAGCACAAGTCTGCTTGTGTGTTATGGAGTCTGCGTTGCATATCTATCTGATACAACCAATACATTTCCTGTACTTGAAATAGTTTTATAATCAATGAGATCTTGATTGGCATCAATGATCTTTTGCCAAAACTGGAAATAGTCCTTAAACATTAATTTCCTATACTTTACAAGGAAATGTTGAATGTTGAAATTCTTTAATTGTTGCAAGTGAGCAACAGCTATAAAAAATTTTTGTAAGTCACCCAAAAATATTAGCCGGATAACCCCATCCTAGACTACTACTTGACTGTTACTTAAAAGAGACACTTTCAATATGGAGTATGCTAATATTTTCACTCACTGTTCATACTCTAGACTGACTGCATGATAACATCCATCAAAACAAAATGCTGGTAAAACTATGTAGTTTCATTTAAAACAAATAGCTCCAAAAATGATAATTTTAAGGTTAACAAATACTTTGAACTTACCAATATACGGAATGTGAATAGGTTTAGAGTTAATTTGTTTAAATCCTTAACCCCATGTTCTTTCGCACTTTTTTAGAAATAAAATCTTACTAATCTACTACTCGAATAAGCTAAGAGAACCAAAGAAAAACATAAAATAATTATAAACTGCAAATAATTAAATAAAAATTAACAATAGATCGAAAATGTATGAAAATTTACAAAACAACGTCGTCTGCCCGTTCAGGTTGGTCATACCATGCAGCTCGTAGGCTACGTCAGTGATATTTCCTTAATTATTTATTCGAATGTTCTGCAGTAAACTATAATTTCTAGATGAAATGCTAAACGTGACTAAAGGATATAAGGAAGAAATATATTAAAATGGTTAATGTAGCCCCACTTTCAGAGATAAACCATCGCAGACTTTTTAATAGATTTTTTAAAGGACAATGTGACAATGACAAATGTTTAAAAACATTGTTTTTATTTGTCTCATAAGGTTGAGTCAGCGCACGCTATGTAAGCGTCCAGAAAGCTCATTTTTGGCGACCTTTTCTTTAAACAATAAAATTCCTTGTTGCTTAGCGACGGTTGAAATAACATGGCAGAAAAAATTATATGTCAAATTGAAAATATTAAATTAAACCAGCTTCACGTTGTATCCCGCACACAGCGGGGTAGGCAGAGGGAACCTTATGTTCAGTGAAAATATATTTAATATATTAATATATTGCAAATATGAGAAAAAAAAAGTAACCTTTGGCTCCGTTTGCCTGTATCTGTGTAAGATGGACAGTTACTTTTGAATTTATATTGAAATGAACGTATGGATAAATAACACTACCCAATAATAAAATGAAATCCCAAAACAAATTGTCTGTAAGAATTATATAAATATAAATATGAGTACACATTTATGTTCTTTCAACTTTAATTGCATAATGAAAGGACAAGTGGAGGCCAATTGATATTCATACATATATCTAAGGCAGGAAATAGATTTGCCTGGTGAGTTATAGTGTTGTTATCTTGTTAAGTTTTATTGAACAACACATATTATAGTATTCAAAAGACTAAACAATTTAAATATAAAAAGAGGATATAATGATAAGATTGACATTTATGAATTTTTATTCAATAGCCTGTCACCACAAGTTATTTCTCGCTTATTTAGTAATCAACAATATGTGTAGATTATAATGTGTATATATAACTGCAACTGCAATCGTGCATGCTGTGGGAAAATTATTAAAATGAACAAATGCATTTCATATATTGAACTAATTGTGGAATTAAATATTTATTGTGGTTTTTCTTGTTTGGTTAACAAGTAAAAAAAGTTACACTACTTTTAATCAATTTTGTGTGGGCGTGTGTGATGAATAATAATGAATTTCTCTATGCCTACGGTTCAAAATGAAATCTATTTTTCACTTCGGTATTATATTTCCAGCACCGTTACCACCCGAATTACTCAATTTTCCTGATGGTTTGCTTCGTCATTCAGCTAGTGATGGTACTATAGAGGAGAATTTTGAAGAAGAACTCGCCAAAGCCCCTATGGAGCAGGTATGTGGTGAGATAAAAAATTTAATAATATTTTACAATTTGTAACATTCTAAACAATATATTCTACAAAAAAAAATTCATTCGCTTTTTCATGTACCCAGTACATATTGCCTTCACTATACTATATACATTAAACTTTGTGAATTTAGCCAAATTTCGATCAATATTGAAATCTAGGTCTCGCGGGACCAGCGAAACGGTTTTAGGTCAGGTATTCTTGCTGATTGACCTTTTATATATAGGTTAGTGTGTTACAATATTACTTCCTAGTAAAGTATTAATCTTATGCATCTGGCCGGCTTGGGTAGGCACAGCTACACATCTATGTATGTTGACATCTTCAATGTTCTATCAAACGTCTGTAACCGAAAATAAATAAGAATTTAATATTTTAGATAGAATACCTGTACCATATTCAGTAGTAGGTACATTTATTGTATTTTGTACGTAGATGGCAACTTCGTTAATCGATGAGGATAGTTTTTCTGATCTTACCGGTACGAGATTGGTAGAAGTTGGTGGCGACGATGAAAACGGCCGCAGAATCATTATAATATCTGCTTGCCGACTACCATCAAGCAAAGACTTACACCCAGATCGTCTGCTAGGGTAACGTTTTTTCTTGTAAATAAATATAATATATATTTTTAGTGCTGAGATGAGTAACTAGTTATTACTACTTTTTTTTTTGCAGATATCTAATGTTTTCCTTGGACAAATTTGTAGAACAGGACTATAGCGTTGTTTATTTTCATTATGGATTAAGCAGTCAAAACAAACCTCCTCTTTCTTGGCTTTGGAAAGCTTATAAAGCCTTCGACAGAAAGTATAAGAAAAATCTCAAAGCTCTATATTTAGTTCATCCAACGAATTTAATACGAGTCGTCTGGCAAATGCTCAGGCCCGCGATAAGCGTCAAGTTCGGCAGAAAAATTATGTACGTAAACTATTTACACGAGTTACAACAATATATGGATCTGGAGAAGCTCTGTATACCAAAACCGGTGTTGGAGTAAGTATCGTCCTACAATTATGGTGAAATAAATTCAATAATTATTGTTGTTGATTGATTGTTGTATTTTAGATATAACAACCTGTTGTTGTCCAAAAATCCTAAAGCCGCTGAAGTAGCTCGCAGTCAAGCTGAAAAATTTAACAAGTTAGCAGATTCGAAAGTGATTGCGAAAGATAGCCTGTTGCCGCCGCCGACACAGCAGTTTGGTGTTTCATTGCAATTCATAATTGAAAACAATACCAGCATAATAGATTCCATCCCACCTGTCGTTAGACAGTGCGTGGAGTTCCTTTCACAGCCCGACGGTAGGTAAATTTGTTTTCTTATCTATTATTTTTAAGATTAGCACTTTTTAAGGAAAAAGTACCCTTGTTAGATCACTTTGTTGGCCGTCTGTCTACCCGTCTGTCTGTCAACGCCCCCTAATCTCAGGCACGCTTATAAATATCGAGTTGAACTCTACACCATATACTCAGATTGCCCCCATGATTTCCTGTCTAAAAAAATCCTTATTAACTTAGAAAAGAAAATTGGTCGTTTATAGTGCAAAAAAATCGTATTTCGACACTATAAAGGGAATTAAAATTAATAGGGTACTTCCAGTTGACCTAGAATTATGACATTTGGCAGCTAGCCTAGTACTATCTAAAGATAGTACTAGGTTAGGAAAAAATCTAAAAACGATACATTTGTGGTAAAATGTTATGAAATAATAAGCTTAAAAAGGGGCCAAAGCTCGAGACCTCGAGTATTTGTATGGAACCCTCTGTGATATACCATGTTGAGAGCCGGTAGCGCTGGCAAGAAGAGACAGTGTGACGCTTTCACTTCTTGCCAGAGCTAGAAAATGGAAATAATATATTTTGTCCAGTTGGAATCAAAACGGCAACCGTCGCGCTTACAGACAGACTACTACTCAGTGGCGCTGCTCCATGACAACGTCGTTATAAATAACAATCTATTAAAATTACATTTTAAAACAAATTTTCATTTGTGAAACATATGCAATTTTTACTTTATAGCACATATTGATTTTAGCTTTGGAAACGGAGGGTATATTTCGTAGGTCGGCGAACATTTTGGTTATAAAGGAGCTACAGAGATTGTGCAATAGGGGCGAACCGATATCTTTCAGGAATGATCCACACGTTGCTGCAGTCCTACTAAAAACTTTTCTCAAAGATTTGGAGGAACCTTTATTGACAT
This sequence comes from Heliconius aoede, assembly GCA_037355905.1. Taxonomy (NCBI): domain Eukaryota; kingdom Metazoa; phylum Arthropoda; class Insecta; order Lepidoptera; family Nymphalidae; genus Heliconius; species Heliconius aoede. The sequence continues at coordinate 29,052 of JBAIZZ010000373.1, read as the reverse complement.
TTGATTTATACGAGGAGATACTGAAATTCCAAAGTAAGCGATTTATTGCTGTTATATATATATATAATGTTATTGTTTTATTATAATTTCACTATATGCAACACATAAAGCAGGGTTAGGTAGAGGAACCTCGTTACTAGAACGAGAAAATTGAAATAATCAGTTCCCTCGAGAGAGAATAGTACCCACAACCTTCACGTTTGCTGTCGATAGATGACGATATGCGGTTTTGCCACGGCGGCTCTTATTAATATTGATTTACACTTTACTTCAGTATCTGCATCTACTACTGTATTGTATTTATATTACATGCTTCAAATTTCTATAATATTGATAGCATCATTAGAAGTAGAGCAGAGCAATCCGTTCAGTGATTTTGGAGATATGAGGTAATAAATAATATTACATACATACATACAAGTTACGTGCGAAAAGGCTTTTTTAAGTCTTGTAGAAAACACTCAGCTATCATAATGTTACTTTTTAATAAATTTTTTTTGTTCTTAATTTTTTAAGTACAATATTTTTTACAGCTTGGTCGAACATAAACAAACCACGACAAGTGAAAATACTAATATTGGAAAATTTGCCTTTGGAGAATTACAAATTATTAAAATACATATTTCAGTTTTTATGGAAGGTAAGATATTTAATTGCGTAAATGTAATTAATATATTCACATGCTCTCTGAGTGTGTCTTAAATTTTTATTTTTATAAGTATGTATATTTTATATTACATGTATTTGTATGTTCATGCATATTATTAATATACATATGAATAAAAGTGATCTAGAAAAGAGTTACATTTTTATTTATTATAATTTTTTAAAATTTTTATTTATGGATGTACAATAAACAATATTGTTATTATTATTAATATATACTTTAATGACTATTATTCGTAGAATGTAAACGAGTGTTTCTTACAGGTACAAGATAGAAATTGTTTAAACAAAATGACAAGTGCTAATTTAGCTGTTGTTTTTGGCCCAAATCTTTCTTGGCCGTCCAAAGGTCAAATGTCACTGCAGGCCATTGCTCCGGTGAACGCTTTCACAGATTTCCTTCTGGAAAATCAAAAGTCCATATTTATTATTTAAGCTGCGTTCAACAGTAGCCATAAATATAATAAACATTAAATGCCAAATAAGTTTTTATACAATTTTAATAGATAAATAGATTTTCACCTGAGATTAAGTGCAAATATTTATATATATATATTCTGTTAAGGTCTCTTCACTTTCCAGCGGTGGTGCGGATAAAAATTTCGGACGATTTCCTTTGCGGATGTTAGATTTTTGAGATTTATTATTTTTAAAAGTTCATCGCACATGTCGCTTTTTCTTACTAAGTACTGTGTAGCGTATGTAGGCAAAATTAAAAACCTATCTCCATAACAATTCTCTCTTAGGTACAGTTCATATCCGGTATTATACAAAGTTTTTATATCGAATTCCTTGTTGCCTTCACGTTTTTATTTCGGATATCTGATAATTTCAGTTACTTTGAAATTATCAGATATACAAATTTATGGAGCACCATAGCGGTCTTGAAAGTCATGCGTATACATAATAAATGTCTGAAATGCTAATGTAATATATCACAATAAAAAATTCAGCTGGTCAAAATACTAGATATACGTAGAAACTATTGTATTATAACTTTGTATTTTCCTTACCCACCATAACTAGAATTTATACTTTGATAATAAAATTATGTATCGATTTAAAGTTTTTTTGTTAATTTTATTATAAAAATTTTATACATAACTTAATTATATTGCTTTACAAAATAATATACAAGTAGTGTGAAAGGAAAATATATTTCGCACAAGTCTTCGTAAGACGAATATTTCTACCGTGGTGTCGATTAAAAAACACCTTAGGTACTTAATATATTAAGTAATTTGTAATGAAGTATGGCGTAGTGTATGTGCTATATATATATATAAACACATTCTTTTTCTTCATATAATTTTAAATTATGCAATTGTTATTATTTGTTCTTTAGCAACATGCAAAATTAAATAAGATAATATAATAAAACACTATATTGCTTCTAACTACCAAAAAATAAAAACTTGTATTTAATAATAAAAAAAATATGGTAAATAATACTTTAACTTTAATTAGAAAAATACTTTAAAAATATGCCAGTCTTTACGCTAAGAATTATACTTTCTTTTTGGTCAACAATAACTACTAAGTACTTTAAATGGTGTTGTATGATTTTGGCATGTTTTCTCAAAATATATTTGACAGGATGCCTCTCGGACTTGGACGGGATGTCTTTAATAGTTCTATCTCGGATAATTTTCACCCATTCGTACTTTAAAAGCGTCCATTGCGTCCAAAATCATGCTGCTAACCCCATGGTTATCAGCATGAACCCCGCGGTAAAGAGTTTGTTCCAATTTTATAGTCACGATTTTATTTTTAATTTTAGAACGCGAAAAATATTTTTAATAAATTTTAATATATTTAAATAATTTTGTAAGAGAGATATTTTTTTCTCGGCGCACACATGCAAGTGTCTGTCTAGGTTCATAATAATAAAAATTACATATATACCAAATACAACCAAGAGTTGATTTATACATAGTTTTAGCTTGTAATGTAGTAAATAGGATAATTTGATTAAATTTTACAAGAACTAAGTTTTTCTTATTGTTAATTATTATTCATTAACCTATTTAGTCTTCCAATTAATAATTACTCTTGCTTATCACTACTTGAAACTAGTTGTTTATGTTCAAAACATCTTAATACTCTTAGATAAATCATTTGTTTATTACATTTTTACACAATGTCGTCATGTTTTATCCTATATAATCGAAAAAATTTGCTAGGCCTCGCATTGAAGGAATCCGCCCATATTTTCATTGTTGTATCCTAGATGTCAATTGCACATATAAAAATCAACTATAAAAATAAGTTCTGTGTCCTTTATTTTCTTATATCCCGGGAATTAGATATAAAAGTTCTTCTAAAGTCCGATGGTACCGTTGAGTAATTTGAAAAGTTTCGCTATAATATTCTAGTCTATAGTAAATGTCTACTTATACTAACATATAAATTTGGTATTGGGTACTTCCTTATTTATTATATTTAAATTCATCGGCCTGAACTTGACTCGTTTACAACCTTTCTTTTCCTTTGTTTAACACAGTCTAGCCTAATAGGCCTATTTGGTTAGATATACTTTATTTAGAATAATCTACTATAACTTTCATTCCACACGTATACATTAAATTGAAATAATAATAGACGCTTTTATAACATTCCATTGTGTTTAAAAATATAGGAAAATTTCTACTCAATCAATAAATTTATCATTATTTTACTCTGTATACGTTACAAAACTTTCACCTGTTTCGTTACTGGTAATTGCCTACGCTCCCTAAGACAATGTGGCTGTGTCAAAGAATCTAGCAGAATACACATGAAAAGTTGCACTGGCTTCTAATCAATTGGTTTTACCACGATTGTATTGCTTTTTATTCAAAATAACGACACTAAATTTTATGGTTTGCTCCAACCCTCACATGATAATATTGTATACGCATGTATTGTAGTCATGATAGTTTCTATTATTTAGAGGTATGTTCCACAACTTTACGTGCTTGAAATTTTAACATTTAAATTCTTTTTTTTTTTTACAATATATATCCTAAATATTATGTATAAAATATATACATTAATGATGTTATAACTTATAGAAAACCTATTGTAAGGACGAAGAGAAGTGAGTGCAGTTTCCCTTGCCTATTCTGCCAGATGCTTTTATTTATTTTTTTTATTACAAAGACAGACCCCGCACAAATAACAACATTATCTTATTCCATTTTCATAGAATTAGTATGAATTACATTAGTTACTATGAATTTAAAAATGATGTATCCATCCACCTACATTTAAATAGTAAACGCTGCACTTGTCAAAGGAATATATATATACACCTGTCCACTAATGTTTTCTGAAGTTAGTATGCTGTTTTCTATGAATCTCGTTTCTATTCGAATTTATTGACTCCACATAGGTATTACGCCATTTGTTAGCCCGTTAAACTATATATAGCGGGAAACATGGACTTAGTTCATAAAGCGCCATATATTTTTTATTATAATTTTTTTTTGCTATAATTTAATCAATTTATAATATAAGCATTTTATCAATTTTATCAATTTATAATATAAGCGCCATATATTTTTTATTATATTTTTTTTTGCTATAATTTAATCAATTTATAATATAAGCATTTTATCAAAATAAATTATTATGTTAATAATATTCTTATTTAACAAAGAATAATATGTGTTTTAACCATTTAATTAAATTAATAAAAATAAGTACGTTACTTACGTTCAATTTATTTTTTATGAATAATAACTTGTATATACACTTTCATCCTACTTTGAGGAATATTTTTTCTTAACGGCCCGTTCTCCTAATCAAGGGTCGGGACTATCAGAAAATTATACAGAAAACGATGCTCCACAACGTCGAAAAAAATCACACAGCTAGCCAACGAATGTAACTTGCGTTTGAAGTATTCCAATTTAAGACAATGCTTATAGATAAGAGTAGAAAAAAATCAGAAAATCACTAAAAACGTGTAAATTGCACTCCCGTATTGTAATCACTGAGTCGAAAGTTTCAAGAATTATTAAATGATAGATAAAACTATAAACAAACATGTAAAGTTTTCATTTCTTAAAAAAATATTCATATTTTGTATTAAACAGTTACAAAGAAAAACCTTCATACAAATTATATGAAGTCTCGTCCAAACTCAGTCGGCCACGGGCCTTCGCTTGCGAACTTACCGTGTATCTACACGTACACGACGTAACATCGGTGCACAGTGTAATAGATAATAGATAGTTTCAGTACAGAAGCACCTTCTGAAGCAGTCTGGTAAAAAATGTACTGTGTAAATGTAATGTGTAAAACGTGTCCATGCAAACAAAGTCGTGGGCAGCAGTTACTTGGTATTGTTAAACATTTTTTATGTTTGGTAATATAATCCAATTTTACAATGCAATTTATTTGGCAAATGGTTAATAATTAAACATATTTTAATTATTACTCATTTTTATAAAATAATTAAAATTACATTTAAATCCACCATCAATTTTATTTTACAAATCCAAGTCCGACATTACACTGTGCATATGTCTATGCGTGCATGTGCGGTGCGCGAGCCTCGAACGCTGTGCGAGTAGCGGTAAAAACCTAAACTTAGCGCGGCGGGAAACAACAACGGGCCCTTAATGATAAGGTTGATCTGCTTCATAATTATTATTACATTTTTTTCTGAAATCATAGAGTTATAAAACTGTTGGTACCTTTATTACTTAGATTTGTCTTTACAAAGTAAGTATTTACATACTTACTTTGTAAAGACAAATCCTTTCTTTACAGAAATGTAATCTAAATGTTATGTGCCTAATATATTTGAATTAAATAAAAAAAAAAAAATAAGTGTAGATAAAAGCTATTGCGTTTATCAGGTTGGTGGATAATATTATGTTAGATTTATTTGTATTTCAGATTTAATAATGTTTAAAAAATTAGATTGTTATAATAGAATTAACGAACTATATAATAAAGTTGTATTATAATATACCCTATTGTGTTATTATGATTATAAAAATAAACGTATCATTTTTATTTAGTAACGTAGTTTTGGTTTTATTTTTTACCCAATTTTTGATTGCCTTCGATTGCTTTCGTACATGATCAACGTACACGTACATGGTGAAAAGTTTACTTTTACCTGTGGACCGACCCGGAGGGACAAAAGTGCTAGATTCTCTTCTAGAGATGCCGTTTTGATTCATAAATTATGCATCATCCAGGTGTGACAAAAAATCGTGTACGCACCACGATTGATAATTCGCGAGCGAGAATGACGTACTTTTCTCCCTAGCTGCCTAATATACTACATATTTGATTGATATCACATAAATTTTACGTGTAGGTTGAGCCGAGTTTTATAGGTGTTACAGTTTTATACAATGTAAGTACAAAAGTATTGAAAAAAATGTGCACAAATTTACAAATATTATAGTAGATAGGTGTTGGTGACTATTAATCTCTGGGATAACAAGGGCAATGCAAGGACGACAGTCGCCGCTCGGCAAGCTCACTATAAATCAATAATGCAAGTGTCCACGTGTATATTTTATGTTCCAAATTGAAAGTCGAACAATTTGAAATTAGGTGTAAAATTATATTTACAGTATAAAAAAAAATTAAAAAAGTATTTGCACGAAGAATTTGCCAATATGCATTAATAGGTATGTAGGTCAATTGATAATCATAAATAATAATACATTTATATATAGATTAAAGTAAGGTTATTTTTTTTAAATAAAGCTGTTGGACGCAATTTCTCTGACGTCGATCTAAGCAAGTCGCAAGCTAAGTACCACGTGTGGAGAAGGAGGAACCTCTATAAGAGTGTGTAAGCCTTGGCTGGCTACACCATCTGCCGGCCTGTGGACGATCCAGGCTTGTTCGTCTTATCTTTCGAAAGTGGTTAGCGAGGCTACAATACGTCCTAAAATTCCTAATAGTTAATAGTTATAGCCGCTGGGTTAGGCCTAGGAGGCGCCAGGGTTTCATTGCACACGGCCGCTTCACGAGCTAGAGCCGTCCCTGACCACATAGATCCTCACGGGGCATCCTTCTGCTGGGAGGGAGCCCAATGCTCGCTGTCACCACTGCGATGACTGCCTGGATGAGACGGCCCGGCACCGGAATGTGCACAGTGTGGATGTGAGCTATGTAAGTTGTATGAGTTAGAATTCGGCAGAAAATGAGGAACGAAAATGTCTTAATAATAGATTCCCAGGTTTCCTCTGCCTACCCTGCTATGTGCGGGATACACTGTGAAGCTAAAAAAATATTACAAACACGACTTCACTTAATTTTTTTTTAACAATGCAACACACATACCTAAATAGAGGTAAAATCTTTCTGCCGTGCCGTATTGTAGTAGGTACCATTCTACTTACATTTTATTTTTCTGATAGTTTATCTTGGACTGCATTTTATTTATATTTTTCCAAGAGGGATGTGTGCTCTGCTGTTCGAAAAATACAGGTTATCCACATAAGATTCAGAAAAATTTTTTACAAAACGGTGTCTCACAATGCGAAATATGGTCTACTAAAGTATTATAATTTGAATCCAAGAAGAAACACCCAAATACTTTTTGGCTGAGAGGTTTCCGGGGTACAGGAAAATTGACACCGGTATACATGTAGTGTAGTCCTTGTACAAGCCGTCATGGATGTTACTCTACTTACATATGCTTAGAAAATTGTGTGTATTATAATAAAATAATTATGACTTTAATTGTTTATTGTAAAATAATGCTTAACAAAGTAAAATATTATTATTATAAAGTAAATAAGTAAATTAACAAAGTAAAATATATATATAAATATATATTTAATTTATTCTTTATATTTTCAACATAACCATTTTTGTACTATAAATGAAGACAGGTCAGGCACCCTATAGTCAAATAAGAATTAATGTTTTATTAACTTTTACTGAGTTGTGGGTTCGATCCCCACTCGAGGAAAGGAAATATTTATTTAAATTTATATTTTCATTTCCCCAGAATTTTGCGGAAAGTGTGGGGAACGGAATGTCTTCTAAATAGTTAATGAAAAAAAATCATTAGAGGAGATATTTAGGTAAAAAAAGGAAAATTTGATAATCCTATCTATAAGTATTTTACAATGCGTTATTTCGCCAATGTCACGTTGTATGGAGAACACACGAAGGAGATTGTGCAGTAAAAAAGAGACTATTACACAATAAGAGAATGCATGTTAAAAAGAAGTCAATTCAAAGTACTGCCTTCTTGTGTAGATTTAAACGTTTGCATTGATATTGACAACAGATCAGGAATGCACCAAATTGGAAATTTTGCTTGGTTTAAATGCATTCATTAACACTGATTTTAAGATAATTATTAAGAGACATTTTTGTAGTATTTAATTTTATAATAAATATTAATCAAATTATAACATTTTATAAACAACATACACAAGAAAACAGTTGAATTGCTTTGTAAGGCTGCTTATTAAGGTAGAATCTATCTTTATTTCATTTAAATTTTTATGATTATGATTATATATGATTATTTCATTAAAATATTAGTTCAAACATTAGAAAGTTTTGTTTAGGAAATTATTCCAAATTATAAAATTTTACTGGCAACATTATCAGACATTTTTTTTTATAATGCGCCAACTAGTGGACAATAGCTGTAACTTCTTATTGATATCTCTTGCTGGGGTTCATGTTGTATTATCTCGATTATTTGTGCTACTTTATGATAAATCTTATGTTTATTGAAAATGTGTGTGAGTTTGATTTACTCTGAAACTTAATTTATTGATAATTCAATCTCAATGTTTATGTTGTGCGACAATTTCATTACAAAACCAATGACATTATATGAACTCGATGTGCGTTTTGGCCATTTTACTTGGCTTGCGTTGGTGTCTCGTATATAGTCACGTGACCATAGTGGTTTGCAGATCAATGGCGCCAAACGACTGTTACGGAAAATGTACGTAATACACGAGCTACTTTCTATCCTTTAATTATATCTAAAATAATGAATATCGATCTATACATTATTATATATGTGTATCTGTACTGTACCGAAACCTACAGGAATAAAATGATGCGTAGGACTCACGTCAATCTGGCAACAAAACAGTGCTGCTCTCTATGTTGTCAATTTTGTTATGTAGTCTAATGGAAGACTTTCCGTGTGATAAATATTTACTGAAAAATACTGGAAAATTATTATTGATTGCAAATGTGGTTTTAAGTGAGTTCCTTTTGATTATAGAAGATTATTGCTAAAACATTGCAAGCGGGAATTAATGATAATTCTGCCACCTCTATTTTCGGTTCTCCTTAGCAATCCATAGGCCCGCCATATAATTTACTCATGCAATAATGAAACGTCAAATGAGTTCGGTTGTTAATTTTCTGTTTTAAAGAACGACTATACCTTTGATGTTTTTTATTATTATCGTCTGGTATGAGGTAATTCTTAACTATTTGGCAATTATATACCCCAATTTTAATCAATGCCGAATTGACATATTTGTTTCTTATGTCAAAATTACATTTTATATAAATTCATTGTATTTGTATTTACTTACTACTTATTATCAGGTAAAGTTAACCTTAAATATGAAATACTTAAGATAACTATAATATAAGCTTATATTTCGAAAAATTCGAATTCTCAGTTGGTGTATTATTTTAAGCAGTTTTCTTATGTAGAAAATGCATCTCTTTTACTAAATAAAGGGTACTTCTAAATAAAAGAGTGCTTAATACGTGTCTCTCTTTATTGCAGGTTGTACTTCTTGTGTGTTTGTAAACTAAAATGTCATCATGTGAATAATGTGACTTTCTACACAATGTTACTGCCCCGTTCAAAGTGTAAAGCAGTGAAGGGTTCGTAAACATGTAGGTTGTGAAAAAACTTTAAAAGATGTCGTTGCGAGGCACAAAAAGGGCGTGTGGGGTGCGTGGGGAAGAAGCAGGCACTTCCAAACGTCGCAGACAAGAACCCGAAGATGCACTTTGGCAGCTTCGGCCTATCAGTGACCTCAAAATGCCATCTATATATAACAGAAGTGCCTCTGAGGCACCCGCCGAACTATTCAGGTTGGTGTGTTGCATTACCTCAAAAATAGTATACAAGTTTACACGTAGTTGTATAAAATATATAGTTATAAGTGTCTTGATGTAAGGCCTATGCGAGTTGTTATTTTAAAGAATAATCTTATTTATATAAATCTTACTACTTAAGATGCAATGCTATAATGTTTTAATTATGTAAAAATGTTTTATATTTATAGCTTCTTTTTAATGAATGGTATTAAATTCAAAAGACTACTATTAAATGTGATAAACAATATAATTGCGACAATATTATTGTGTATGTGATATTAGGAGGAAGCTGTGCGTAAAGCCATTGCAATAGGTAAACTAAATAAAATGTGGCATTGAGTATCTCCTTACTCATTGTCTCTAAATTTGAGCTTAGCTATAAAGTAAGATCTTGCTAAAATATGTGAAGATAATACTTCATATACTACATTACTTTCTGTTTTCAAATTATATGTATTGTATATACATATATACAATACATATACTATAATAATAATAACAACTATGTTTTATTTTCCACTGTTTATTGTGAATTATGAAATAATTTATATTATTTTTAATAATAGAATAAAGAAAAAATCTAGTTTGTTATAAATATTGTATCAATTTTGCTTCGTCTTTGTCTATAAAAATATATTATAACATTACTACAAAATATATTATAAAAGTTATGTTAAATTTTGTTAGTATACATTTTGTATTATAATTGTAAGTTATAGTTCTCAATTTAAGAATATACAATAAGGTTATCATGAATTATTTTTAATTATAAGAGCTATGCCAAAAATTTTCTGTCATTATTTTAATAATAAAACAGTCTGCGAATGTATATGCTATTTTTACTATGTGAAAAGTGTACATCTCTTTGTTAATCCTATAGGTAATTTTAAAATTATTTTCTTATAAAAGCTCTTATTTTATAGTTAACAGAAAGATAGCACTTTTTACAGTATGGAAACACAAGTTATTAATGTAAACAGATATCATTCAAATTAATATGTGAATAAATATGTTTAGTTACAAAAATGTAAAGAAATAAGTAAGTATATGTGATATTATTATGTTCTGTTATTAACAATTTTAATAATGTTGCTGCAGTGTGACCAAAAGTTCACAATCATGCAAATTTGATAGCTGTTTTATTTGTTTATGTCTTTCCAAATGTTACATTTCTTTGTTCTGGTGTTGAGGCAAAGCAGGGTATTGAGTTCTGCCACTCAATACTTTGAGAATTGGGCAGAAAGTCAGGAACGGAGTGTCTTAAGTCTAGGGTCCCTCTGCCTACCCTGCTGTGTGCGGGATATAGCATGAAGCTGATTAAATTTTTGATTTTTTAAAATTCTATATAATGAAATTATTAATATCTCTATAACATAATATATAAATGTATAATAGTGTAATAGATATGAATAATTTTATAAAAAAAAATTAGTTTACTATACCAACTTAATGAATGAAAATCCAATTAAATATTCAAATTAAAGTACCATATTATAATTTTTGGTCTAAAATAAATGTATAAAAATGGTATTTTAATTAAAAACTTTATTCTGAATCGCATAATATAACTCGTCTACACAAAAATTACAGAAAAGATCTCATCAGTGCAATGAAGCTACCAGACTCTGAACCACTTACTCCGAGCGAGTATTGGGTCATCACCGACACATGGAAACAGGACTGGGAGAGAGGTGTTCAAGTGCCCGTCAAACCTGATTCCTTGCCAGCACCCAAAGTTAAAATCATAGCTAATCCACGGCCACCTAACTTTCAAGATTTTAAATTGTGAGTTTAAAGATATATTATTATATATTATATGTTATTAGTAATCTATCACATTTTGCTTGTATTTTGTTTTGTTTTCCAAAAAAAATCTATAGCTTATAAAAAGAATGAAAGAAACAAATTTAGAATAATTGTCTGAGAAAAATTGTTTTTATTAAAATGTCGTCTTAAACAAATAATATGTTAAATATAATACTAAAACACTTAAGAATCTTCTAAAAAGTGATTGAACAACATTGTAGTCTCATTATTATAACCCCATTTGCAGGCCTAAAGACAAATACATACACCTAACTCGTGATGCTCACTACCAAGCTGATAAGCATAACCTAAGTTCGACCCCCGCGCGGGCTGAGGCTTCGTGCAGCTATGACTTAGATACCTCTGATATTGCATGGCTGAAATTGTTAAACACTGAAAGAGCCCGGGCAGGGGCGTCCTCAGTTTCTGAAGGTCAACTTGAAAAAGTTATTGAGGAACTGGAGGTAGGCTATCACAATAAAATATTATTTATATAAGGGATGTTATGGAAATCTGTAAACCTAACCGGAACTGTGTCTGTGTAGTAAAAAAAGTTTTAATAACTGACATGAGCCGAGACACTAGTGCTTCAATTCATTTGAATTAGTCATAATTAAAGAAAAAAAATCAGCATCACTCTGTATCCCGCACATAGTGTAGACAGAGGGAACTTAGTGTTAAGACACTCCATTTCCCATTTTCCGTCGAATTCTGGAATCTGCGTTTTCAGTTGCAGAACCACAAGAATATATTACATTCATTATTCATTCTTTTCTTTGTATGGTTTTTCTTGAGTTTTTTAATTGATTACGATCAATGATTAAAGAAATTGTATTCTGCAAGTCCATTATCTCGTCCATCATCTCGAAAAAATAAAAATGATCTATTTAAGATTGTAAAGAGGTATCAAACTGAAATTAATATCAAATACTCATCTAGACACACACCTTAAACACCTTGAAGTACAGAAATAAATGAACTACTAAGTCAAATCAAACGGTACGGGAATAATTTTTTATTGTTTTCACTGCATTTTATAAAACGCCACATAAACATAATCTTTAGGATACTTACCGTTTACCTGCAATCATAAAATTTGGCACAAAATGAAAAAATTTTAATACAAATGAAGGAAAATATCCAAAAAAATTGGAAATTTATAGGTTATCATTTTAAAAAATTATTACAACTTATATTTGTAGTTCATTTCTTACAAAATAAGCGCATACGCCCGTGAATATAAGATTATCAACCTTAATATAATACCTTTACATATACTTTTTATACTATACTATACTACTATACTATTACTAACCGTTATATATACTTCCCGCTCTTGACCAGTTTTTGTATATAAAATTTTGCATATATATAAATATATAATAATAACTAGTATATATAACATTTTTGATTATTTTTATGATTTATGAGGAAATGTTTGTACATTCATAGCTTAACTGTTTTATTCAAATATCATCAAGATTTCGGATCACTGAAGTGTCTTCTTTACACTCGAGCCATTATTGAGTTTTTCATATAGGTGATCCGGTAAATTCAACGGGTAAAAGCTGGAAAAAACAAAGGTAAAAAAAATTTATGAAAGTTGATTTTATTATGAAAATTGATTGATTGTATAACTTATCTTTTTCCTTGAACCATTTGTATATTCTCGATAAATAGCAGATGCTGAAGATTACTCTGAGTAGGTACTCTGGCTAGTAGTCTGGTAGGTTACTCTGAGTAGTGGGTGTAGATTAGGAGGACTACTACCAGGCCAGTACTGCCAGGCTAGTCGTGGCGCAGGGGCACAAAATGTGCTGCAAAATCGACTGGTTGAGGGCTCGATCCCCATTTGAGGAAATATTTATTTATATTTGATACTTTCATTTTCTTCGCTCTGGTATGTTGGTAAAGCGCGGCGCTGAGTTCCATCACTCAACACGCAATGCTTCCAAAATTCGGCGACAATTCGGTGTCTTAACAATATGCTACCTCTGCCCTCTGCCTGCTGTGTGCGGGATACAGCGTGAAGCTGATGTGATTTTTTGATTTTTGAGAATTAACGTGGAACAGAGCGAAATACATAATTTTTTTAAAACCTTTGACTAAACTAATTACTTTAAATCAACTATTCAAACAATATCAACTTTTTTGAATTACACAATGTCATGTTGTTACAACTAGATTGTCTTGCTTAATTCGACATGCTGGTGGTGATTATAAGATTTAAGCAATTTTTTAAATGCAACCTAACTGGATTATTCTCTTGTATTTTACTATTACATATTTTTTTTAAATTTTCGAACACTACAACAATCCACTGACTATTGTCATGGGGTACACTATTAATCAGGTTAAACAGTTTTATTTAAAATCTGCTCTTATTGTTTACATTTTTTAGCTTTACATATGTGACAAGATGAAACTTGTATGAAAAGAACCTATGTTATGTAAGACAAATTTCTTGCTTTGTAGCATAATTTTTATTAAATTACCTTTCTTTAGAGTGTTTTTTTCACAAAATTTGAAATTTTAAATGATCTGTTCGAAATATTTATTTATAATAATAATGTTAGTTTCTGCAAATTAAATATATAGAAGCTACCATTATAAATTATGAAATATAATATTACATTTAAAATATAGAAGGAAACTGCATTATATATGTTTTCTTTTTACTACTTTATTACTTCTGTAATTACTTAAAGATGTGTTCTTATATTGGAAATAAAAAGATATTAAAGAGGATAATTATTTGTTTTAAGGTGCGCACTTGGGACAAAATTCAAGGAATCATGAAATCAGAAGAAGGCTTGGGCATAGAATACGATGAAAACGTAATCTGCGATGTTTGTCGGTCACCAGACTCAGAAGATGGTAACGAAATGGTGTTTTGCGACTCATGTAATATTTGCGTGCACCAAGCTTGTTACGGCATCACTGTTATACCAGATGGTTTGTAATAACTTATAAGTTACTAATATGGTACAACATGTTTCATCTTTTTCATTCACACCATTATGTATTTATGTAATGCAAAATATATGTTGCAGGTCAGTGGCTCTGTCGCCCTTGTGGCGCTGGTATAAGGCCGACTTGCGTTCTGTGTCCTAATCTTGGCGGGGCTATGAAGTGCACACCATCTGGTCACAAATGGGCCCATGTTAGCTGTGTGCTTTGGATTCCAGAAGTATCCATTGGTTGTGCGGAGAAAATGGAGCCGATAACTAAAATAACGTCTATCCCAGCGTCTCGCTGGTCACTTGTGTGTGTTTTGTGTCGTGAGCGTAAAGGAGCTTGTATTCAGTGTTCTGTGAAAACTTGTAAGACTGCTTATCACGTCACTTGTGCATTTAAACATGGACTAGAAATGCGTGCAATAATTGAAGATGAAAACGCGGATGATGGTGTTAAATTACGTTCATATTGCCAGAAACATAGTGTCAACTCGAAAAAAGAGAAATGTCCTGGTTCTGGTTCTGAGGAAGAAGAAGTGAAGCGAAAACGTCGAAAGGATATGACTTCGGAGGAGAAAACGCAAGCTCGGGCTGCGCGACTGCAGGAAATAGAAGGGGAGTTTGATCGTCATGTCAGTGTAAAAGATATCAGTACACACGTTTTAAATGTTGATCAAGATGCTATTAACTATATTTATAATTACTGGAAACTTAAGCGAAGGGCAGGTCATAATCGTCCTCTGTTACCACCAAAGTCGGATGACAACGAATTGCTAACTCACAGACAAGAGCAAGCTGATCTTGACAAAATGAAAATGTTTGTACAGCTTAGGCAAGATTTGGAGCGGGTACGAAATTTATGTTACATGGTCAGTCGTAGGGAAAAGCTGTCTCGCTCGTTCTTTCGTATGCGAGAGCAAACGTTTCACAAGCAAGTAGCGGTATTATCAGCTGAGCCTAATATATCTGGTCCAGATTTAGCGGCTATTATTGAAGCTAATCATGGGCCATCTATCTATGATAGATTATATTCTCATGCTAATGCGGCTGATCACAAAAATGATTTTGATGCTCTGTTAGCTCGTATTGCCCCTCAAGATTCTAGCGATGATAAGAAAAAAGATCGTAATGGTCTTGTACGTGGACCAAAAACAACGAATCCTTACAAAAAACATTATGTGAATGGTTCTCGAAGGAGTGGCAGTATGTACAGTGGACTATCAAGTGAAGAAAGTGCTGCAGAAGTCACTCGCACTACGAAATATCGTCGTGTTATTGGATCAAGTACTGATGAGGATGTTAAGAAACCTTCCACTTCTCCCAAAAAGAAGATCTCACCAAAAGGTAAAGGGAAAAAATCATTAAAGAAACCAGAGAGAAAGAAACGGAAGATTCCACAATCTAAAGCCGTTGTTGAAAGTAGTAGTGAGGATGAAAATTTAAAATCAAGAATGAGAAAGGATCGATCTCGGAGTAAAACATTACAACAAATGGAAAAGGAAATGACTGCTGGGAAATTGGGTCAATCTGGCACTGACAGTGATGATTTGATACCCATAAGAGCTACTAGAAACAACAAATTCCCAGTAGATATCTATTCAGATAGCAGTGATGGCATATCTGTCAAAGAGGAATCTAAAGCTGAAAAATCTGCTAGGCCTAAAACCGAGAAAATTAAATCAGATAAAAGTAAATCACCCAAGGAAAATGATTCCCTACAGCTCTTGCCTCGTACTAAAGCTGCAATGAAAGAATTTATTCCATCTCAACCAGAAAAGAAAACAAATGTGGAAGAAAAGTCTGGTCCTAAGAAGAGGGGAAGAAAACCTTCGAACAAGGAAAAGAAAATACCTATTAAAACAAATGATTCAGATGATGAGGCTAAAAATAAAGAGAACATTAAATTTGCAAAACAAAAAGATAATCCCACAGATTTAATAGTTCCTCAAAGGCAAGCTGCTAAAAAAGCTTCTGAAAATATGCGTTCTACAACTGTAGTTAAAAAAGAAGACGAAAAGGACAAACAAGTTAGTGGCGATGATTCTAAATCTAAGCCTAAAGTAAAAACTAAGGGAAAGGAGCCTAAGGATATTCCAGAAAGAGTAAGCAAGAAAAAGTCTTCTAATAAAGAACCTTATACATATGTTCCGCAAAGACAAGCTGCTAAAAAGGCCGCAGCACACATTAAAAGTGGAATGGGATCTAAAGGTCCCGTTGCGGAAAATGAAATTGATAAAAAGAAAGATGATAAGATGGATAAGACTGAAACAAAATCTCCGAAAAAGGAAGATCTAAAACGCTCGAAATCTCCGATTAGAGAAAGTTCTAGTTCTTCATCTAATAGTAGTAGCAGCAGCTATTCTTCGTCATCTAGTTCAGATGAAGAGCCAGAAAAGCCCAGCATGAAGCCTACAGCTAAAGCTCGTGAGATCAAACCTGTTACAAGACAGCCGTCAATGTTTTCCCCTCCTGGCTCTAGACCAACTGTGGACTTGCCCTTTCTTGACAAGGTGTCAAGACCATTGTCTTCAACTAGTGCCACGAGTGATTCTGACACCTCTAAAGGATCGAGATTTTCAGGGTCCGATAGTCCCTCTCCAAAGCGTCCCCGTAGACGACGCAAAAGGAAAAGTGTCTCAATTGATACGTCCCCACGCAAGGCCCCTGACAAGAAGCTTAAAACTTCCGGACGGGGGTCCGATTGTGGGGCATCGTCACCTGTTGAAAGAGAGGAATCATGCAGATCCAACGACACGCGCGCTTCGACACGTTCTCGGACCCGAAGCACTACAACAAGCGGAAATATGCCTCATAAGTATGATGCCAGACCGAGAAAACCATCTAGAGACCTCAGCGGATCTCAATATTCCTCTACACCCAACAAGATTCCAAAAGAGAGCCTCCAGTCCGCTGGTCCTACATCTCCGAAACGGAAAACGGACGAAGAGATAAAGATAAATAATGACCCCCATGAAATAGATGTTCCGAAAAATGATTTAAAAACTTCAAAGCTGATAAAATCGAAAGGACGTAGTGTTTCAATAGAAGATATTAAGGAGGATAAAAATAAAACTAGTGAAAATGAGATTACATCCTTAAAAAGAACTAGTCCTAAAAAAAGTGTGGAATTAAAACACAATACATCAACAAATAGAAGAATGAGTGTGAAAGAGCTAGTGGACAAACCCATTCTGGCATCACCTAAAGATACCCGAGAACTCTTGTCAGTAGAAAGACAATCTTCTAGTCGGCATACCTCTCTGTCAACAGATCGAGAACCTAATCTATCATCAATTAAGAAACGAAATGCTGCATTGGGAGATTCAACTCCTTCTCTTGACATAATCGATAAGAAACATTTACCAACCAATGATGATTTTGAAGATGCTGATAAGAACTGGTTACCAAAAGCTCCTAGTCCAAACATTCATCCACCTCCAGTTGAAAAACCGGGAGATCACGAGAAATATATGACTGAAGCCGACTCTGACTGCGCTGATAAAAGTAGTATCAAAATGATCGCCAAAATCCAAGCTAATCTTAATGAGAACACTATGATTAAATCTCCTAAAACTCCAATGGATGCAAGAACAATTGAACCTATGGATGCCGATAATCCAATCACTAGAAATAAAAGGAAACGTTCTTTACTGGACACTGATAAGAAATATATTATCCAAGATTCTAGCCACGTTCAAGGTGTCGAAATATCCAAAAGTGCGAAAATACCATCAGCAGTGAATCCTTTCCCAAATCGGACGATGTTCTCCCCACAGCCCAAAGACAACGAGCTATTTGAATTTGATATCCTAGCAGTCGATGAAGGTTTTAATCACGAAGAAATGATGAAACCATTTACTTCATATCCTGAGATTTTCTTGCAAGAAGATTCTAAAGAACAAGGCGTACAAGAAACATTAAACTTAGTCGACAGGCTCAGAATGCAATTGAATAAGAAAGCACCAGCTGAGAATGTAATGCAAGAGGATGAAATGACAAATGAAAAAACAGCAAGAAATGAAAACTCTGATATAATGTTCGATGCTGAAAAGACTGAACATAATAAGAACGTAATATTTGATTTACATGACAAAAGAACTACTCCAAAAGAGAACCAAAATAGTAATCACTTTTCGGAGCAAAAAGAGTGCATAGATGCACCTAGCGAGATGATTACAGAAACTAAAGATGAAGCTAAATGGTTCGACTTAAGTGTACCTCACAATGAAAGCCAATTAGATTCAATAGACGAATCAAAATATGAATCTGCCCCACGTACAAAGTGGGTAGATTTAAGTATCTCTCATAATGAAAGCCAATTAGATCAATCTAGTGAATTAAAATATGATACTACCTCTTATATAGAAGATGTTAAAGAGCCAACTACTGTTCAATCAATTCACTCAATATCAGAAGTGACAGATTCAATATCCTTATCTAAACAGAGTGACGATTCACAATCATTATCGGTAGTCGATCATTCTGTGCACAGTAACGATCAGGAACTAACTCAAGATAATCAAACTTATGACAATAATAACTCTGTAATACATTCTGACTGTGCCACAATATCATCTCCATACATTGGACATGCTTCGAAATGGGGTGAAAGCAAGATAACAACACGAAGATCTTCAACGTCGAGTACAAATTCTGAAGGGTCTGTCTGCTCACAAAGAGCAAATATGAAATCACATCTTATTGGTGACTCTCGCCAAGGGCCGGCACTGCCAGAAATTGATGCTTATCCTCCAATACCTGCTTACTCATGCCGAGTGGAGCCAACAATGCCACTTAATCAATATACAAGTTATCCCCCAGAAGCGTCGCCATTTTTGGGCACAATGGGGTCTTTGCCTTTATTTGGTCCTGGTACATGTGCTTCTTCTCAATTGTCACTGCCCTCGCCGGCTCCAGGGCTATATACTACTGGTTTACCGTTTGCTACACCCTTATTACAACCTATGCCAAAACAAACATTCCCATTGTGTGCTGCATTTACATCTTCCTCTCAAAATATAGCACTGACTACAGCAATGATAGCGTCACCGACACAAAAGCCTCTTGATTCTCCGCGTGACGATATTGATGTCACAGGTAGTGATAAGTTGTCAATACACGTTGTTTCGAGTCCTAGTATCAGTGTAGACTCGTACAATGAAGCAAGCAATACTAGAGCTCCAACTAAAATATCTACGGATAGTAGCGAGACTAATATAAGCTTGCCACAGTCAGAACCACCATCGTCAAAGTCATCTCCAAAGCAAATTAAATTGCTCACTAAATTTCCAAGTAAATCACCTGGTAAGAGTCCAGGCATATCACCTAAGCAAAGCGACTCTTCTAAGAGCACCAAACGTCCTAGTAATAAGAGTAACAGAAGTCAAAGAGGTCGAGGTCGTTCTAAGAGTCGTGGACAAGGCTATCCCCCGGCAGATTATTTAAGAAACTCAATACAAAATAAATTAATTGGGACTGTCTATGATTTTAATGAAGATATAGCTAATGATGGTGTAGATCTTAAGGCACTCAGAGAGAGACGGAAATCAATTGATAGAGATGATAGGAAATCCGAACACTCCTATAAAGATTCCTCACAATCTCCCCGTGCAGATTCTCCGCCGGCCAAACGGCCCGTTAGTGAGAATAAAAAAATTAAAACTTCAACTCCTGAACCTACTGAAGATACGCCATCACCATCCAATAAATCTAATACAGAAATAGGTCCTGGATTCTCACAAGTGCAACCAGTTTTACCTGGACCAGTTGATATGCGCACGTACAATAATCCTTTTGAGACGCCAGTACCGCCCGTTGCTGACGCTTATAACAGCCATTTGCTAGCTTTTGCAAGTGGCACAGCAGATCAACAGCTGGGCGAAATAGATGAAGAAATGGAAAAACAACTGCATTCAGCACTAATGGCAAGCAAGCCGAAACCAGGTACGCCCGCGACCGCCTCATTGCAAGAAATTAACGAACCTGCAAAAGATACAATTACTCACTCACAGCTGCCGAAAGTATCTTTAAGTGATTCCAGAAATCAACTGAAAGTGAAAATTAAAGGCCCATTCTTAGACGCCAACTACGCGAGTTCCGTGACCCCGGTACCTCCACAACCACCTGCTCCAATCCACGAGTCTAACGCGAATTCTTTAAATACATCTAGTAGTTCCACGAGCTCGATGATGAGTGGGGCCCCAAATCTCAGGCGTATGCGTAAGAAAGAATTACTGCGACAATATTGGACTCAGGATATGAATATGGACGATCCAACAAACGCTTCTACTATGGGAGTAGCACCGCCGCCGGTGCCACAGCCGTTGGGTCGCGCTGTCATCACTATACCTAAGGCTGTAGCGTCCATGACTAGTATTCCTACACGAGAAGACTACAAAATTACGGATGCACCAGTAGAAAAGAAGAAACGGAAGATTGCTGGTGGGGTTTCTCGAGAATTGAGGCAATTACAGCTGAGTATGAACATAGATGAGGACAAATTGTCTAGTCTCTTAGGACATGGTCCAGCACACAAGAGACGCGCACGAGTTCCTAAATCCAACCCTTCACGAGCTGCGTCACCTGTAGCTCCAAAATTAAAAATAAAATTAGGATCTAATACAGTTCAACAAGTAAGCGAAGAACCATCCGATTTTCAATTCCGCCCGCCTAAAAAACGTCTCCAAAGCATTCACAAACCAAGCTTTGAAGACTTACGGCGAGAAAGTATGAAGTATCGACGAAAGGTTATGGCGGATTTCGAGGAGGACGAGAAGGTAAAGAAGCACAAACTTAACAAGAGCGAGAAACGCAAAAAGAAAAAGGAGAAGAAATCTGAAAAAGAGAAAATGGAAGTGATAAACAGTGAAAGTGAGAGTGCTACGAAATTAATAATTAAAATTAAGCGTACGAATGACGAAGAGCGGAAAGCAGCAAGCGCTCAAGTGAGCGGGACGCTGGCGTGCGCGGCGGCGGCGACGCCGGAGCCGACGGTTGACCCCTTCGACTACGACCCCACGGCGCCAGACCCACTAGCGATAGACCCGCCTTTCAGCGCGGAGGCATCCACGATGCGCAGGATACGCACAGAAAAAGTGACACCTATTCGGTTAAAACTAGCGCGCAGCTCTCAGGGCGTATCGGAATACGTAATGAAACGGGGCGGAGAGACCACTCAGGTGTCCACGCCTTCTACGTCTTCTTCAGGTTCYGCTCCCGCTGTCTCCTCCGCCTCCACTTCAACCAACGCTGCAGCGGCGCTGCCGGTCGCAGTTAATAAACATTGTGAAGTGAGGTGATATAAACCACGTAAGCGAAGAGTCTAAGTGTCACTATTTTCGGCCGAACAATGAACGCGAGTGTACAGTTAATACATTAAGAATAATTGTAGGAACGTTTTTATATAATATTATTCTCTTAATTCTTGATGTAGTTTACTATATTATTTATTTGTATAAATCGAAAGCTCAATGATTAACTTAAAATTACTCTAAGGTGTATATTTGTGTGCATTTTGTGGTGCACAAGTAAATAATAATATAACACATTATATATTTTTGTTAATGTTACTATTTTACGTTGTGCCTCATGATATGGAATCTCATTAAGTATATTATTTTCAAGCTGCTCTATCACAACTAGCATTACATGCTGGTGGGGCACTAGCACTGTTTTGACTTTTTGGCTGCTAATTTCTAAAAGACTTATTATAATTAAATTAGTTTAATTTATAAATATAAGTAATTAAAATATATATAAAAGACCATCTTTTAAAAATAAATATATATTATTGAAGCAGGGCTTCTTATCAGATTATTTTTATAGTTTTCATTGCTCTAATTCAACTCTGTTTAGTCAGGTACCATTGCCCTACCAGTAATAATAACTTTAACGTTACTTTCTTATCATTAGTAGATTAAATTGAAAGTTATAAATATATATTATGTAGTTCATATTAATTCTCTTATCCTTCTGATAACAGCAAATCATAGAGGTGTGTAATTTATTAAATTAATTTTGCTTCTAGATTTTTCATTAGAAGGAATAATAGAATTACCGTATAAATCGACGTTTTTCTTTTATATGCATAAATTTTTATCTGTTATTCTTTTTATGCAATTTGTCTTTAACAATATGTTTGTACGGCGACAAGTGAACACATAAAATATTCTGATATTTTTTTTGTAATGTTGCCTTTACAACTTACTCTGCCTGCAGCCCTAATCGGAATCTTATGTTTTCAAATAAATTTGCCTTATTTTGAATTTGTATTTGCATATCATTTTAGACAAGTTTAATTTTAGAGTATTTTTGAACTGTAGATAACTGTATATTGGACTGACTGGCGGTACTTTTTACATCTGTTATGTGCAATATTTGGCAATACTCATCGGGATAGTCAAGGTTGAATGAGCCTAGATGGGATGTGTTAGTTTTAAGTATATGTTTGTTAAGTATAAATTAACATAAAAAATATTTTATATTGTGTATATTCGGTTTTAACGCGTGCAGAAGGCAATCGAGGTTCGTACACGTGGTTCGCTGTATACGTTGGTACAGTTGGTAGATGCTGGAACATTGGCCGTCTTTCCCTTTTTTATATTATATTTATATTGTAATGTATCATGTTCAGTGAGGAAAGGCAGTGAATGTGCCGCAACGACGGTGTGTATATTACCTCGCCACATCGTCGGACATTAGATATTGGTAAAAACGCCGCTGTATCTCAATGTGGGTCCACGCTATGGTTATTCTGTTCCATAATTGTTTCTTAATACTTTCATTTGATCCTATTCACTAAAATCTATTGTTTATTCAATCCGTAGCGTAGATTTACGTCGATGGTATTGTACAAGGACTACAAAGGGCCATTTTGCGAACATCCAGGGTTAGAGCATTGTGCTGATACGTGTCTTGAAGATGTTTTGTCGTTAAACTTCCAGTAGTAGAACTTCGCCTCGTGCGTCTAGCTTGAACGAGATACTCTGAGCATTTGTGATCTTTTTATATTTTTTATTTTCTTATTTTTAATAAATTGTTTCTTGAAAAAAGAAAAAATTAAAGAAACCTATCAGATTTAGATTTTGATATGTTGATTGATTGTTAGATTAGACAATTTGAATCTGTGCATTTATTATTGTAAGACATAGTTTATTTTCGGTTTCTTTAAATAATATTATGTTTGTTAAATAAAGTAATAGATTGATTGATGATGAAATAAACTGTTTCGAAGTAAGATTATATTTAAGAATTATTCTGAATAATTTTTTTGGGCTAGACGCACAGCTTACGTTCAGTCGTCTCGTGTCGTCGTGAGTCGTGAATCTTATTTTCATTGACATATATCTTCATAACACGAATTTAGTATACATAGTACTACAAGTCAGTATACACACATATTTAACAGTAATGCTGATTTAACCGAATTGGAGCTTTTAAAAATGATCGAGACATAGAATTATTCGAGACATAGAATCTTAACGGAAATTGATAAAGTGTTGTAATTTGTCAATATTTTTGCGCGCTGACGTCGCTTATTATAGACGAGTTGTTTATGCTACAGTGATGGCGAGTAATTACGTACAAACACTGTGAGGACCAGACGAAGGCACGAGCCCGCACTAATATGTAATAGATTAGTAATTCGATGTGAATGTTAAACGTTGCCATATATCCGGATACAATTGTAGCTTAGTTTTTACAATTGTGTATTTTTGCTTCTTATCGCTATCAAATAGTAGGATATTTATTTAATTGGTGGATCCATTAGATGTTTTCCATTGAATGTAATTAATGTATTAAATGTGGGGCGACGTTAATATGCGTTAAGAGTTAAACTCTGAGTATGATGTAACCGTCTGTCTTGTACGTAGCCGTTGCGTAGCAGCCGGTAGACTGCTACGTAGGTATTCAAAGTGTCTAATGTTTTTTCACTGATTATTTATTGTAAGCTTCGTTACCAAACGATATTGATATTACACTGTTTGTAAAAAAGTCGGCAATATATGAACGTTCTATTTGAGTGTACATTACAAAATTTGGCTCGATTTCATTTCAGATACTTGGCTGTTATCCTTAGCCTTAGGCATTCGATTCCGTGCTTACATATGAGAATACTAACACGCACATGTCGGCATCAATGGCTTATAGCTGGACGTGTGGACCAATGACTGCGTTATCACTCGTTCATTCGTTATTCCGTTCCGACAGGGTCTGAGCAGACTTCACACGTAAATTTAATAGATTTATTCTAATATATTTAGTCATAATAACAATTTAAATAATAAATATTATTAGTAATTATTCTATTTGATAATGTCTAAGCATCACACGCGTAACTTCAAACAATTTTATCCGTGCGTTACAAATGATACAGGTGTCATCTTTTCATTGTTTTTTAATGTTAATAAATTGTCAATAAACCCCAGATTAGAGCTTAATCGTGACGTAGATGTTTTTGAATCCTTTTGAAACCAAAATTATATATGAATATATAGTGATAGTGACGCGAGTATTCGCAGTTTTAATAATACTAATATTAGATGTGTCCTTCTGAATTGATAAGAAAACAATTACTATAATACAAGTACAGTACAATATATTTGAATCAATCACATTAACGGTCAGCACGGTGTTGATGTAATTTAAGTTTGCTCAGAGTCTCGCTATATTCCTCTTCAGTGTCACGAGCGTGGTGACTGATGTAAGCCAAAATTATTGTTAATAAACTCATTTAAAATTATATGTATTATCGTTTGGAGTCGATGATTTTTTATATCTAAAAAAAATGTTTTAAAATAATCATTAATCTTTATTTGTTCGTCACATATATAAATATAAATAAATGTTTGGTAGATAAATTCAGTATCATGGTAAAAAAAAATCAGCTTCACGCTTTATCCCGCACACAGCAGGGTAGGTAGAGGGAACTTAGTGTTTAATACACTCCGTTCCCCACCTGGTAAAAATATACATATAATGCTAACTTGATTCGTTTGAAGTTTGTTTAGTTACTGTGAATGTCAGTCACCAGTCTCATTTCTTATCATTATTAATAATACCTAAGTTAACTTTATATTCGACTTTTTATTTTTAATATTTCATTTTAGGGTAATTTAAATATATATCAGATTTTTGCTGAAAACAAGCAACAAGCAAAAGCTAGTGCAAAATTGAATATTTTTCATACATATACAATTCTTTCCCGTAATTTTGCTTAACACGTCCTTAATTTGGGAATTTTACAAATGTGTTTACGCACAAAATGTGTCGTCTACATGAGCTAACAAACATCACATTTCAATTTTGTCGATCATTACCTTCTACTGTGATTTGTGTTATCTTTACATTATATTTAAGAATATTATATGTAGAACGTTTACATACGCGATGTCGCGATTCCATTTGCTGGAAATAAAAAGTTATCTTTATAATTTTATTTGTAAATTCTTATATATATATATATCTTATAATATGAAAACTTTGAATCAGTGGAATATTTTTGATATCCAACTATATTAAAAATATTCCACACATAAATATATATGTAGTTATTTCAAAGGTACTTTTAGGGGTGTTATTAAGATTTCGTGCTTTAAGCGCCTCATTTTATATCGCGTATTTTCATTTACTGAGTGTTGATTATTGTAAGTGTTGCACGAAGTTGTAATTTACCTATTTTTTTTTTGTAATTGACTTTATTGAGTGCGTTGTTGATATGTTTATGTGATTAATGTACGTAAATAAGTATATTGCAAAAGGTAAGACTCTTCGACTTGAAAGAGAGCCCTCGATCTCTTTGCTTCAGTTAACCAGTATTTCCGTCAGTCTGCTAAGTATTATAATGCTTGATGTGGGCGCAACAAGAAATCAAATCGTTTAATTGCACTCAGTACCCCTGTTATTTTGTTTTATTATGATTTTTGAGTACATATTAAAATTACAATATAGTTTGGTAAATTTATAATATTAACTTTATGTGCCACAGCCGCAAAAAGTTATAAATGTTAGTTATAAAACATGGCTGGAGGACTTGTACCAGTCATTATAAGTAAGTGAAATAAAAAAAACATATATATATATGATTATTTATGTCTTAGTCGATAAGTATTAAATATAAGAGATTAACATCTTATACCACTACCCGTTTAAGTATTATGATCAACATTATTTCCAATGTTATAAAAACTTAGCATTTTAGAAACTAATTTTATTCATAAGTTGTACAAACTACTTATGTACAGTGTGTAACGTTAAGTGGATAGTGAGTACTATGTGACGGAGAGTGTAGGAGATGGAAATGTAACGCGGGTGTTGTAAATATTGTAGAAGTGGTCTTGTAAAATAACAAGTGTTTTCAATGTGCACATAGTCGCCTCATTCATTAAATAAATTTTTTAGATCAAATTTTATATATCTTTTATTTATTTTGTTTTGACACAGCAGGGTGGGCAGAGATACCGGAGGCATTGCATGTTGAGTAACTAAATGTCGCGCATTGCATCGACAATAGAGCTAAGAAATGGTAATATACATTTAAATAAATATTTCATTTCCTCGAGGCCCCAATCGACGTCACAACCAGTTTTGTTTACAGTCGCACTACGGTGGTCTTATCACTATTTTTTTAACTGAAAACCTATCACTTATTATTAGGGTTACCTACTTACTATAAATTTAATATCGTCTCTGTAATGAGTGTAGATAAAATGAATTATAATTTTTTGACATTACGTGTGAGTGTCAGGGTATTGACCTCATTACCAGACTCATTGTCATATGTTGTCACATAGGTATGTACAATTTGTTAATATTTTTTTACATTTTTCGATATAAGAATAACTAAAATTATCGATTTTACATGTACTCGTATATTTTACGATAGAAAATATGCATGATTTTTTTATTTCTTAAATTAATCACTAAATATACTTCAAAACAAAGAATATTGAAAAACTTTGAGGCTCGCAAACAGTCGTCACCATTTAATGCTCGTATTCCAATTCCCACGAGTATTCTCAGAGCGTTAAGTAGGTACTTATCCATACATACATTTTTTGTAATTAATTGCCAATCAGATCATGGAAAATTCAACAAAACCCTTGAACAAATATTGTATTGTACTGAAGTGAAAACACTAAGAGATAAAATAAAGGAAACCATCAGAAAAATAAAAAAAATTTTAAGGTTAACTGGAAGTACTTTGTTAATTTTGATTTCCTTTGTAGTATTTTTTGCGCGTTTTTTGCTATTTAAGGCTTTATTTATGTTTGTTTTTAACTAGTAAAATCTTTAAAATAATAAGTACAGAAACCTCAATGGGCTAGTCCGACTCCCACTTAATCGGTTTTTTAAATTTTTAAATTAGTCCGCAATTATAGGGTAACAACGGATAGTCACAGATATAAATTCAATAATATACTTACTACTATAAAATATTGCGTCAATAAAAAAATATTATCTGAACACTTGAAGACTTTTATCATTATAACGTCGATTTGTTGATTACGCATTAGGTATTATCAATTTCGAATGGTTTGCTGAATGGTTAAGATATGTGTTTATTATTACTTATATATTTAGTTTTCTTCAATTTACAGTATATACATAAAAGTAATACAATATTATTAGGAACTGCATAATATGGACGTGAAAAGGTTAAGTTATTATGAAAAGAAATATGGAACACAAAGAAAAAGGCCGCTACTAGTATCGGTGAGTACCGACAAGTTCCGTTTAAATTAATTATTGAGATTTAACAACAATAATTCCGTTGAGATACGTCGCAGCGCAGCGGCACAAGGCGTGAATGTAAACGCGAAAGGTTGTGGTTTCGAATATTGTACGTGGGAAATATTTAATATTTCCATTTCTTCATTTTGCTTTTGAGGCAAAGCGCGGTTTTGAGTACCGCCACTCAACAAGCTATGCCTCCAGAATTACGTGGAAAATAGGGAACAATAAGTGTCTTAACACTGCGTCGCGTCTGCCTACCCTGCTGTGTGCAGGATACAGTGTGAAGTACAACAATAACAAAGATATAGTATGCTAAATGCCAATCCACGTCAAAGTCAGTGAACTGAAGCATGTCGCGCCCACCGTGGACCAGTAAATCGGCGCCACAGTACGGCGACGTCGAGGCCATGTGACATATTAGAAGATGTTTTTATTTCATTATACTTTGAAATTTTCATCATATTTAGTAAAAAATTAAAACTATATAGAAAATTTTATTACTACAATATTTTTTTCGATAGCTACAGTGAGCTAGACCAGTGATTCCCAGCGTGATCTATACCCTCATGAGCCTCAGGGGTCGATACAGAACTGTAAGGGGTCTACGTGGGAGAAAAAAATTAGGGTCCACGAAATGAAAATAAGGGTCAATGGCAAGAAATTGCAAAGAAAAGTACTACTAGTACTAAAGTAGTAATATAATATTTTTTTACCAAAAAAATACAAAATTTGTCAATTTCGACCAGATCCCGTAATCGGAACCTAACCAAACTTTCGTCAAATAAAAAAAAAAGAATCTTCAAAATCATCGGCGTTGAGTTCTGCCCCTCAA
>JBAIZZ010000372.1:532403-547241 GCA_037355905.1 Heliconius aoede | reverse complement strand
AGAACATAGTTTATCAAAAATTTATCAATGATGATTTTTTTTTCGCAAAGAAAAACAAAATCATAGAATACCATAAACTTTTACTTCTAAGCACATTTTAAGAAAACATTTTTCAATATATCTCGTAATAAATATTATGGTCAGAACAAGCGAGATTCACAACTAGTATCTAATTATTATGTTTATTGTCGTTTTACTATGAACGGTGTTAATACTAAAATGGTCAAAATAGATCGATTGTTATGTAGTTTGACGTGTCTAGGCAACTAATTTCATTTTGGAGCTTTTTATGTCGGGGCTTTTAAATTATTAATGAGAGATTATTAAATAACATATTTATTTACTATTATACAAAGTAATCAGTAACGTTATTACACTGTCCCGCAGGTGACGACATCGTCGGCATTGCAATCGCTAGTGTCATGTTTCTTAATAACTCTACTTATCCAAATTCTTGTACGATACTTTTTTATTACTTGATCAGTCTGCTTAAATAAAGAAATTATTAATTGTGATGCTGTGATCTACTATCTATTAGGGAGGAAAAACATATCGAATATAGAAACCTCCTACATTCACAGAGATATAGTCGTAAATTATATTATTTTTTCATACGAGCCTCTCGATTTCTCTGTCGTTTGCGAATTTGCAACCAGCATCAACTCCAAAAATATATTTTTTTAAAATAGTAAATAGTTATTCAAGTATCAATAGTATCAATAATCATTTATTATTTCAAATTTTCTTTATTTTTAAGCAATTAAAATATTATTTTCTACATTTTAGCTTTTTTAATGTTTGTAACTATAATTATGTAGGTATAATATTGAAGTCGGTTTAATGAAATATTATAATATTATATAACTCAACTTAAGTTAACATTGAAATTGATATTAATTATATATAATTTATAAATATAAAAAGTATCACAAAAAATATTTACCGCAGCACTTAAAAATATATTTGTATTGGAATTCATCGTCATGGTTATAAAAGATATTAAATATTCCCAATACATAAATTTGCTTTTGTAAATAACAATTTTAACGTAAAATTTTAGCAATATAGGAATCATTAGTTTCATTATTTTAAAATTTTTTACGAATTATGTACATGTTATTTAAGACTTTTAATGACAGCTGCATATTGGCATGACAGTCTCATTGTTGACTATGAAAAAGTTAATATATCGTAAATATACAAATATCAAATTTCTTTGTATAAATTATGTAGTGAACAAAAAGGAGTTTAGTCGGTATTGTCTTTGTGGGGCAGGGGCACAAAGTGTGCTGCAAAATCGACTGGCAGTGGGTTCGATACCCAATCGAGGAAAGAAAATATTTATTTAAATTTTAATTTTTTCGCTCTGGTGTCAAGGCAAAGTG
Organism: Heliconius aoede; assembly: GCA_037355905.1. Taxonomy (NCBI): domain Eukaryota; kingdom Metazoa; phylum Arthropoda; class Insecta; order Lepidoptera; family Nymphalidae; genus Heliconius; species Heliconius aoede. The sequence goes on along the minus strand of JBAIZZ010000372.1, from coordinate 545,856 downwards.
TGGCTTCACACTCTGGAGGTATGCATGTTGAGTTCCGCCACTCACTATACTTCCGAGAGGTATTGATAGCGGTCATATTGAAAACGAGATACCATTAATTCTACAATTGTTATGTTTCAAATGTTAATATTAGCTTATATAAAAATAGCTAATAGATATAAGAATCAATTATAAAATAATTTATCCAAATCTAGATAATCTAAAAAAATAGCTTCAATTATATTTTATTCAATCGTTTATTGTGAGAAATTTTAAATAATATGTTTAATAATATGATAAAAGATACCAAATAAATTAATATATTCGAATTTCTTCTTTATGGCTATTATTTTTTGAGATTTAATCACAAATGTTTTTAAAAAAAAAATTAAGTAGATACATGTAGAAATAAGATTTTTCAAATATCAAAAATTTTTAAAAATTAGATTACTTTTCACAATATATGACGATCACTAAGGAATACGTTCGTCATGAGTACATATGTTGTACAATACATCTACGGCATAAACTGTCCGTCAGTCGGTATACGTCATCGCTTCATCCTTGCGCGTAACAGATTTAGAACGGCGAACACGTGAGAGACTCTTTCGAAAAGGCGAAACGGAAGTATGTGTTTTTATCTTACTATTTTATCTTGATGTGTAGTTGATACAATACAATCTGAGTGTAGGCAAACTGTGGCGTAATTTCATTTAATATATATAGTTTAATATAATATTTCAATAATTCTAGCATTTCCTGAAGATTTTGTTACTTAATTTATGGTATTTTATGAGTTATTTTAACTGGAAACTGGATTTCCCCATTGTTAAATATACGAGCGTATGCGAATGACGCAATCGGACATCGGTGCAGCGTCATCTCTTACACGCGTTTAAATCGACGGGCGACGGAGGCAAAGTCTATATGCGATTAGAGATTGATATACTTTTTTTTTTACGTTACAGTAAAAAATAAATATACTTATAGGTCATAAAAAAAAATTTAAAATATTAAAATATGAATTAACAATTTAAATAACGCTCAGCAAATTCCAAATGAAAAAGACGAAACGCATCTGCTTACTAAAAATAAATCGTTATATGTCAGTGGATACAAGAGAACGGTATCTGTTTATTCAACAACAGCTGTTACACTTTAAACATATCTGTTTATTGTTAAAATAACCTTTTCTTACTTTAAACTAGATAAAGGGATATTTAATACTATGTTAAAATTATCCATTCATTGTCCACAGGTAATTTAATTTTTTATTTAAGAAAAACATTGACACATTTTAATAAAAAACAATTACTCCATTTTTTTTATATTCGCAATGTTTACACCCTCAAAAAAGATTTTTTTTTTCAGCTTCACGCTGTATCCCGCATACACCAAGGTAGGCAGAGGGAACCTCCATGTTAAGACACTCCGTTCCCCACTTTCTGCCGAATTCTGGAGGTATTTCGTGTTGAGTGGGAATCGAACCAACAAACGTCGCGTTTACGCGCGACACCCTTGTGTCGCTGCGCCACGACGGCTCCTAAATATTATATAACAAATGAAATACAAAATGAAATATAAATTTATATGTTCCACTGTTTCTGAATTGCGCAAAGCAATTTATTAAAAAAGAAAATGAACATGTAATATCCCTTTCTATGTTAATCAAATGTAGTGCAAATGAAAGAGAGAGAAAGTATTCGTGACGAAGGAAGATGAAAGTTGATCAAGTATCATAAATTCGCAACGCCTTAAAGAAAGAAAATGAGAGTATATCGGGTTATGGACTAGAAATATGTATTATATGTTGCCTTAGCAGCAGCGTGGTCACTGAAAACGTTAAATACTTCACGTGTTTGCGGCTACCCTAACCTAAGTGACAAGAATATGGTAAATATTCTTGATTCTGGTTAATATTTCATTAAATAAATTTCGCTAATTAAAATCTTATCAAATAATTTTCTACTGGTTTATACGAGTATACTTTTACAAATGCTATAAACATATACAACAATGAATCATAGCCACATATTGAATAATGTAAAACAAAAATTTAACTTCAATAACTACAATAAATACCTTCAGTATCCATTCTAGAATATCACCATATTCATTCATTTCAAAAGTGGACTAGTGACACTGTCGAGCATCAACGGAGTTTAAAATAAAACTAGCTTTAGTGGCCAGCCGACTACTGGCTCTGCTAACCCGGAATTAAATAGCATTTACCTTTGCCAACCATTGTCGAAAAACGATGAGAAAATCCTCAAAGACATCGCTAGTCGCTCCCGCGACGTCTTCCAATTCCAGAGACATTTTATCTTTATTGAAACTTATTTAATAAGATATATTAACAGAATAATAACAACTATAAATAAATCACAGATCGATTTCTTCTTTGGAACGACACTATCAGATCAGTCAAAAATAAATAAACGAGTGAGCGTACCCGAGCCCAACAGCTAGGACGCGTGTATTTACGCTAAAAGGCATTCTCAAACTAACTAACTCAACATTTAACACTAGCTCGCGACTCGTGACAAATAATTCCGTTAATAGCTGACGTGTACGGCCCGAGCTAAAACCGCCTCGAGACGGCTGTCACTTGTAAGTGGCGAGCGGCGGGCGACCGCGCCTCTAATAAGAATCACCTCGCGTGGACGATTTCAACCGAGTTATCTATTGAACTGTGACTTTTGATAATGAAATATTTAAACGACATCATTTATGAAGCCCAAATAAGGCTCGCCATATAAATTAACGTTGATACTATATTAACAAATTCTGAACTTATGAAATTATTACTTTTAAGTCAGTCAAGAAGGTCTAAAAGTTAATTGTATATTTTTTATAAAACAATAATTTATCTGATTCAAAATCATTACTTTTTGCCTGAATACTATAAAAAACACTAAAATATATATTTTTTCTATTTTTAACCTATATTATTATTATTATTATTTATACATTATATTGACTATGGAGTAGTTACATTGCGAATTTATGGCGCATGTATGTATAGTTATAGTCTACGTGTTTAATCAACTTTTATGTAATTGTTTACATAACGCTCTTACCATGTAAAATTACTATTCTGTTACTACTACTACTTTTCTGTTCATTGCGATCTATTTGAGACAATAGTTACAGCGTTTTCTAAAAACAACTTAAATGTCATTTCCATACTACCCTCCATAACCTATATGTCAATGTAAGAAAATTTTGCAATTAGTATTTTGTACTTCTAGGTACTGCTCGAAATTTGTACAAGTCTTTGGATTAGATTCGACAGCAATATTTTCAACGTATATAATATATTTTTTGATTGAACAGTGAACTATAATTTGATAGAATTGGATATATAGTGATCTAAATATAACACACTTGCTTAGATGCGACACAAAAAAAAGGTTTGCTTCGGATGACTTGCGAAGTGTTAAGTTTTCAAAATAAATTATTTTTAAGATTGAAAAATGAAAGTTGGAAAATCAGAATTCAGACTCCAAGGGGAGCCCGCCACATGTACAATGTCACATTGTCATAAAACTAATAAAGAAATGGCCTCAGCTAACTGTTTCAACTATATTGCTTGATAGAATAACCGGTGATAATGACAGATAAGTTACAGGACTGACGCGTCGTTGTATTACAATTGTTTATCGTGGAAAATTCTATTTCCGAATCAAATTACAACGTTAAACCAGGTAGTTTTCCATTACTGTTTTAATACTAAGATACAAATATATTTTATAATTGTCTATTGTTAATAATAATTTTATTAAATCGAATCATTTACATATATATATTTTAAATCTAATAATCTTTTATTTTACAATAACGTTTAAATTCGATATTTAATTCGATACAGAGTTTCTTTTGAAAAGTATTATTTTATAACAAAAATTGCTTTGCAAAAGATCGTTATATAATTTATCTGTAAGTCCAACCAATGAAGAGCATATCAATGTTAACATAATCTAGGAAACAGCAATAAGTATTATTACAAGTACGGTAGAAACACGATTATCCTGTCCTCGGTTATACGGGTTCGCGATTATCCGGATTATCAACCGCAACAATTATTTTACTCAATCTACTACAATGAAACCTAAAAAATTTTTAGATCTAGATCTAGATTTCAGATACAAAGGTCGGATTACATTTTATTTTCATAAGATATTCCTTTAATTTAGTTTTACTTTTATAATAGTTATTATTTTTTTTTATGTTTTTAATATCTTGAGGTAATTTATTGTAAATTTGTGCTCCTTCACAAATAATAGTTTTTCTGCCATAATTGGTTCTTGTTTTATGTAAGTGTAAATTATATACACTTCTAAGTGGTCCATTTCTTATTTGTTCATTTGTAAAAAAAAATAGCTCCGATTGTATGTTCGCAGTGTAGTGTGCACACAACGTGTAATGCAGTTTTGTAAAATTAAATTGATATAGTTGACGAATATTTAAAATTTTAGTTTCATCATATATTTTATTTGTAAATGTAAATTACTTAAAATGGTATATGATAATATTATTAACACAATTTAAAATATTGCATAATTATAATTTTATAATGTAAAACTATATAAATTGAAGCTTAATAGTATCATGCGCAGTAGTTTAACAGATGTATATATTGTATATATACACACACACATATATATATTTAGCGAATTTAAAACGTCACTTACTACTATAGAACTTGGCGGTTGTACTTGTATGCAACTCGTCAGCGATGGACATCAATGACGTAGTGGCCATACAAAAAGCCCGCCCACAGCCGCGCCCGCCGATTTGATTGAATCAATTACTAAATAAAACGTTTCGAGCCAGGGCTAGCGAACTGGCTGAAGCCAGTGGCATCTCAACTGGATATACGACGGCTTCTTCTTGAATGACTTTGAACTGGTCCAAATTTGTTTCATTTTTATATTTTTAAAACTACGTTACGGCCTTTTTTTTCAAGTAACACAAACTCAAATTAAAATAAATTAATTAAAGATTGAATACTAATGGTAGTAATAGTATAAGCTCTCTTTAAGTTTCTCTTTTATTTCAAGTTCAATTAATATAATTTTCTTGATGTTCTCCATTTTCATCCTAAATTAAATAATTAAATAGTGCACTCTAAACCGAACCCAAAGTTTTTTCCAGGTTTGTTCTTTGTCTTATGTAATTTATTTTTGTGTTCGTCCTAGTAGTTCGTTGTAGCGGAACTCAAAATATTATAAATGAACTCGCAAACATAATCGATTTCTTCTTCATTACAAGCTATCTGAGTTAGATTTTTCTAGTAGAAGTATTTACATTTAATAAATATATATATTTTAAATCGAGATGTTTTAATAAAAATCTATGTAGGACGAGGGAAATTGTATGAAGTAGTAGTCAACATAGCAACAAACAGAAAGATGCTGTGACGTAATTAACAATGAATCCGAGAATCCGAGAACAAACGGCCGAGAATTGGCTGGATCTGACTTCCCCTGGCTTGCCGGGGGAAGTGCGCAAGAACCCACGAATACCTACTACTTTAATTCATAAAATATTTTTATGTTATACTTGAATGAAAACGGTATCTCAAGATCGATCTCAGATTTGACAGTGGTTTATGCATACGGGTCAAATTTTAAAATATATGGCATTGCGTATTGAGTGGGGGAACTCACCGCTGCCTTGGTGCCAGAGCGAAGGATTGAAGATTTTAATAAATAATAATTCACTGTCTCGAATGGGAATCGAACCACAAACGTCGCGCTACAATCATACACTTGTGCCTCCGCGCTAAAACGGCCTTCATATAAGTTCAGTTATGACAACTGATTTTGCTTATTATATAGATTTTTTTATATATTTTTCACTACAATAAGAACGCCAGCCAACCCTGAGCAAATAATATAAAACTATAACAAGATCAATCTCTTGGTACATTGTATTATTCGTGACGGTCGTCTTTATCGTTATATAGTATTTACAGATATTATAAAATGCTATTAATGTTATTATCTCATTAATATTTTTGAGAACGAATATATTTTATAATAGATGTTTTATTTTAAATCTATATACATATATAGATTGACGAGGTCACTCGTAGAATCCAACTCGGATGGGCAGCGTTTGGGAAATTACAAGATATCCTGTCGTCTAGCATACCTCAGTGCTTAAAAACTAAAATCTTCAATCAGTGTGTGTTGCCAGTATTGACTTATGGCGCTGAGACGTGGTCCTTCACCGCAAGCCTTTTCCACAGGCTCAAAGTCGCTCAGCGAGCGATGGAGAGAGCTATGCTGGGTATTTCTCTACGCGACAGAATTCGAAACGATGAAATCCGTAGACGAACAAAGGTTACCGATATAGCTCTCAAAATCTGCAAGCTGAAGTGGCAATGGGCAGGCCATATTATCAGGAGGACCGACAACCGATGGGGAAGAAAGGTCCTCGAATGGCGACCACGTCTCGGCAAAAGGAGTATAGGTCGCCCTTCAACCAGGTGGACCGACGACCTAAAGAAGACAGCGAGAAACCGCTGGATGCAAAGGGCGCAGGACCGGACGGAGTGGCGAGCATTAGGGGAGGCCTATGTCCAGCAGTGGACTACAAAAGGCTGATAGTAGTAGTAGTAGTATATAGATTGGATATCTTGGTGTACTTATACTTACTGACCCTTTTGACCATATCTTGAACACTGGAAAGATGCCACATCAGCGGCGGCTTCCCTTGTAAATAGTACAAGGGAAGAGGCAGTATTCAAGAGGTTGTGGTAGTTTAAAGAATTAAGCTTATGAGTCACACCATGAAGCTGTTCGAGTAGGTTAAATAGGAAGGCAGACCATGGCTTTAGCCAGGGTTAATGGCAGGAAGAAGAAGAAAGATGTTTCACTATAAAATATAAATAACATGGAAATTGCCAACATTTCAGTAAACTTTTTGCTACACTTAATAAAATTTAAAATTTTGTTAAACATCTTACCTCCCAGATTTTAAAATGATGTTAGAACTTTTTATTGATATGACTTACGGTGACGTTATAAAATGTTAGTAAATCTTAATAATATATCAAGCAAAAAAACATTGATTAATACCTAGGTAAGATTCCATCGACTTGACGAAAAAAAAAGGATTTTAAATAGTAAATATGTAAATGTATACATACATAAGTATCTTTTTTTTTATTTTCTTTAATTTTATAAAGCGAACAAAATATTATTTTCTAGCTTTTCACCTTTGTTGAAGTTTGCGTATACAGGCATAGTTTTATAAGTCGGGTTTAACATTTTTAAAAAACAATGTTTTGTATTACCAGGACGGAGAAATGATATGAGAACGCCATATTTTCTTTTCTCAGAAAAGGATTATGACGCAAATTATAAAAACTTTATGGTGTTCTCGTTATGTATATGTATGCTGATTTTAACCCTTAACGGCTATATGGGTGTAAAAACACCACACGCATGCCTGCTGAGTGTATCGACACTCATAATAGTCATAGTGTCCTATTGATTAACATTGTACGTTTTTACATTTTATAAGATTTTCATTGAATTACGCATGGAAAATGAAGATTATTTTCCGATAATCTTGTCAATAATTCCAATTGGCGACTGAGGAAGAGGACTTATTAGAAGAAGACATTCATCAAGATGATCTCCAGTGTTGACGATTGAGAAGAACTACTGTCTCATCTCTATGAGAACACTTTGTAAATGAAAGTAGAAAAACATATATTTGAAAATGACTCAGAAACTAAAAGTTTCCTAAGAATTTAAGATTTTTTTTTGTAATACTTGTGAGGAAAAAAATCTATATATTTTTTAATATGTAACTTATTAAATTAAGCCAGGTTAAGGGCAACACATTGTACTAAACGGAAATATTTATTTTATTTGTATTTGGATTTCCTTTTGTTATAAAAAAGAAAATATTATGGTATAGTACACTTGGCATAGTAGTAATAATTTAAAAAAAAAATTTTCTGAGTTTTTACAAAAATATACTAGTAATTGCATATATGTATATAAATAACTATATAACTACATATTTTTATTAACAAAGGTCCAAACTAACTATGAAAAGTAAATAAGTGTTCACAATTTCTTACAATTCATTAATAATTTAATTACTTTTAAAAATAAGGTATTTCTACACCCATTATAGTGGGTTATGTAATTCATTATAGCTCTTAAGAATCAAACAAACTTTAAATTCATCTATAGAATACATTAGAAGTTTTAAGATAAAAAGACTAGAAACGAGACACTATGAGAACACAAAATCGGAGACGGCAACCTATATTAAATTCATTTTACGAATATAATTATTTTGTTGTTGTTTATAAAGGGAATCTAAAAATGCAAGTATAAATAATATGACATAACGACATTTCCATAATATTCCGAAGATGTTATTAAATATTGTCAAGATATTGATTGATTGCATAGGATAGTGAACGTAATCTTGCAAAATAATATTCAATGTTAGACAACGAGATAAGTCACGTCTTAATATGTCAAATATATCAATATTTTAATAAGTTCGTGTAAAAGTATGCAAAATGTTCTAGAAAACAAGATATTATTTTTTTAGAATGATTCCATATATATTTACGTTCAAAGTATTTACTAATGCGTTATATACGCAAGATCACGTCGAGTAACAACTAAGCAATACATAATAGACATAAACACAACTCTAAGTTTATTATTTCAAAAAGATATGCTCATCTTAATTGTACTTACCGTAGAGTGACGCCAGAAATGAATTAAGGCATGTATATCAGTCGCTGGTGCTAGTAGGAGGTAGTCCCGCCATTCGTCGTAGCTTATGTTTAAGCTGCCGTCCTGATCCATCCTGATGACAAATGTATAAAGTTCTAAAGTAATTAGTTTTTTTTTAATTTATATTATATTTTTTTAATTTTTTTATAAATCATTCGCCCGAGTGAAAATAAAATCGCTTTGCCACGTTCGGGAAAACATAATGTATATTACTTTTATGTTATGTTATATAAAAATTATTCAGGCCTGACATTAATATAATACTATCAAATTTTTTAAAAAGAATTTAAAAAGAAATTTATACACTTTGAACGCTCAGTCAACCATTCAATATTATTTCATACTAATTTCAATCAATATTATTTATTTTGTAGATTAGAAAATTAATAGATAATAGATTATAGAGATATATAGAGAGAAATTAATTAGAGAATTAATAATTATTTATTAATATTTCTTCACTCTAGCCAAACCCTCGGCGTTGAGTTTGAGTGTCGCCACTCCATACTTTACTACGTGTTGAGTGGCGACACTCAACGCCAATCGAGGCATTCCTTGAAATGTGTGCGGGATACAGCGAGAAGCTGATTTGATTTGTTAGCGATGCATTTTTAGAGTAACATAATAAATATCCAACGCAAGCTACATTTTAACATAATCTACAGTTTCACAGTGATAATGAAAATGACCGATGGCGTTTAGATGGTTTGGGCTCACTGAGAGAATGAGAGATGAAATAATGGCAAAGAATATTTATAAAGCAAGAGAGTATCTATGAAACTGGAGGAAGGTCAGGCAAAAAGCGCGTTTTGAAACTAAATGTAATCTTTTTATTTGCAAATCAATCAAGCCCATCGTTGCCTCGGGGCTCCTTCCTATATACATATATGATTTCACTAAAACTAAAATAATACTACACACTAAACTAAAAATAATGATTTCTATAAGTACATTAAGTTGTTAATTACTGTTAGTGAGATAGAAACCTGGTATTATAGTGTCGTCTATTATGCATGTATTACCTACTAATGTAATGTAGGTAAATGGATTAAAGATTCAACGTCAATCCTACTTTAGCTCTAAGATAATTAAGAAATACCAGCTAATAGTCACTAATTTAATTACATTTTAATCGGCAATCGGAAAATAATATTTTTTTTTTTCAGTTTAACAAGAGGAGACAAAACCTTTATAAAAAAACTACCGAGTATAAGTTTATTGTTCGAAGGTTTTTGCAATTTAGAAAATTCATTTGTATTCTTTACTATATAAAATAAAACAAAGGTCGGCTGATATATTGATTTTACACCTACTAATAAATTAACGACAAAAAACAGATTTAGTATGTTTACAGTCTAAGCCGACGATTTGTATCTCAATCATAGTGACTTTGAATACCAATAACTTAATCATGTATTCATGTGTATTAAAAACAATTCGCAAAAAAAATTATATTCAAAATATGTCAAACGGCAATATTTACAGATTGTAGTCTATTATACTTTCTCCTTTAAATATACAAAATATATATATATATAAAATAAATTAATGCAAGGGATTTTTTTTACTATACTTATGTATACATTTATGTAGATCTATATCTAGATATTTTTGAAAGATCTAATCAAATCAAATAAATATGTAAGTTGGAATATCGTTCTCAACTCACATTATATGTGTATTACATAAACGAACTGTGCAATGCGCGCTGTGCGAGTGTCATCTTATTTTTATTTAACACATATTACTTATAAAAATCTATTTCTGGTAAATAGATCAATTCAATGGTAATTTGCTACACCATTTATTACCATAATGTAAGGAAACCTTGTGAATTAATGAGGGCGATTGTTATTCAGAAATTTTTACATTTGTCACTATGGAAAAATTATTCTAAGATCATGTTATTACAATATGATTCTTTCAGAAGCAGATAAAGATTATCTCTATCCAGATTTTCCAAATATTGAGATATTGATTGATTGATCCTCCGAGTGAGAGCCCCACAAACCTCGCGTTTACAGTCAAATACCAGCATCACTGCGCAACAACAGGTCAATTTGCCGTATTATATTTGCTTTTAGATACTTCATAATAATTCAGAAATAATATCAAGCGCTCTGCTAGACTTTCGACATTAAAAATATTAATTTATGAAATGTAAGTATATTATGTTATCTGATAGAATGTGCAGAATATGACCATGCGCAGAATAACTTCAAGTTTTAACGAATGAGTAGAATATTGTCACAAAAAAATTTCACAATGTATTATTGAGATAATAACTTGAATGTCGTCAAAAATGATAAAAATATATTTTTATTAACCGGTAAAATAATATTTCGATTCACAAGCGTTTCTAAGAAACCAAATTCAATTTCTTATAATAAACTCTTCTTTATTCAAAAAAAGGCCGTCGTGGTACAGCGGCAAAAGGGTGTGACTGTAACGCACCGGTTGTGAGTTCGACACCCGAGGAAGTGAAGCGTTCTTCGCTCTGGTTTCGAGGCAAAGCGCGGCGTTCAGTTCTGCCACTCAACACGCAGTGCCTTCAGAATTCGGTAGAAAGTGGGGTACGAAGTGTCTTAACACTAGGTTCCCTCTGCCTAACCAGCTGTGTGCGGGATACAGCGTGATATATATAAAAAAAATATTTCAATATTTTTCATAAGAATTTCATAACTATGTATATTGTACATTGTATTACTAAAATAAAAAAAAGCTATATAAAGATCAATAAGATAAAAAGAAAATTTAAATAATACATAATATTCGCATTTATTTAGTTACATTTGTGTAATAAAAATATTGCTATGCTAAATTAAAAATGTCAAAAATATGAATTAATAGATTAATATATATAAAAGAAATAAACAAAACACAGAACAAAATATTTGTCAACATTGGTAAATACCTTTTCAATAAATTTGTAGCTTCATTTCTACCAATTGCAATTCCTAAGTCGGCAAAGGCAGAAATGAGTTCTTCCAGGTCAACTTTTCCTGAAAATAAAAATAATAATAAGTAGATATTTCCTTCAGCATCATATTGTATCTTGCATATATGCAGTGGGCAGAAGGAGCAAAGTGTTAAGTTCCCATTCCCCATGTGCTGTTCAATTTTTGAGATTGTTGCATTAAGAGTGGTGGAACTCAATGCCTTACTTTGTCTTATTACCAGAGCAAGTAAATTAAAATAATTTATATTCCATATCGGTTTTTTTTTTAATAAAAACCCACATCCATCACATTTACAGACAGACACTGTGTCAAAACATCTTCAATTACAATAGATGTCTATTTTAAAATTTTACATAAAACAACCAAGTCAATAAGCCATGTGTGGTGTAACCTACTTTGAAATTTGGCAAAATGTAAGAGAGATACAAAATTAATTTCAAGTTAAGTTTACTCACCATCTTTATTTTTATCAAGATGGGAGAACTGCAACCTAAGATTTTTTTCATGCTCTCGCACATAGTGAATGAACTCTGACAATGTGACATCACCAGCATTCTTTCCACTTTTAGCTAGAAATTTCTGAAATATTAGAAATAATATTCTATATTCTTCTTCATGTTCATGTAAACCCCCAAATATAACAGAATAGGTGGAGGGAATCTAGGGTTAAGGCACAAATTCCCAATTTCAAACCTTTTTTCAAATAGTGCATGTTAAGTAGCAGAACTCAATATTGTACTTTATCTTGTTCCCAAAGAGGGAGTAAATGAAAAGAACTGTTACGTCAGCACACCAGAGTTCACAATAGTCTGTAAATTGTATTACTGCCACTTATATTATGAAACATATGCATACAGATTACCATAACTAACATAAAATAAATATTTTACAGAAGTGAACTTGAACAAATACAAAATATGAAAAACTAGGTATTTTATCCTATTAGGTGTATAGTTACAGTATAAACAAGAAATACTTACAAAATATTTGTTTTATGTAACAAAGACCTAATTGAGTTCTCTACCATCTGTATTATATATAGCATTTAAAGTGCATCTTTGCAAAGGTCGCAATATATTAATTGTTATTAATTCAGTATATTGTAATTTTATATTATTTCAGATTAAGTGTTATTTTTATCTGTAAAACTATGGTAGTACTAAGGGTGGTCAATGTGTCTCAAGTCCCAGGCAGTGCCCTGAGCTAATCCCACCCACCCTGCAGCTACCCTTACCCTCACATGCCAATTAATTTATTAAGTACTAAGTAGCTTCTTTGTAAAGAAACAAAATACAAAATATGATTTGTTTTTATTATAGTTTGATATTAAGAATTGATATATTTCTAATTACTATTTTTCATTTATATGTTTTTAATAATAAATAGTTTATTAAACAGGTTTCTTACAGAATCCACTAGTGATTGCCTGTACCAGGAGACTCCAATATTATAATTGTGTACATATTTATTGATAGATTGCATATTTAGAAACTATTAAATATATAATAACAATACACTCTTAAACTTTAATTATTGATATATGTATTTGTTTATATTATATTTCTAAGTACCAGTAAATAAAATCAATATAGTTTTATATTGTAAGATACATAATTTGATTATAATTCTAGGCCAGTTGTTTTTTAATGTCAGAAGGATAAAAAAAATTAAAACAAAAACCTTATAAAAAATCTATTAATAAAGTTGTAACATTAACAAAGAATAGATCACGTG
>JBAIZZ010000372.1:488903-532303 GCA_037355905.1 Heliconius aoede | reverse complement strand
AACCCTAGAAGATTTCGCTTTGCGATAAGTTGTTTTTTTGCAAACTCTCTAGTTTATTATAATTAATTGAATTTCATATAACATTACTTCTACATACAGATAAAATGCTTGAGTTTATCATCTTTCTTCTTTGTATATTTTTATGCACAAGGCCTCTTGGGTTCGATTCCCATTCGAGGAAGTGAAATAATTTATATTTTTATTTCATCGCTCTTGTGTCGCGGCAAAGTCTGGCGTTGAGTTGCACCTAAACACGCTATGCCTCGAGAATTCAGAGGAAAATGGGAACGGAACGTCTTATTTCTTTCCCTTTGCCTATCCGGCTGTGTGCGCTAAATGAAATATTATTCAATGGTTTGAGATTAGAAATAAGTAAATATACATTAGAAATGTAATGTGAAATATGTCTATCTAGATATGTAATCTAGATCACCATATTTATAAGACCTTAAGTTGGTATAATGCAAAGTTACACAAGTATGGTCAAATACTTTAAAATTTAAACCTAACGTGTAACGATTTCACTATAATATACTGTACAATTATAATTTAAATTAAAAAGCATTTTCCAATATGTTTTACTCAGCTATTGTTTATCGATGTAACTCTTGCGCAATTCAAATGTTGCGGGAAATTGTTAATTCTCTTAATTATTTATTTTTCAGAATAAACATAACTTGCGAAGGTGAAGTCTCTGCTCTCCATTTGTACCAGAACCGATCAATGATCCCGGTCGATCGTACTAAAAGACATACTCAATATATGTTTGCCAATAGGAGTATACGTTCAGATAAAAATGGTGGTAATATAAATTTAAATACGTAATAGTTGTTTATATGCTTTGCGGTTTGTGCTGTTATTGAACGAAGTCGCCCTATTAATATGCAGCAGATAGGCATAAATAAAATAGTTGTTAAAACACTCCGTTTCCTACTTTCCACTGAATTTTTGAGACATTGCGTGATGATTGGTGACCTCAACGTTTCGCCTTGCCTGCCTTGTTATCAGAGTGAGAAAATGAAAACTCAAAATATGAATAATTTCATATCCCCGAGTGGCAATCGAATTCACAAGCGGCGTGATTCCAGTAACACTCTTGTGCCACCGTGCCATCACGACTTGATCTACACATAACTATATTAATATTTATTTATACATTCCGCCCACGAAAACATTATATTTATGCTATACGTATTAACTCGAGTATGAATCCTTTTTTCTAAAATATAGGACAATCAGCAGATCGTTAAACATTTAATTTTAATATTCTTACCCCACATAGCACAATTTGAATTTTCACTCTTTTCAACACCAACATCTTTACGTTTCTCCTTTTTTTCACCTTAAAATGTTTAATGACAATAAATTGAGGATAATTATTTAACAAATTCTCTTTTACAACGGTTTAAAAGGCAAAAGTTTATTTTCTAAATTTCGTCACTTTCAATTTTTCATTGTGTTCTTAAAATTTTACAAATAATGACTAAAATATGTAAGTCAATTTTAAATATTTATATTGCAGTGAAAGAACAACAGTCGTTGAGTCCTCAATGCTCGTACACCGTCCTCCCTATCACTAAGGAGACACGAGGTGGATTCGACTTTTACAATACAAGTGTAAGTTGTTTTTTTAGTTTCATTTTCAGCAGTATTCTGTTCATGGCTGGGTAGGCAAAAGGAACCTAATGGTAATACCTATTAGGAAACTTCTTTCCGCTCCCATTCTCCGCCGAATTCTGGTGTTATTGTGGTGAATATTTCATTTCCTCGAGTGGGAATCGAACTCACAACCTGCCGTGCTTGTAAGTTCAATTGTGAGGCCATGCGCCACGACTGGCATCAACTGTTGGTTTTATATTATTATATAACATGTATATCTAATTATTTTATAAAAAGTCAGTATAGTCTAGTTTTCAAATTTACTTTACGTATACATAAAGATGAGTGAAATGAAGATGAATAGATGAACTACTGGTTGTGGGTTCGATTTACTATAATTTCATTTCTGCGCTCTGGCCGAATTCCATTCCTACGGAATTCGGCGGAAAGTGGGGAACGGCACTCCCTTCCTTTTAAGACATTTCTTAATATTATGTTACGTCTGCCTAAGCTGCAGTGTGCGGGATACAGCGTGAAGTTCATTTATTTAATTTTTACTATTTAGATCATATAAGAAAGGAGAAATTTATTAAGTTTGTATTAAAAAAATAATACAAACTTTTGTAATGTTTTCACGCTTCACGCTGGATCCCTCTCACAGCAGGGTAGGCAGATGGAAATTAGTGCTCAGACACTCCAGTTCTCATTAATTTAACACTTCGCCCACATTTACATTCTGAAGGCTTTACGTATTGAATACCGGATATCAACGCCCTTCTTTGCTTCGAGCCAAGAGCGAATTCAAATATTAACTATTTCATTTCTTTTCATCGTACATGTATTTTTTTCATAACATATAAAGTAGAAAGAATTTTAAATTAACAATAGATAATACATAAATAATAATATTCATTATATTTATTTTCAGTTTACAATGTATGTCGCATCAGACAAGGAAGAAGGTCTCTACAATTTATATTTTCATAACTGTCCCATAAATACTGAGAAAACAACACCTATCAACGTTATGGTAAGAACTAAAAATCTTTTAAATTATAATTAAAAACATTTAAATTGTATTATGCCGTCGTGGCGCAGCGGCACAAGCGTGTAACTGCAACGCAACGGTTGTGGGTTCGATCCCCACTAGAGGAAAAGAAATATTTATTTACATGTATATTTTTATTTCTTCGCTGGCTCGAGGCCGAGGATTTTCTTGGCTTCGAGGCAAAGAGCGGCGTTGAGTTCCGCAACTTAACTCGCAATGCCTCCAGAATTTGGCGGAAAAAGGGGAATGGAGTGTCTTATCATGAAGTTCTCTCTGCCTACCCTGCTGTGTGCGGGATACAGTGTAAGGGAGTAAGCTGATTTTGATTTTAACAAATTATTAATATATTTTCAGATTGAAATCTACGAAAGCAATGATGGAAACTTTTTATCGGCGGGTGAAATGCCATTACCGGCTTTATACTGTATGATGTCACTAATATTCTACTTATGTGCTGGCTTTTGGACGTTTATATTGAAAACTAGTAAACACAAAGTATACAGAATTCACATATTAATGTGCTTTCTGGTATATTTAAAGGCTATGTCATTGGCCTTCCATGGTATTAATTATCATTTCATACAAACAAGAGGCGAGCATGTCACAGCTTGGGCCATCATGTATTACATTACTCATTTGTGAGTATTACATATATAATATGTTATTAATCTATATAATTATAAAGTATAAATTGTTGTACCCATAATTAAAAAAAATATGTAGAACCTTGATTTTTGTATTGTTAAAACAATCGCATGGATTTTTTTCAGCCTTGCGCTGTATCTCGCCTATACTATAACAGGAGAGGTATAGGGAACATAGCTTAACACGACCGAATATGAAGAGAATAAGAGATCATTATAGCTGAGGTTCCACTCTCAGCTATAATAATCTCCGCTATTTTTGCTTCGCGTCCAATTTTAGAAACTACGTGTTTAGTTGCGGATCGTAACGTTGTTTTTTGTCTTATGATATTGCAGAAATGAAAATAATTCCGCCGAGTGGGAATCGAGCCCACAAGCGCCACGTTTGAAATCAGACGCTTTGCGACAACCTCATTATGTCTTTTAAATAAAAATCGAGAGTACTGAATAGTTATTAATAAAAGAAGCTTTACTTGAACTACTATAAAGTTAATCCTAATATGCTATGTCTTTTCAAATAAAAATGAAACTGGAGAATAAAATATTAAGTTATTTTAATTCATCACAAGTGATATTATTATATTTATTTCTCTATTTTGCCATCAGATTGAAGGGAGCGGTTTTGTTTGTAACGATAGCCCTGGTAGGGACAGGCTGGAACTTCATAAAGCATATACTGACTGATCGAGATAAGAAAATATTTATGGTTGTTATACCTTTACAGGTAAGTCCTTTGTTAATAATGTTTTAAAACTATTAGAGAACCCATTGACGTAACATGTATTTACACTTGTGTATATATTGTTAAATGTATAGCAGCGTGTGTTACATTTATTTTGTTTTTTTGTGCCTTTTAAGCATTATATTAACAAAAATTCTAGCATTTTGCACTATTTCTCTATATAACCCACCCCAGGTATATGAACCCACTACTATTTATTAGAGTCAAAGCTACCTTGGTACTAAGAATGTGTTATGTCATGCACAAGTCTTAGTTACTCCTTTTTCACAAATAGGGCGAACAGTGGTTTATATAAATATAACTTATTTTATGTTATTTATGTTTGTCATATAAAAGTAAACTACTTGACGTTTCAGCATTCTGTTGGAGATCCATGTATACGTTTTTACACAGTAATATAATAATATTTTTACACCATTACATAGGATATACTCATTTTTGATAAATACAAACGATGTAATAGAGAGCTTGTTAACAATAAGTAATAACCATAAAATTTTTATTGATAGGTAGTAGCAAATGTCGCGGAAATAATTATAGCTGAAAGCGAGGAGGGCGCGGCGGAACACAACACTTGGCGAATCCTTTTTATATTTGTGGATATGTTGTGCTGTGGTGCTATCATGTTCCCTGTTGTCTGGTAAGGAGATGTTTTTTTCTTTAATTTTCACGCTGTATCATGCACACAACAAGGCGGGCAGAAGGAACCTAGTGCTAACGAGATATTAAGTCTTCATTGGCTCTATATTTAATGATTTTCCAATACATATTGATTTTTTCTAGCTTTATTGCCTAGATTTTGCCTAGATTTATTCGCTTTCATACATAAAAGGCTATCGGTGCCTAACTGTACACACAATGGTTATAGGTTCGATTCCCGCTCGCAGGAATAATATACATAGCGGGGTGTTGAGTTCTACTACTCCAGACGCAATATCTCGTAACAGTGGTCGAAAAGTAGGGAATGGAGTGCTCTAACAATGCCTAACAAAATGAAATGAGTTACCCTTTATTATTTTTTATTTCCAGGTCAATATACCATCTGGAGGATTCATCTACAACAGATGGCAAGGCTGCCATCAACTTGCGAAAGCTAAAGCTTTTTCGACATTTCTATGTTATGATCCTGTGCTATATTTATTTCACTAGGATAATTATCACTATTGTTGAGGTGTGTAACAATTATATTATGTTTTTAAGTAATATGAAATTATAATTTAAATGTATATTTAATAGTTTACGATGAGAACGTATGGCTTATTGGGTCAGCGCTTGGACTCTTTCCTAACAGGCGCTGGTTCAAAACCCGCGACGTAAAATTTTTTATAACTTTTTTTAATATACATTAGGATAAAATAATAATAATGCCCCCCACAATTAACAGAACACAGTGTCCTTCCAATACTCGTGGATAAACGAGATGTTCCGCGAGTTGGCTACGTTGGTGTTTTTCGTGATGACTGGCTACAAATTCAGGCCGGCGGCCGCCAACCCCTATTTTATAACCTCCCTCCAAGACGAAGTTGAGGATCTAGTGTAAGTATAAACCTACATTAACAAGATCAACAAGAAACATTGATAACCAAAATAAACCAGGACAGTAGTGGACGTACACTTATATCACTCTAGGACGTATCATTATTACTGCACATACTCTCAAAGCGCATCAATCAATGGCGCATCAGTATTAAATAGATTTTATAAATACTTTGTAATTTATACATAAATTCAAAAAAAAAATGTCATATAAAAATTGTACATTTAAAATTGTTGTTCACAGCTTAGACTAGGTAATAATTGTGCACTAAATGAGTGTTCTAAAAGCAAAATAAATCAGCTGCTCGCTGTATTCCGCTCACTGCAAGGTCTCTGCCTACCTTGCAGTGAGCGAGGAGACTAGTGTTAAAGCACTCCGTTCCCCACTTTCCGCCGAATTCTGGAGGCATTGCATGTTGAGTGGCGGATGCAGTTCAACGCCGCGCTTTTGCCTCGATTCCAGAGTTAAGAAATGAAAATATAAATTTAAACATTTATTACATCTCCTCGAGTGGGGATCGAACCCACTACCAGTCGGTTTTACAGTCACACTTTGTGCCCCTACATAACAACTGGCCCCAATAAGTGTTCTAATTAATATTTCTTTTACTACTTAATTGAAAATTATATGATATAATGAAAAATATATGATATAATAAAAAAAATATATAATGAGTATTTTACAGGTTATCAGAAATCGGAGTGCTTGATGGGATCACCAATAGAGAGAGAAGGCGGGAAGACACGCAACCTCTAATTCAAGATAATTCAGATTATGAAATTAGCAAATATATAAATAAAAATTAATATCTGTATATTATCATATCATTTAAAAACGTCAAGAAGCAATAACTTTGGCATTTTTTTCAGCTTCACGCTGTATCCCGCGCAAGGCAGGGTAGGCAGAGGGAACCTCGGTGTTAAGACACTCCATTGCCCACTTTCTGCCGAATGCTGGAGGCATTGCGTGTTGAGTGGCAGAACTCAATGCCGCGCTTACGGGCGGAACCCTTGTGCCTCTGCGCCATGACAGCCTTAAACTTTGGCATTAATTTTTTTTTTCTTTTAATGTTATATTTTAATGGTGAACATTTGATGATATCATGCTTATGAGTGAATATCTTGTTAATTTTTTTTGCATCTAGCTGAGGTAGGAAGATGTTAAGACAATACATTCTCATTTATTATTGAGTGGCGGAGCTTAACGCCGGGGTTTTCCTTCCTACCAGAGTTGAAAATAACTCATCCGCCCGGGTGCCAATCGTACCCACAGCGTTTACAGTCAAACAGTGTTTACACTAACTTGTGGATAATCCATTCCATGGACATGATCAACGTTCCTTTACTTGAATGTTTGTTATTTTTATATTATAATGTTAATGATTTTTTTGTCGTCATTAAATTACCACTCGGTATCATCATGTTTTTTTCAATACAGAGCTTTTTAAGTAATATTAGTATAACGTTTTTTTTTAATAGTAATGACTGAACAAGTTTGCCAAGTCAGTACTTAAATTGGGAATGCGACTAATGGTCCAATATATAAAATGTTTTAAAAAAAAGTAAGCTCATTCTTGATGTTAAAATAAATGTCGGATAAATTTTTTTGTTAATTGTGTAAAGTTAGTTATCCACGTTTTGTCAGAGATTAGTTTTATATTAACTATGTATAGTGTAGATATAGCTTAAGAATTAATTTTTCTTTAATCTCACAAGGGTTGTGTCTTTGGCATAGAGCATACTCTTTTATGTTATCCGTTCTTGAATAATAAATATTTTGTATTGATTTTGGATATTGATATTACGTATAGTATATGCGAGTCTTACTTTATTCTGTCAAAAGGAAAATTATGGCAGTTTTGACAGGAGTGAGGGAAGACTATAAAATGTGAAATCACATTTCAATGTATATTCGAGGAAAGCCGTCTGCACCACGTCGAGGAAGCAACCCTGCCTACTCCGTGGTACGAGTCTACACTTTTCCAGGAACTCTTAAGTTTTGCTCTTAAGCTTTTAAGCTCTTAAGCTCGTTTTTTATCTTCAGCAATTAAGTCTGTCAATTTTCTGTTTCCTCTGTCAAGTTCTATCAATCTTAAACAATTGATACTTAAATTAACTTTATTTTTGTTTGAGAAGTTTTATTTTTAAATTATTTGAGAGTATGCTCTGTGAATTCGATATAACAGTAAAACATTGTTGAGTGATATTTTTTTAATATGTCTGTTATGTTCTCTTTATATATATTATAAAAATCTCGAAATATTAAATAGGTGCCTAGTGTATTACAATAGTCAATTCTGCATATTTTATTTCTTCACGCTTTTTTTTTATCTTGTAGATACTGTATATCTTGTTGACATTGATGCCAGTGTAGGCAAAGGGAAGTGCTTGGACACTCCGTTCTCTACGCACCGCCCAAATTTCAAGCTATTGCAGATTGAGTGGCAAACAATTGTAATTCCCTCAAACTTTCTACATACTCAAATTTAATTAATTAATCTTCACTATAACTAATTATTTGTGGACGCAACAAATAATTCCACAATCTTGTGTTGAAATAAAATGAAGGATAAAATATGTTGACTTGTTCCTGAAAATATACAAATTTAATGTTTCCTGTGTTTCTTTATAAATAAAGTTTTTTTTGTATTAATAACTTTATAAAATTTGTTTTGTTTATTTTTATTATAATTTTCCTTAGATTTATAAAAAAAAATTCGATTAATAAATATTTATTCCGAAACAGTAAATATGATTAAAATATATCTTTCAAACTTCTTGTATGTGATGGATAGCTTATATTATAAAATACGTCTACTTAGCGTATATTTTATTTAATAGACGAACAAAGTGAACGAGAAGATTTGAATAAATTCACTTTCTGAATTTGACTGTCTTGATGGTTGACTCAATCTCTACCAGAGGCAATGATTAAATTTAAAATGTTTTCGTTCCTCCGTACTGGTCGACAAAGCGCGGCGTTGAGATCCGCCATTCAGCACAATATATTGAACAGTTGGACAGAAGTAAAGTTATCGCTCACTTTCATCGAGTTCAATTAAACATATATATTCTTTTAACTGAACATTGGATGAGTTACTTATAATTCTGCTGTGTATAATATTATGTAACTAAATATATTTTTATATATAAAATATTAGCAGTTGCTATTTTCAAATTTTATCTTTTGTAATTAGATTTAATTGTATCTTCCATGATTTGATGTAATAAATTTGTTAAAAGTTTAATATTTACTCTATACAGTCTTCAATAGAAAATTTATTGATATCTCACTAAAAGTTAAAGAGTAAATAAATATGTACCGAAACCTATAGCTGCGTAGTTTAGTTATTAAATTGTGAATTATCAAACCTAAGTGATGTTTTTTACTGCTTCTTACAAATATTTCTTGAAATAATTTGAAAATTTTCGTGAAAAATGCGAAACTTTTGTGAGGAAATCTGTATAATCCACGTCATCTCTACTATTATGTAAAAAAGTAACGCCTTCGATAAATCTAATATAAAAAACTATATATTTACATTACTACATTTATATAGGTAGTTGTCATATATATTGACAATAAAATTAGCTTACGTAGGTCGAGTGAACTCTAGGATAAGAAAGGTGTTAAGGTTCACGAAGAGGAGCAAGCTTATATCTTATAACTACATATGTATATTTCTTAATAAGTGTGCAGGTTCATAAAGTTTACTTTGCAAGGTTGCCGTTGGTTGACGCTGGTTGGATGTCGTGTGCAGGACATGAGAGTCAGCCATTAGTATAACCACTTAAGCAGAAAGGCAGACCCTGGCAACATACGCCGGGATTAATGCTAGGAGGAAGAATAGAATCTCGCTATTCTGCATAAAATAAATTAATTTCATTAGTTTTTTTTTTATTTAAAAATTAACTAATTATAATAATATATATTTCTTATCTCATAACCAAGCATCTTGTGACAAACTAAAAACACACTTCAACATAAATATGTCTCATCAGATATATTGCATCTATAACAAAATTTATACCTAATAGTAAAATACGTAAATGTACATGAGATAGAGTAATATAAAGAGATATAATATCATTTAACGTGGCCTGTGAAATTAGTTTTCCTGCTGATGAAAATTGCTGTTAAATAAAAACTGGAAAAATGTAACGAGGCGCACTTTATATCTATTTTTGGTATTTTGTTAAGATCTACTTCTCGAGGTAAGCCACCATGAGCAGTCGAAAGATATATCCATCAAAGTTTATTCTTATAAATGTTAATTTCTTTACTTTTCAACCATATTCGTTCAGTTATTTTCTTTTAATTTTCTTTGAATATTGGAAATAGAAAGAGTCCACTTGATATTACCGTCTTGGCCTCTTCAACGTGAATTATTAATATTGCCCGATCTGTATTTAAATTTAATAGATATTAAAGTTTTCTGGCTTAATACTTTTTCACATAGCGCAGTCCAATTATACTTTATTATAATGTTTATCATTATAATAATGTTCTAGAACACAATACAAAAGAAGACAAGAATAGAATGAATACATAACGTTAAAAGAAATCTCTTTTAACGTTTTGCAGTGATTGTAATCATTTAAGACACATTCTTCAGGAAGTTAAATATATCAACAGATTGTAATAGATATACAATTTAACTGTAAATAGCCTATGTAAAGTAAATGTACTATATAACTTGAACAATAAATAAATAAATTTGAAAGAATTTGTTGTTTTATAATTTTAGAAAATGAAATTCCATTTAGTATATAATAAAGATTAGGTTATTGATTGATTCAGAGTTGCCGGCCTCAACTTCCAACTAATAAGTATTATCAAGTTCTAATTCAATAATAGAACTTAAGCTTTTCTTATCTTAAAGAAAATAAATAGCGACACCATTGAAGTACCCCCGTAACACGTTAATGTTGTGCGTTCGATTCTCACTTGAGACAATAAACATATTTTATTTTTGTTTTCCAGTCCCAACAAAGAGCGAATTTTAGTTTTGACACTCAAATCAAAATGGAGTGTCTTAACACTATATTTTGCTAGTTATGTAAAAGAGTTGTCAAATCCAGAGTATATTCAAATAAGAAACAAACGTCGCAATCAATAAAACGTCTTTAGTCCTAAATCTGTATATTCTCGATCATTAATGGGAAGTGTAATATACTGCTTGGACTTGAGACCCTTATCATGCCATTTATAGGCAACAACCTTCGCCCGTCGTGGCACAGGTTCGACCTTGGGGTAAAAAATAATAATTTATTAATAATTCCACATCTCTGTTCTGACACCAAGGCAAAAGCTCGGCATTAAGTTCTGATACTGAACATGCAATAAATAATAACAGAGAATGGTTCGAAAAACTTGACGGAAAGTGGGGAACGCAGTGTCTTAACACTAAATTCTCTCTGCCTACCCTGCAACATGTGGGCAGCAGCGTTGTCGATCCATTTTTCCTAAATAACCTACATGTACAACGGACAAGTGCGAGTAAGGCTCGCCCACAGAGGGTTTCCTACAATATATGGCGTAAAGTAAAATAAAAAAGAAGAAATTATTTTAGGAAATCATGGGACCATAGATCTGAGTAATGGTTTAAATTTTAACTCGATATTTCCAAGCGTTCTTGAGATAAGTGCTTTTGATAGACAGACAAACGGACGGACAACAAAGTGATCTTATAAAACGTTCCATTTTTCCTTAAAAGGTACGGAAACCTTAAAATGGGGAAACTTTAAGCAAATTATTAGATAAATCACTGTTTATTTTACTCTCATCGTTAAGAGATAAAATAATAGTGACAAAATCATATTTTTAATAATGTTTGCTTGAGATTTTTTGAAATAGAGATAATATTTGTTTTAGGTTCATAATTCAAATATTTTTATATATGATATAAAAAAATATATATTAAAGTAAATTGTAAACGGAGTTGTTTTTTGCACATATTGTACTGCTACATTACTAGTCACTCTTGGCGTAATAAGTGTTAATTTTAAAATAGATGTTTTGTATATATAATGTAAGTAATTGCAAACTGATTTATCGTATAAATGTGTCTGTAAATGAAATACACAAAATATTTATACATTTTTAAATTAACGAGACGGTCGAGAAAATAGTTAGAGTTTATATTATTTATAAATGTTGAGAAAAACTGAGCTGAGAGGACGTCGTGGCGCAGTGGCACAAGGGTGTCGCGCGTAAACGCGACGGTTGTGGGTTCGATTCCCACTCGAGGAAGTGAAATAATTATTTACGTTTATTTCCATTTTCTTCGCTCTGGTGTAGAGGTAAAGCGCGGCGTTGAGTTCTGCCACTCAACACGCAATGTCTACGCCTCCAGAATTCGGCAGAAAGTGGACAACAGAGTGTCTTAACATAGAGGTTCCCTTTGCCTACCCTGCTGTGTGTGGGATACAGCGGGAAGCTGAAAAAAAAAACATTTGTACAGCTTGGTATGTACAGATGTAATTGTATAAAAGTTAATAACAATTTCCACGTGTCGACTGTGCGGTAGTTGAAAACGGAACTTAATATCCATCCATTTTCCTTCCTGCCTAAATGACTTAAGAGTAGACGGAGGCAGCTATTATTACAAGGACGTATGCAAGTAACTTACGTATAATTGATTTATCTTGTGTTGTTAATGTATTATGTTCCTGTCATCTTTAATATTTCAGATGCAGATTCAGATATGACTTCACGCTGTATTTCACGCATATGGTAGGCATAGGGAACACTCCGTTCTCCATTTTTCGTCAGATTCTGGCGACATTGCGTGTTGAATTGCGGAACTCAACGCCGTGCTTTGTCACGTCACCAGCGAGTGTAGGAATGAAAATATAAATTTAAGTAATTATTAAATTTCCTCTAGTGGGCATCGAACCCGCAACCAGCCGCGTTTACGGTCTCAAACTGTGCTCCTGCGCCACGACTGGCCTCATATATTTACTGCCTATATTTATATATACAAATATAAACATACAAACAATATATTTATGTATATTAACTTCCGCTGTCGGTTAGGCAACTCTATGTGCAGAAATGCACATTGGTGAACGCAAAAAATCACGTGACAAAATTGCATTTCTACAATTATTTAAAAAAATAGTTTATATCGCAAAAAACGCGAAACTACAAAGGGAATCAAAATCAATAGCGTATTTCCAGTTGACCTAAAATTATGAAATATACATGTGTGGTTAAATCCTTAAACTTAAAAGGGCAAAATTAGGTGAAAGTTCAAGTGAAGTTTCAGATTAAAGGGCTCAGGCTAACCTAAGCTTGAATTTCAAAAAAGCTCGAGACGTAAGGAACCTACGGTGGGCGAGCCTCGCGCTTCTCCGCACTTTTCATCAACTCTACACTTTGTGTTACGTGAGAGGGAATATATTTTTTACCATTACCTTCAGTCAAACGCTGACGGGCCACGCTGTACTAATATGCTACGACAACTTTTAGGCCGATTTTCAATGATTTTTATTTGTCAATGTTAAAATTGGTTGTTTGTACTAAATTTAAACAATTACATATACGCATATGAAATTACTGCAATGTTTCATTTATATTTGATATTATATAACGTTAAATACGATAAAGGTCCATCAAATTAGCTGAAATAAAGTTTAAAAATACAACTTTTACAGTTTTCTTAGAAGGAAGAGTCGCAGACTAAAAGTAGAGCCCTACTAAATATTTAAAACCAGTTTAAATTGTATTTATTGCAATATAAATTAATACACTGTTTAGAACATAAAATAGAAAAGATATCAGAAGTACAAAAGTACTTACGAACATTTTATTGTATACCTGCAGAAGAGAAGCTTGGCATCCGTCCAAGCATTCCGATCCTCCATACATACATACATACATACATACATACATACATACATACATACATACATAGCTGTTGATGAAATTTACTTCAAGTGTTGTGTCGAAAATATTATAACAATTCAAGCAACCACGACAGTTGTGAGGTGACGCCGGCTATTTTTATATTTATGTAATTTTCCAATAAACTATTTACTTACTATGTATGAATTATTTGCAAATATATATTTAAAAATAATTCAATTGTATTAAAATAGAGCTCAAAAGTAAAATATAAATAACTATTTGAGAAATATTATGTAAATTACAAAATCTACTATATAAACTATATAATTATCAAAGTACAAATGAGTGGTGTTGTTTTGTATGATCCATTTGGCTGTTGGACGTTGGACACGTGGCGCTGCGTCAGGAAGCTGACGACGTAAACACGGCTATTTGCACGCCTGATCTTGGCCAGATCTTGACCCATTAACACCGGTGCCGTTGTCAGAGCAGTGTCGCTTCATATATTTATAGCTGGAAGGCGGGAGCGGGGCTTACGTCGACCGCACGCGGGGCACTAGGCAGGCTCGCCGCGGCCGGCCATGCACACGGCGTCGGCAACATGACGAGCCGGGGCATACGACGGAAGAAGTCTTCCCTCTCCGAGGTGAAAGTGGCAGTGGTTGGTGCACCGTCGGTCGGCAAAAGCGGTAGGTGTACGTGCATCGGTGCAACTTATATGCAGTTTGTGTGTAGAAGCGAATTAGACTAGATTATTCGTTATTTTGTTAAAATATCTGTCAGATATTTGAGATATGATGTTAATTATGAGTGACTCTATGTTAGTGCCTTGTTATGACAGACAGAAACATCTTCGGGTGTTGCGAGTGATGCCATTCAGCAACAGTTTCTTGATTATTTATTATAATATATTGTTTGAATGAATTTGAATATATATATATACAAGCTTATATATTTTTTATGATGGTTGGTATATTTTGTTTATATATAGTTTTTACGGTGAATTGGTATAAAAATATTTCACTAAATAAGGATAGTTCAATATTTCAATTTTAATTTTATGTACAAATTTCTACTGATAGTGAATATTTAAAATATATAATATAACATAGTGTTTATTCATGTAAAATATGAGTGATTAATTTCTTATAAGGTTTATACATATGAATATAATTTTGTCTCAAGGTCATCGGTCTCCCTATTTATAAAATATATTTTTAGTGACTATATTCAATTGTTTATACATGGAAGTAATATCTATACGTAATATAATTATTTCAAATTCTATAGCTCTGCGAACTCTTTATGAATGCGATTAATTTGATAAACTCAAATCTTTTTGTTGCCAGGTTAAATAATATAGAAAAAATCTTCTAATATGATGTAGTCTGATTATAAAAAATAATTACTTTTTTCAAATATTTTTGTTATGTTTTTCGTAATAAATTTTAATTCCGCTGCAAGTTACATATGTATTTAATATTTATACTTTATATACTAAACTCGAATGATATATTAACTTACCTTAAAGTTGGCATGTAAAATGTAACCATACTTCATTCTCGTTTCATCTAATTTTGGCGCCAACATTGTTAATGACGCTGCAGCAAACTTTAACATGTATTTAGGCCAATGGGCATTTAATGCACTTGTAATTTTACGGTAATTTTACGACGAAATGAATAAACTTTTATATTAATATTTAAAAAAATTCCGAGACATTAAACATTATTTATTTCGATATTTTAGTACTGATGATATTTAAAATTTAATTATCACAATATGCTATTAATTTGCTACAATAAAACGTAAATAGTGCCAGAGAAAATGACGTGCTTATAGGAACGACCTCATAGGTTAAAAATAACTTTAGAAATATGTGAAGTATTCCTGTTAACACATTATAGCCGGTCGGAACAATATCGGCATTACGTCAACAGCCATCGATTGCTTTTTGAAAAAAAATCTATATTTTATAATGGGCACTAACGGATTTTATTACAATATAATTCGTGTTCTCGTTGATGACGCGATTATATTTTCTGTAAGAAAAACTAGGCATATATTATATATTTACTAGCAGCCCGCACACGGATTCGCCCGCGTAAATTTATTGTTATATTATAATATATCAATTTTTTTATATATATATTGTAGGCTTTTGTTATTGTGATATATAAATAATATTATAGAAATAAATAAATAATTCGAGGTATTGGGTGTAGAGTGGTCTTTTCTAGACGCCGGACTTTTATCTTGGTGCCAGAGCGAAGAAATGAAAATATTAATAGATAATAATTTATTCATTCCCCCAAGTGGGGATCGAACCCACAACCGTCGCGTTACACCCTTGGGGTACAAGGGTGCTATGATGGCCTCAATAAATAACTTATTTATCACAAAACGTTTTAATATGCAACGTTGTTACGTACAATAAATTCAACTTCGCCTGTCGACTTAACTCATCGGAAACCACAACTATCGGTAATTGCAACGATAGCTTTCGTTTTTAATGCCTTCTCTAAATAAAGTATTTTAAAGAATCGCGGCTGTTTGTACTATGGTTTTAAAAGCTATCTATTTAGAGACATTATCATTTTATTTCTTTTAGTATCAATATACAAGAAGATAATAAAAAAAAAATCTAATATTTGTATAAATAATATTAGATAAATAGATCTATTTGAGTGTATAACTGTAAGAAATATATTGCGATTTGGTATGGACATTAAAAAAAAATTAATCAGCTCCACGCTGTACGCCCACTGCCACGCCCGTATACTACAGGTTAGTCAGAGGGT
This sequence comes from Heliconius aoede, assembly GCA_037355905.1. Lineage (NCBI taxonomy): Eukaryota > Metazoa > Arthropoda > Insecta > Lepidoptera > Nymphalidae > Heliconius > Heliconius aoede. The sequence continues at coordinate 516,081 of JBAIZZ010000372.1, read as the reverse complement.
CAGAGGTCTTTGCCGAATTTTTCGAGGCATTGCGTGTTGAATGGCGGAACTCAACGCCAGGCTTTTGCATTGATGCGAGACACAGAAAATATTAATAATTTGTTCCCCGGAGTGGGGATCGAACCCACAACCAAAGCACACTCTTGTGCAGGAGCATAAGAACGAAACAACGATCTGAAGCTCTTTGTCAATACAAGTCACGATTTAGAAAAAGTACATTATGAATATATATTATGTAACATAAAGAAACTTTAACAAAAGCTTAGCCGATAACGAATGGTTTCAGAAGTGGGATAGATATTAGTTTAATTTGTTTTTATTTTATTAGGCTTGCTGTACGCACCTAAAAAATGTCATTGATAAATAAAACAATTGCACGTTTTGTATGTAATTTTGATAAAGTGACTGATTTGAACCTGCATCACATACCGTTAACGTAAAGTTACGTACTTATGGGTACGGTAGGTATAGGCAGATACGTATTTAATAATATACAATCTTTGAAATCACCACATACGGTGAGAAACTGACAACGAGGCAACATTACGCCGATAGCTAAGGCTGTGCAGCTGAGTCCAAAGTAATGTAATGGGTACTTGGTAGAGCCGTCCCATGAGTGAGGGTAGTATTCTATATACGGTCTTACTTGTATTTTATTTATTTATTTTTTAGCTTCACGCTGTAACCCATACCGTGATTCGTCAGAAAGTGTGAAACAGAGTGTTTTAACACTAGGGACCACTTACAAGGCTCTAGGCAGAGGTAACCTTGTGTTAAGTTCCCCACTTTCCGCCAAATTCTGAAGGCATTGCATGCTGAATTGTATTTTATAATATATCTAGTCTTAATACATACAGTGGAAAGAAAAAAATATATGATACAAATGCTCCACTTGTATGTATGGCATGGAAACTAAAAATTTTGACATTTTCTTTAACTTGATTTAAAACTTTGACGTTAAATTCTCAACCTTCATTTATGGAAGGAAGAAAACGTTTTAATTTAAAATTACTTCGTGCTTGTTATAATTTTTCTCTTTCACTAAACGGCTATCTTTGACCTAGTGTTGCATCTTTATAAAGAAGCATTAATTACTTTTGTAGGAAATCATCGTTTAATTCACCTTTACCTGCATGAAAAACCACAGTAATTCTGCCTTGAAATAATAGCGTTATTATAAAAAAAAATTATGGTGTCATGGATTCAAAGTATTTTGGATTTTTATCAAACAATTTGATTCAAAATGATTTTCCTTCACTCAAAGTTAATAAGCATATACGTTTAAAATAATATCTAGATCGACCCGCATAAATATTTAGAGATCGCGCTGAAAAGTCGAAACAAAGCATATGTTTCATGTGACACATTGACGCGCATACAAAAGAGGCGAGCGGTTCCAAAGGCCGCGGCTATTCCGAATAACCAACCGGCCTTTGGTGGCGCCTTATTCGATAAGCGAATAAATTGTAGATAAATTCGCAAGAAATACAGTTTCAAACTCATTGTAATGTTAAAGATAGTGTTATTCTATAAAATATGAAAATATAAAATTCTAAAAAATATTCCGTCGAGGCGCAGCGGCACAACGGTGGGACTGTAACGCAACGGTTGTGGGTTCGATCCCCACTCTAGGTAACGAAATATTTACTTAAGTTTATATTTCAATTTCTTCGCTCTGGTATCAAGACAAAGCGTGGCGTTCAGTTTTACCACTCAACACGCAGTGCCTTCAGAATTCGGTAGAAAGTGGGTAACGAAGTGTCTTAACACTAGGTTCCCTCTGCCTAACCTGCTGTGGGCGGGATACAGCGTGAAGCTCATTTTAATTTGTTTCGATTTACCGATGACATAGTAACCTTGGTGGACAAGGTGCCTGGAGGAACTGAGTGCTAGGGGACCTGCATAGCGCCTCACAACGGGTGGGTCTTAAGATGAACATGGACAAGACAAAGATAATTTGAAAGCGTACCTTTGGAAGTTTTTGACGAGTACATATTCCTGAGACAAGTAATCCAAATGGGTAATCTTCTCGTCTAGTCTCGTCCTTCAGTGCTTGAAGTCAAAAATTTTCAATCCGTGTTTTTGCCAGGTTTGACCTATAGCGTTGAGACGTGGTCCTCCGTTAAGTCGCGCAGCGAGCATTGAAGAGAGCTATGGTTGGTATTTATCTACGTGACAGAATTCGAAACAATGAAATCCGTAGACGAACGCTGGTTACCGACATAGTTCTCAAAATCTGCAAGCTGAAGTTCCAATGAGCAGACCACATTATCAAAATGACCGAAAACCGATGCGGAAGAAAGGTCCTCGAATGGCGACCACAACTCGGCAAAAGGAGTACAGGTCCTCCAACCAGGTGCACCGACGACCTAAGGAAAACAGCGGGAAACCACTTGATTCACAGGGCGCAGGATCATAGGAACACACGGAGTGGCGAGCATGAGGGGAAGCCTATGTCCAGCAGTGGAAAGCTGATGGATGGATGGAATAGATAATTTTAAAAATACATGGAATTGTTCAAAATGTTGCTACTTCTTAGGCCTCTCAAGACGAACTGTAAAATGTTATATAGTATTTTATATATTATTTTATTAAGCGATTAATAAAATAACGTGAACGACATAATACAGACGTATCATTTATGCAGACATTGTGACGACCGTCGAGGACATGCCAATAACCCATATTTTGGCATGATATCGTTAACTTTGGAATAGGGCCAGTTTATTAATGTTAGTATGTCCATATGTTTATTATAACAATAATTTTATAAATAATTGGAATTAAATTTTGCTTGTAGCGTTAAATATCTATTATTTTAGCGCCTGTTCGGTGACTATATTAAAAAAAATCCGACAAGCACGAGTCGGGTTCGCCCACCGAGGGTTTCGCACGAAAATTCGAGGTCTCGAGCTTTTTATGAAATTCAGGCTTAGCTTTTCATCTGATACTTCACTTCTATTAGCGACTTTAATACCAAAATTTTGCCCCCCTTTTAAGGCTATAATTTTTTACGATTTAATCACAAACCTATAGTTTTCAGATTTTTTCCTGAACTAGTACTACCTGTAATTGGTAGCTACCAAATTTCACAATACTAGGTTATTCAGAATTATTCTATTAACTTTTTTCCCTATTAATTTTTTCCTTATTAATAGGGAAAATTCCTTATGGCACAACAAATGTAAGATGTGAAAATAATATGCATAATAATTTAGTAATTTTACTCAGAAAGTTCTATTAATGACTAGTGTGTGTACACTCAATGTGTTTTGGTTTACATAATCAAGGAAATGTAGTTAAAGTTAGTTATTTATTTTAATATAAAAGTATATGTAAAGTTTTATATTCAATTTTCAAATTCGAAACAGATAAACAAAAGGCACGGTGAAAAATCTGAATAACTGGTTCAGGTCAAATCCTATAACGAGTGTAAAATTTTTTTGAATAGTGGAAATGGAAAATATGAATTCTCTCCCCGAGTTTTGGAGCTGGTGGATTGTGAGTTGCGTCAAACGTATGACGGTTCACAATGGGGTGTCAGTGCCTTGTTATGGTACTGACAACGAAATTTAGTTATGCAAAAAGCGAAATAAAGCAAAATGGACGCGCGAGCGAATCGGAATTATAAAGTAACTGACGTGCAACCTGTTAATGCAATTTAGGTTGTAAAACTTTTTTAATATTTTTTTTTTAATAGAGTAACACCAGACCAATCGAAGCATGCATATTTAATATTTCCATTACCCTCGCTCTGATGTCGAGGCAAAGCGCGGCCTTGAGCTCCGCCACTCAACACGCAATGTCTCCAGAATTCGGTGTAAAATGGAGAGTGAAGTGTCTTAACACTATACAGAATACAGCGATGGTGTCGTAACTTCATGCATGACCTTGGGCTACCTAACTGGGGATATTGTGTTGGGAATACATTTTCAAGTAAAACGCGATGATAAAATTTTGACTCTAACTATTCATACATATACCCATCTCATGCTATATTTGTAAATAGAATATTTAAATAAATGTAATAAGAACAAGGGCAGGTGGAGAATCTCAACTATTTATAGAGTAAGGATTATTATATCGTTCTATGCGACTTGAAATTTCGTAACATCATTGCGGCTTGCTTCAAACTCATATGTGTTTTACTTTATATACTTATCATAATTTGTTTTCCATTTGTAAGCAGAAATTTATATAGAGATATTTATTTTGTTTATGTTTGAAAAAGTTCAAATTATCAATATGGCAAAATTCCATTGCGAAGCAAGCGGACAACATACGGATTATTTTTTTGAACTCGCTTTTATTGAGGATTACGTTTTTTTAGTAGTAGACCAAGTATTATTTTGCTACTTTCTGTCGCTATTAAAATGTTATGGATTGATGTGGGCTTGTCTACTTCCCAAACTTTTACATTCAAAGCTCAACGTTGTGTAGCCGTTCTGATATATAATTTAACTTTATTTTCACCGAGATGAAACGCTTTTAATGCCGTTGTAATTTCGGAAACAGTCGTTACGCTTAGATATGTTTATTGTAGGCTGAGCCAACAAACAAAAATCAATATTGACTCGGACGAGCTTTCGATAAATATTTTTAACGACGTAACTTTTTTTATCTCATAAATCTGCAAATGCGTTGAGCGTTGTTTCCACAGATTTGTTTAATTTTAATGTGGAATTTTGTTTAATCACCCCGATATTAAGAAATATTATTCTCATTCTCGTTATAACACTATATATAAAAATAAGGCACAATTTTGTTTAGAATGTCCGGTGTTTCCGTCTAAAACGATCTAAAAATTTCAAACTTTTATCGTACAGATTTAGCTTTTATTTACATTTATTTCAACAGGAGTTTACATTATCATAAACTATATTCATATTTAAGCATGGACGTCTAAAAACAGAAAAGTAAATCTATACTTTGTAGTTAACAGATTACATATAATAGACATACGCAGTTTTTTTAGAGTGTTTATTTATAGTGTTCGGGCAGTTATCACTGGCTATAGCCGTAAATAAAAGTTATTTGCCGACATCGACATTTACTTAGACTGACATAACGATCACATATAGCACATGTGTGGTCGCTATGCGATTACTTATTTAGTTACTAACTTGCTACTTACAAAAATTATAGTATAATATATCAGGTGATTTTATTATTCTTTTTATGTGTGTTGTAAAACCACAAATGGTGTGCCTGAGTATACCATTTCATTTGCAAATAAATACCTACTTACATTTCACGGAGTCGTTTTGAATAGATTATAGTGAACAAAACATATATTATAAATAAAATAAATCAGCTTCACACTGTACCGTTGCTCCGAACAAAGCGGGGTAGGCAGAGGGAACCTCGTGTAAGGACACTCTGTTCCCCACTTTCTGCCGAATTCTGGAGGCATAGCGTGTTGAGTGGCGGAACTCTGGAAGTGAAATATTTCTTTACGTTTATATTTCCATTTTTCTTCGCTCTGGTGTCGAGGCAAAGCTCGCCACGAATGTCCTCAAATATATATATATATATATATATATATATATATATATATATATATATATAAAATATAAAGTTGTACATTTATAACTGTTCAGACGTTTAATATGAATTAATATGATAGAGTGTGTGATGTCCTAAGCCTTGTCTGTTCACAAGGTTACTCTGCGTGGGAGTTTAATATTAAATTCAAGTTTACTATGCTATTATGTATCTGTAATATGTTGATTTAATTTTGTTTGAAAATTTGTGTAAGACGATCGTGGAAAATTATTGATACGTTTTATGCTTGCGCATATAAGCGAACGTTTATCTTGCTAAATTTACCTTATTAATAATCAACGTAAATAACCATAAATAAATTAACGAAAACCATAGATAAATTAACGAAAGTGGAAATTGCAAATTTCTTTTATTGCTGTTACAAGAGTAGTTTTCGACTACGCACACGTTTAAAAAAAGTATAAATAACTTTTTTATTTAAAATTTTTATTTAAAAGATTTGCAATTTATGTTTATAAATTTTAGTTTCTTGACCTTCTAACTTTTAAAGATTTCATCCCTTTCACAACGTTTTGTTTAGACTTTTATAGGTTTCCACCTCACATAACAACGTATTTTAATATTACAATAATTATAGAATAAATATATATTATCCAAGTTATAATCTAGTTAATTTATTTGAATTATTTTTTGTTTCTTTATTTACAGCACTGACCGTGAGATTTTTAACAAAGCGGTATATCGGCGAGTACGATCATCAACAGGGTTAGTTTGAATTTTAATTATAATTGGAATAATTTCTACATATGAACGTACCTATTTTAAAAAATATTTTATATATAAATATATTTTTACAGAAAGTAAATACAAACACGAGGCACTGTTAGATGGAGAGCCGATTCTTTTTGAAATACTAGACACATGCCCGAAGGTAATCATTATTAACATTTATTTTTATTAAAAATTAAAGCAAAATTTACAAAAATATTATTATAAGATTTTTATTTTTTTAAATTCAGATTCATAAAAATATTTAATTGAGCACGTGTTTCACGATTTTTTAGAATTCATCCTCTAAATTGAAAATAATTTCATAAATATATTTAACAAATATTCGTATAGTTAAAACGGGCGAAGCTTACTAATAATATATGTGTGTATATCTTATATAAGTGAATAGAAAGATTTCTATAAAAATATATATTCTACATTTGCTTCTACATTTTATATTTATTGGAACATACCATTATTATTTCAGAGCTTGGACGAGCTACCAGCAAGCGATGTTGCTCAATGGGCAGATGGCCTGTTCCTGGTGTACTCCATAACAGATAGGAATTCTTTTAATTATGTAAGACGTGCCAAGCAAAGTTTGCAGCCAGAGGTCCCACTGACTCTCGTCGGTAACAAAGCAGACATGGTACATCTGCGTCAGGTATGATTTCCATTGAAATAAAAAAATTACTTGTTTTCTTACAAAATTAATTATTAAATATATATATCTACTTGTATAAATTACTCATATATCATCTATAAAATGAATGAGCTCGATGACTAGTCGCCGAATATTTAAATCAGCCACACGCTGTATCCCGCATATGGATATGGTAGGCAGGGGGGGAGTGTTAAGACACTTACTTTCTGACAACTTTTTCAAGCGGAATTTAACGCAAGGATTTTGGCTTGGTGCCAGAGCGAAGTAATGAAAATGTTAATAAATAATAATTTATCCCCCGAGTTGGGATCGACCTCATAACGGTGACGTTACAGTCATACCCTTGTACCTTACGCCACGACGGCTTTAGTAATACAACGAAACGGCCGAATATTCGTTGTAAGTATATTTAAAATAATTTTACAAAAAGCTTTTATTTAATTTACAGGTTAGCCAAGAGGAAGGAGAAATACTAGCTAAAGATTTTGAATGCAGTTTCGCAGAAGTTGCTGCAGCGGAACAGGTTAACCAGGTCGGGGAGGTGTTCCACGACCTCTGCCGTGAAGTTTTATCAAATCGAAGACGGGCTAAGCACAGCCTTTTAGACAGAATGCTGGGCTCCAAGACAGCCTATCGCGTCTATTCCCGCGGCAAGAGCGACAGCGCTCTACCCAAAGACTAAATAGATTTAAATTTCGCATTTAGTTTCTATTTTCGACGTATTTATATTTTTTGTCAATTTAAATCATATAAATATATATATAAGCTTAAGAAACTATCTTAGAAACTTTTTAAATTTTTTTTTCCGGCCAAATGTAAACTAGTCTTTATTTATTTTAAGTCATTTCTTGCTTATGTTTTATTTATTTACATATTATTTATATTTCATTTATATGTGAGTATTGTAAAAGAATTTTGAAGAAGAAGCTGCAAACATATTTGTGAATATGCATTCCTGTATGGCCATGATGTAGTATTAGTAATACTATTTGTCGAAAATAAACCGGCTTTTAGGGTTCCATGCCTCAAAAGTTAAAAAGGAACTCTCATAGGATCAATCTGTTGTCAGTCTGTCTGTCCATCTGTCAAGATAATTTATCTGGAGATCGCGTGAAGGTGTTAAGATGACATTAATATCAAATGTAGAGCACTGAATAAATCAAGCTTCTAAGTCAATGGAATCAAAATATACTAGCATTAACGCATCGATTTTGCTGTATTTTGTATGAAATTCGCTCCGTAATAAAATCCTATAGGGTAGTAATTCCCTTTAGCCTACCTTCAGTACGAAATTTGGCACGAAGGAAGAATAACCATAAAATAAAATAAAAAGTGAAAATTCGTAGGTATTTCATAAAAAGTTTGTCAATTATTTTAAGTTGTACTTCTCTTTGACCTACAATCCCGGAATTGGTACCGAATCCTTTGCGGGTTTTTTTAATAATATTGACGCAAAATTTCCACGATTATTTTATTTTATATAATATACTGAATACAAGCAGGAATCAAAGTTCTTATTCGATGTATACTGTACTCGATTCGATACATACTACGACTACTATGGTGGCTTATGTATAATTAACTCCTAAGAGGTCAATAGTGTGATTAATAAAAAAATATCTTAAATAAAAAAAAAAAACTATATTTAGGAAGTTTAAAATACTTTGTAAGTTGGGTTACGAGTGCTTTGCTTTATGACGAAATTCATTTGATCACGCGAACATTTTACTTAAATGTCTTCTTATAAATAAAACATATCCAACACACAGTAGGTGTATTAATATATTAAACTTTTAGTAATAATAGTAATAAATGGGTAAACAAGCCCAACATAATCTAGATTAATTATAATAACATCGTAACGGGTCGGTGCCTGTAAAATATTACCTATAAATGGCATTTAATACCGTGACAGAACAAAATCTGTTTTTATCTGTACGTTTGTTACCGTAATCTCAGAAACGACCCAACCGTTTTAATTACAGTTTTCTCTATTGTATTTCGAATAGATTTCTTGAACATTATGTGCTTGGGTTTTTCAAATTGTTATAAATAATATTTTTTTTTTGTTTTAGTTAAAATTTTACTTTTCAATTAGGTAGGTATTGTTTTCAAAATTATATTATTATTATATTACAAAAAGAAAGTAATGCAGATACAAGTAAATTGATAATTATTTAGTTCAAGCGAAAGAAGCCGCGAGCGGGTCGCTAGTATCGAAACACAATTCAAAATTGGCACGGGCTAGTTTAAAAAAACCGTACATTACAAAAGAAATTTAGAAAGACAGTAGATAGACATTAAAGTTACAGTACTTAATTTGTTTTTTTTTTTATAATTAATTTGTGTGTCAATATATCAAATTATATATTATATTAGCACGAAAATATTTTTAAGAGTATATTTGAGAAATATGTGAGATTTTTTTTTATTGAAAAGGACAAGGCAAACGAGCGCACGGGTCACCTGATGGTAAGTGATCACCGCCACCCACGACCCCATGCAACACCAGAGGAGCTACAGGTGCGATTTTTATGCAATATGTTTTTAAGTATCTAGTCAAATATAATTATTGTAAATGGCTTACATAATACGAGTATAATAGTGAATCTTAAAGAGAAATCGATTGTCCCCAGGTACAGGTAAATCAAGTATCGAAAACGAAAAATCGCAAATGTTAAATCGCTCTTTTAATTTACCAAGAAGTGTATTTTTAATGTTTTTTTTTTATTTAAAAAAATAAATTCGTCTTTACACATAATTATGTATATAATCGAAAACTACCTATTAGTAGTTCAAACCAGCAATCAAAGATACTTGCAATTTTTCACTTTCGATATATCAATTTGTTACATTAGTTAGAGACCGTCTATATAATATCTTCGTCGTCTTCTTTCACACGTCACTATGGTCACACTATGTTATAAATATTAGGAACAAAAGAAAATTGTTAAATAAATAAATAACACATAAGACATGTAGTTTTATTTGTTCAATATTAATAAATAATAAGTGTCCTAAGAATTAATAAAAATATTTATTTCATATTCACTCATTTCCCTTAGATTATGAAATATGTAGAGTAAGTCCCACTTTCTATTTTTTGGTGTAGCGTTCCACCTCGTATCAATTTAATTAATCAAGTCTGTCTAGATCAAGTAAAGAGAGCTATTTTTGGATATAAATATTCTTCCAATAGAAAGAAGAAAAGAAAGTGGCTATTATTTTCATATATCATTTATATATTATATATTATTTTCTCGATACCAAGGTAGGTAGGTATTGCGAAATATGCGTAAATGACATACCAGGTGCTGATTAATATTTCAATTAATATAATTATAAGATAAAGACAAACAAATAGGGTAAACTCTTTAATTATAATCTGTTTCTGTTAAATGAAAAGAGAGTTTAACTTATAGATTGTCATGATTCTCTATACTGAGGAATATCGATTAAAAAGTAATTCACACTGTTTGCATAACACAAATTACTGCGTGACAAGTGGTTAAGGAAAAATAGAGTTAAAATGTAATGAATATTATATTATAAAACTGATATTCATTGTGTTTATCTATTTCCCTAAACAGATAGATGAAAACAAAAATGGATATGAAGATAAGAACAGGCAAAGAAAGCTTCGTAAAACCATTGAGGATAGGAAAAAAATAAAAACTAATTCGCATAACAAAAAATATATACAAACAATAAAAAAATATCTATCAATATAAAAAAAATAAACTGAAGACATGGATTTGAAAGCGAGAAATAAAAGCATTCCATTTGTTTTCCACCAACAAAAAGCTTATTTTAAATAAAGTTAAAATATTCACAGGGGGTTTGTTTTACAAGCTACATCTCCTCTATTTATAGGATATATTTATCAATGAAATCTTAAAAACATTCTGCCAATTACAATGGATATAATGAGCTGCGATTAAAAAATGACTAGCCGTCACAAAGGCAACCCCAGAGTCAGTCATACAAAGGGTAATCTGTGCAAAGTGGCCTTAAATTAATATAAAAGCGCCTCCCTTCACCGTAGGGAGCGGAGGCGTCCGCCAATAGGGCTGCAGCGATTGTATAATGTCCTGCTAACATTGTCATTGCGAACAACAGATTTAAAGATGGCACCGCCACTCCTTTCTAATTTTTATTATTATTACAAATAAATAAACAATAGAATTTATACTTAGTTAAATTTTCATATTTTGTCACTGATAAACAAATCAAACACTTATCTGATAGAATTTAATAAATTTAATAGTAGGAATAAATAGAATATTACGAAATTGGTAAAAAAAAAACTTTACAAATTATGTCAATTTATTGTGCTTTGAGTTATCAAAATTGACTTTTATTTATAGATATCATACTACATTCACTTTCTCATCATCATATCGCTTATCATGTATCGTGATTCATATCACCATCGTAATTAAAGATAAGAATAGGCTAAATAAAAAAATCTCATTTCAATTAACTTTCAAAAATTTTTAAAAAATAAAAGAAAAACAATATTTTTAACACAATATTTACCCCATAATTTATATATTAGCGAGATGATAATAATTTGTCCATAAAATAGGGCGGGCGGTGCTACCCCGCGCGTCCCTTCATCCCTTTGGCAGGCTGCGCGTGCGTCACTCCACGATCAACCACGCCACTGAGATAAACAACAATTATAGCGATATTAGTGAACTATAGTGTAGTGTTGTTCTAAAATTATTTCCTGATTTAGGTAAGTAAAACAGATAATATGTTTTATTTTTAGCTAAGCGTTTCTGTGAAAGTATTGCAAGTGATGCGATTGATTACTTTTTTATTTGACTTTCAATTTTATTTGCGAATTCCAGTGTGTAATTTAATAATATAATCAACAAAAATTCAGAATTTCAGATACGTTTGCTGAAGTTAATTTATTTTATAAGTATTTTTTTTAAATAAATAAAAAACATTATAATTGTAAATATGTTAATTTTATTACTATTTTGTTATTATTTAAAAATCGTGAAAGATTGATTTACTAGGCGCTTTAAAGTTAAAGTTTCTCATGTAAAATATGGTTCTGCAATTATCTTAAGGTGTATGATTGTAGTACTTAACATAGGTAAGTACTGACTATGTTAAGTACTAAGTGTTAAAGCAGACTTTAACTTTAACTTAAAATGTAGAGATAAATATAGAGATACAAACATGAACAACTTACGATACAAGCTCACAATAATTCAATTCCAATACTCAAGAAATATGTGTCACTTGAGATATAGTTATAGATATATATCACCAGAACGAAATTGCAATTCTCTCTATTTTAATTATATATATTTTTCTAATTTTAAATCAATTTGTTTATATTATGTATTAAGTATCTTTCATTTTCTTTAATTTATCGTGTATACATAGATATTATTATTTTTTTTTTTTTTATCAGTGATAGGTAAGCGTTTGACCACTGTCTAACCTAATCGTAGGTAAAGACGAGGTCTAAGATGTAGCACGCTTACCTAGAAGAACCCTATTCACTCGACTCTTAAAGATCCCCAGATTGTAGTTATCGGGAAACACGGCCTCAGGCAGCGCATTCCATTCCTTGGCAGTACGTACGAGGAACGAAGACGCAAAGCGCTTGGTACGGTGTGGTGGAATATCTACCGTGAAACGGTGCCGTCTACCCGAGAGTCGCGTTGTCCGATGATGGAAAGGGGAGGGCGGAATAAGTTCGAACAATTCCGACGCACACTCACCAAAGTGTAACCGGTAGAACACCGAGAGACCTGCAACTTTTCGCCTGTGCTCAAGGCTTTGTTTTTGAAACACTATGCACACTACTATGGTATAGGATAGTTACAGTGTATTACAGTAAGTACTTATAGTTTAGAAAAATACTAGTCATTGAATTTTTGTACGTAGCACATTCCTATAGCTCTCATCGACTATGCTGACACACCGTGTCATGTGAGAGGATAGAGATCAGCTTGCTGGTGAAATCTTAGTCCGGGATACACACACTCGTGTGTCTGCGTTGCAGTTAACCAACTATTTGTATGTGAAATTAAACTAATGGTTACTAATTTAACGGTTTACGGTAACGGTGGCCCGTCTATCTGTACGTCCGTCTGTGACATGGTGGTACTGGTAACTGGTGATAACTCATGCGCGTAAAATAGCAAACTCTCTCATTTTACGGACATATTTATCCTGTTTACATTTTGAATTACAAAGTATCTGTAATAATAAGCAGATTTTTGTATGAACAACAAAAAAAAAATTATTTTTATGCTTTTTAAACGTTTTAAAAATATAAATGAAACAAAAGCGATGCGATATTATCACTCTATGGATAAGTGCATGCATGTTAGATCGTCAGTTACAAATTATACAAGTTGTAATTATATATGTGTATTACTATAAAAAAAAAGAATTTTATATATCTATATTTGGTTTTAGACATTAATTCCCGAGATTACATTAGCGTTGTATACTTTACTTTTAAAATAAAAAAAAAAATAACCAGACGTATTTTTAAAATAGAAGTCTTAAGTGGATTGCATAAAACTTGCTTTTGGAATTATATATAATATTAGGTTTGATACATTTTTAATATTTATAGGGTGCTATTGATGTTGACATTTCGGAATTATCGAATCAAAACCACAGGAGCAGTTAATTATAAACTTAAAACTCTGTATCTAATAATGTTTTAAAATTATATGTAAATAACAAAGAAAGACAAAAGTCGTCGGCTAGCCGTTTCTATCTGCGCATGTTCTAGTTATTTATTATGGCCTTTTACTATCAAATGAATCTTATAGAATCCAATTAAAGTTGGTTGTGCGGGATATAGTGTGACGTAAAAAAAATATACTAATATTTAATACTTATGTAGGTCTGTGGGATTTATCCTAAACATAAAATCATATACATTCTAATATATATATATCAACTTTAATATAATATATGAAAAAATATTCTGCGGTAGGTCGCAAGTATCAGCTCATATATCCTTCATCCTAAGAGTATGCGGGTTTTAATAGGTTCTTGTACAGATATTCCGGGCTCATTCAGTAAATCACGCGTTTACTTTCAGATTTCAATATTATGACAATATTACTTTTATTATATATAAAATAATAAAGCCTTAAATCAACAAAGATAGTTATCTTTACTGATTCAATAAAAAAATCGATAATGTTATTTAGAAAACAAATATTTTAAATAGATATAATTGTCCGGAACACTTGCGCTTGTTCAAGCCACGCTACGAGTTTATACCTAATAGTTATGTCAGTGGTTTCTTTTTTTCTCTTATAGCTTATTCGTATTGTTTTATTTTCAACAATAGCAATATATGTAAGAGAATCTTGAGACGTAATTCTGACCCTACTTCTTGTTTGAAAATTTGCACTTCCGGAAACGATAACAATGCGAACTAAAATATAAAGTTTGTACCTTGCCAGGAAGGCCAGGACATCAAAAAGAATATGATTAAGCTTTTTAGATTAAGAAGATATCGTGGTGTTTAAAATGATATTGTGATTATTCTATAAAAATTAAATCAATTGATAAAATAAAAAAAAAACAAATCAGCTTCACGCTGTATCCCGCACACAGCAGAGTTGGCTAAGGGAACCTAGTGTTAAGACATTCCGTTCCCCGCTTTCCTTTCTTTGAGTGGGAAAACTCAACGCCGCACTTGACTTTGATACCAGACTCAGAAATGGAAATATTCATTTTAATAAATATTTCCTCTCCTTCGGTCGGTTTTACAGTTACACTTTGTGCCTCTGCGCCACGACTGGCCTCGTAAAGTAAATGATATCATTTATTTTAATCAATTAATAAACCAACATTTTAAGAATAAAACTTTTTATGAATTCTTTATTTGAAGAAATTATTCAGTTGTCATATTACTTTAAGAATTTCTTTATTTGTTCAACAGAAAAAACGTAATAGTCATTCAGGCACGTATTTACTTATTGTGTTTCTATAAAGTATAGAAAATTAAAAGCAAATTGAGTTTTGATAATGTTTTAAAATGTTTTATTACAGACTTTTAAAGAGTAACTAATTTCACAGTTTAATATTTGATAAGAGATTTATTTAAAGGTAAAGTTATGATTTTTATGTATGTTATTTAATGGCTTATTATACATACAAGTAAAAAAACTAAAATGTCACTTCGGCTTTTCTTCTATTTTTTTCGGCCTTGGAGGTTTTCCTTGAATCGATGTACCTGTAGGGATAGAATAGGTTTTTTATTTCTTACTAAGTGTCTGGGTAACGTATATCCTCAACTTTTTGTCAAAATTTGGGTTCTTTGAAAATTGCGGCATGCAAAAGAGGAAAGAAAAAATCAAAATTTTATAGATAGTCCACTGTTTTTCCTAAGAACATTGACGTCGATGTCAACCTCGTCAGGAAAGTTTCTCTACTTGCATATAAACTTTTAAAAATGTCCAGGGAAAACTTTATGCCTCGCACTTAAAAGCCACCTAAGTAATGTATATACATTTATGTAGAATTTTATATTTATATAATAAAAAATCCTTTAATTTTTATTTATTTTGAAAATTGCTTTGTGATATATGACATCTTTGTATGTGTTGATTGTTTGTGTGTTAATAATACACTAGCGAAATATTGTATTTCTACCTGTAAGCTATTAAAAGGTAGGGCGACGTGCGTCTTCGTCGATGACACTCTATATATTTTAATTTAAAGAAAGGTTTTCGTGGTGACCGTTGACCATTAAAAGTAAACTCAACACATATAATATTTACTAACAATTTTGTTTAATAATTGTTATTTCCATTCCTATTAACCTGACAAGTGGTACTTTTACTATCGCATGTCACTATTTTCACATTCTAGGTTATATCTGACTATTACTCTAGCTAGTACATTCCTTTATCCTGTGACGGCTGTATTCCTATACTCTGTCCTTTTTTCAACAGCTCCCTCCTTAGCGGACGCCTAACGTCTTAGATCGACAGGCGATCCTAGCTTGTCTCAATGATAAGCTTTACGTGAATCAAAGGCTTTATTGATGCTAAAGGACGTTTCTACCTCACTCCGGTTGTAGCGGTCCTCGTTCCATCGGACTCAGGGATGTAGAGAAAAGAGTGCACCTGAGATTGCGCACATACTGTCGTTACATACGTTTTGTGCACTGTCAAATCTCCTGCACAAATGACTTGGCTCTTACAATGCACCCCGATTAAAATTCATATAATAACATGAAATATGATTAAATAGATATTTTTCCCCTATTAAATATGTAGTGATGTTTTAATTAATAAGTACTATATAAGTTTTATTTTACTAATATATAAAAATATAAAGAGATAAATAAATAAATATATTATCTTGTTAAGCTTAATCAACTAGCACCTTTCAGAACATATAGTCATTATGATTTTTTTTTGAAAAGCTTAAATAGTTAAAGAATAATGTTAATAAAATTTTAATTAACTATGCACATAGGTTCTCTACATATATAACTTTACACTTAAATACTATAAGATGTATCTAAAAAACAATTTTTCTCATGATTGCTGCCGTTAAATTAAATTACAATTGAAAACGATAAACGTCGAAAGCGTTAATACTATACCTATTCTAAATTAATTTTCACTCACTTGTCAACTCGTTAAAGTTTCACCATTAATGTTTTCCGGACACGGCTGGTGACAGGTAATTTTAGTGATTTTTCCTTGTGAGCGTACTGTATGTTAAACAGTAAGCTTATTATGGGAGTTATTTTTTTTATTACATTAAATAGGAAAAAAAACTAATTTATTTTTCAATACTGTAAATAATGTTGGTCTTTATGGGATTAAAAAGCTTATGCATTATTGTAGAGGCTACATATAGGCATCCATTGTTTTCTTGGCAGAAATATATATTTTTCTAAATTTTGTTTAATATAAAATTATCTGTTATTTAAAGTTAATTATATAATTATATGTTACCAAATAATAAAAATTGCATTATGAATTTATTCTGTATATATAAACATCAAAAAATCCAGTCGCTCGCTTCCGTTTTTCACGCGTAAGTCCCAATCCCGCTAAATTACCGGGCTAAAGTATCCTATATTTTATCCATAACCTCTTCTTTCTTATTGTGGAAGTTCCATAAAATATAGAAACAAAGATAGATGGTAGATAGAGATAGACAAAAAAACAAAATCTTTATTTTGAAAAATCTTTATTAGGATAGATTATTAATATTTACTTTAAATTAATATGAGTTAGTTACACGCTTACATTACTTTTATTTAAAAAAAGATTTGTTTGTTGTATTTGAACGCAAAAAAATATAATAACGAGATCGTTGAAACAAAATTAGAGTTAAATAAAAATGAAGTAAATTTGTTTCTCGAGGTGATATTAAAATATATTTTTGTGAAGGACAAAAAAAAAATGGCTATTTAGGGAACATATTGTGAAAAGGAATTTTTTTGTATTGGAATTTTAAAAGCAAGAAGCTACCGACTTTTTGATGTTAACGTAGAGGATTGCTTTTGTCAGTAACCCTCGGATGCGCACCGGGCTCGTCCGACCCGGCACAGCTCATCCGTACCATTGTGCCTTTCCACTTATCGGGATAATCCCGACATAATTACCAGTTTTGCGAAACTGTAATTATAGAAAAAAAAAAACAACTTTTACTTCATACTGTCCGACAAACAAACAATAGAGTGCGAAATCAACAGCTACTGCACATTGAGAAATATAATCTGCTGATGCAAATATTGAAAGGCAACTCACTATTATGGAAGTAATGTAATTGAATATATATATTATATATAATATATAATATAATATATATATATAGAATATATTTCCCACAAATATATATAATATACCGCGGGTAAAACTGCAAGTGATTTAAAGAATTAAGTGTTAACCACTCCATAGTGGTCGGGGTAGAAGCAGTAAGAGCCACTAGAACAATATAATAATTATGAACAAAATCACAAGTGGCACTCGCCTTTATGCCAAAAAGATGTCAGTTTGCTACCAAGAACAATGGCTCATTATTTTCGTACATTTGTTGCGATTATTCAGTTTTCTTTTCTTTTTCTTTATAATATACTTTGTGTATGATTTTTGAGTGCTCTCAAAGACCGCAAGGGATGGCGCGACACTTGAAATTTTATTTCACATGGAACAAAGCGTGTGAAAAATATTTCTTAAAGATTAATATATTAATATTATTTCTTTTTTTTTTCTAAATTAATATACACATTAATATAATATATTGTGTATTATTTTATTGCATCAATACGGATTCGTATGAAAGTATTAACAACGGAGAGTAGTTGCAGCAATGCGATACTAATTTATTATATTTATAAAAAATATTTAAATACTAATACATAATTTTGTTACAGATAATGATAATTTAAAGAAAAAAAAATGGAAATGCAATCGCTGCCAGCTTCCTCCAGTAAGTAACTACATATATTTTAATAAGTATCGAACAGGTAGTACATAGTAATTCGTCTGTGAAACTAAATAAGTGTTAGTAGTGTGTGTATATTAACGAGATGACATGTTCCAGTTAATTTGGTATTCCCACGAGCGCCGGCGCATCTGCCTTTGCTCTCACCACGGACCCTCTGCAAATTAGCCTGATAACGATACTAGCTACTTTTCCAAAATGATACATGTGTTAGCGATCTAATTTACGTATTAGTGTGCCTATTATTATTAAAAATGATCTGATAGATTTCTATTAAAAATTTAATATTATTAAGTTAACAGCAAGATTATTATCTATTTATATTTACACTAAAATTACACTTATTATTAGTTTATCGCTCATAAAGACATTTGCGTTTTTTCTCTCTCGATACTTTACATAGATCCCTACTCCCTAGGCATCGGAATATATTTATAGATTTGGAAGTGACAAATAATCAACAGTAACTTATGTTATTTGATACGTTATACTCTTTCAAGGCCTAACAATTGTTAGGTAAAAAA
This sequence comes from Heliconius aoede, assembly GCA_037355905.1. Taxonomy (NCBI): domain Eukaryota; kingdom Metazoa; phylum Arthropoda; class Insecta; order Lepidoptera; family Nymphalidae; genus Heliconius; species Heliconius aoede. Next base: position 497,145 of record JBAIZZ010000372.1, on the reverse strand, counting down.
AATTATACCAATAAATTACAACTTATATTCACGTGGGAAACATAAAAATGTACTATATTGCACTAATAACTTTGGAAGTGCATCCCGCTTCCTATCACTATTAATTAATAGTCTGTCCCGGACTCACCCTGCACCCATTGCGTGGAGGCGGTGATGTCACGCGATCCTACAGTACAGGTGACCGCTCGCACGAGGTGATAGCCATCATTAAACAATAGCAACGAGATAATGCTCAACATCGTTTGTGATAGCACAATGTGTAGTACTTAAATTTACATTAAAAATTATTTAAATTGCCCGTCGTGGCGCTGGGGTAGAAGCGTGTGACTGTAAACATGGAAGACTGTGGCTTCGATTCTCACTCGAAGGAATAAAAGAATATTATTTCCCTCACTCTGCTGCGTTGAGTATCGCCACGGAAACGTTCAACGGAGTGATTTAACACTGTGATCGCTCAGCCTCAACAAACAAAATTACAATTTGAATTGTAAATTATTCAGCGATTATATAATAGATCAAAATGATTTCCTTGATGTGTGTGTGTCACTTCTACAATACTTACTACAATATCCATATATCGTACTGTCATTTAATAATCTTTTTATTGAACTATAAATTGTTCCCAGGCCCGCTTCTCCACTTCTTGGCTTTTGTCCTTCCCATTGTCTATATTGAAGAGTTTTGTGCATCTTTTTTTCACCATCTTATATTCGACACCGCGTTTCCTGCCTCGCAAGTGTACGTATTCATGTGCACCGTTTTATTCGGAATGCCTTATTGTATAGAAGTGCCTTTGTGCCTTTTCGACTATAGCCGTGTTTGGAGGTGTATTAATATAGCCATATTATCTGCTCGCACTAAACGGTCTGTTGTGCCGTGGGATCGCATTGAGGGTAGATGAACAAAGTAGATTAAAATGTACGAAAATTTTTAAAACTGAATTCTTCCATTTCTATAGATGAGTTGTAATGGAAATTAAACATGACTATTAACTAGTTGTCGGCTTTTTTTTTTGTCTGAAAATTATGTAATTTTATAGAAACCGAACCTGTTCACATGTGATGCATAATCTATTTTTATTATTTTCAGGCGATTGCTTAAATTAATGTATATTTATATATATTTAATTATCTTCATTTTTGTTCCATTTTAGACCGTTTTATTTTACTTTATTTCTTTTTATTTTCATGTGGTGTTTTTAGTTTGTACATTGCTATATGTTATTAAATTTTTTAAAGTTTTTCAAATAGTAGATGCACTTATTAATAAATTGTTTAATTCAAACACTAATACTGAATAAGTAACGATCTTAACCTGTTCTGATAGTAAATTTATGTAAGTAGATATTTGCGATAAATGTCTAAATCTAATAAAATAAAAACATCATAAACGTAACGCAAATGATGAATGACTTGTTGGGGTTCGCCCTAGGGCGGGGTCTCAAGCCCGACCCTATTCCAAAAACTGTTGAACGTTACATCCTGATATGTCAACACTTTTGTGTCAGTCAATTTATGTCAACGAAATATATTCCCTTAGCAAAAAAAGTATAGTCTATAATACATACTTTTATTTATTAAATTTAGTACCAGTAACTCTTATTGCAACAGTGATAAAAAAATTAAGTACATTTTGTCGCAAAAATATATTGTATTATAATTGTAAGTTTAGTAAGTCATAGCTTAATTTATCCACATTTGAGAATCTCATCGATGCGCACAGAAACTTAAGAAAGAAAGCTTAAAAAAGTCACTAATTTAAAAATAATTAATCAATACTTTTATTCTATTCACAGGGAAAGCTTGTTCTTATTAAGTTCAATAGTTATCATTTCATCAATATTTTTTTATAGGTCGTATTTTGTACGACGTTCCGTGTGCGGTGTGCCGTGATCACTCTTCAGGGAAGCATTATGGAGTGTTCGCCTGCGATGGCTGTGCTGGATTCTTCAAGCGGTCAGTGCGGCGCGACCGGCGCTATGCTTGCAAGGCAAGAAATCCTGGGGCCTGTCTGGTGGATAAAGCTCATCGAAATCAATGTCGTGCTTGTCGTTTAACTAAATGCCTTGACGCTGGCATGAACAAGGACGGTTAGTAGGATCAACACATCCAATTGTACATTATTGTTGAATATTATAACTATATAATAATTATGAAATGCATATTTTAGCGGTGCAACATGAAAGGGGTCCTAGAAATTCAACGATACGGCGACAAATGGCGTTGTTTATGAAAGAACCTGCGATCCCCTCGACCGACATTTCTCTTCCACCTCCTGGTCTAGATTTAGCTGTTCCTAAGCATAATTTGCTCACTCCTCCACCTCCGGTACCACTATTTCACGCGTACCATTCTTATAACAGATTTAGTTTATTGACTTCCCCATTGTCATCTTGTCACTTAAAAGTGCCATGTTCTCCCACTATTACCACTCATCTTCTCAGTCCAAGTGATCCAGACGCTATGTGCGAATCAGCTGCTAGATTATTATTTATGAATGTAAAGTGGGCAAAAAACGTGCCTGCCTTTGCATCATTATCTCTTTCAGACAGACTATTGTTACTTGAAGAATCATGGCGAGATCTTTTCATAATAGGGTCAGCACAATTTTTATATCCCCTAAATTTGAAAGTCTTATTAGATACGAAAAAAGTAAAAGTAGATTCTAAAGAAATAGACCATTTTCAAACGGCTTTAGCTGAATTTTCAAAATGTCGTCCAGATAGCAATGAATATGCCTGCCTTCGAGCGATAGTTCTATTCAAAACAAGCTTTGCGGATAAACCAAATATAGCTAGTCCGTGCCAAGCGAATGTGGAAATGAAAAAACTTCAAGATCTTCCCGCAGTTGCTGCCTTACAGGATCACTCACAAGTAGTACTTAATGAGGTATACAATATTTAATAAGTTTATTGTGTTTTGAATAATATGAGTTTAAAAATATATTATATTAGTTATTTTAATAAATAACATTTAACATGTACATAATACTTTATAACATTTCGCTTATTATTTGTTGCACAGTATACGTCGCGCATGTATCCTCTTGACGTCACTCGTTCAAGCCAGCTGCTTCAAGTTCTGTCTATTATGAGAAGAATTTCTGGTAGTACAATTGTGGAATTATTTTTTCGTGCCACTATTGGCGATATTCCTATTGAAAGGATAATCAGCGATATGTACAGAAGCGGCAAAGAAATTTCCTAGAATTTAGTTAAAATTAATGGCAGATCATATTTTTTTGTGGCATACTTAATGTGATAACGAAGGTAATGTGATAAATATGGTAGCAAATCGAGTTAATTAAAAATAACTTACGTCATTCGTATTTTTTTTATATATATAGATCTAGTCAAATTGGCATGGCGTTTACTATCTACATACGGTTAGTTCATAGCTAATCGATATGTAAACATGGGAATAGGAAGAGGCAGACCGCGTGGGCCGTACTCATCCAAATATAGGCTGGTGCCCACCCTAGAAATTTTAATTTAAAAAAATTAAAAGAAAAAGAACATTTAGATGAAAATGTCTGTACAAAGCTAAATACGCCCATGTATGTAGAGTGTAAATTAAATATATAGCGCCTTTAACAAACTAAATTAAGCACGGGTGCTATTTTTTTATAAGATTATTATGTGACGGTAATTTATTTAATCGTAGAATATTTTAATATTTTCTGAAAATTACGCTGTATTTAATATTTATTTGTAAAAAAAAATAACATGCCACATTTTTAACGTTCTCATATTTCTAATGTGTAATTATTGTTCAAATATAGGTGTATAGGTATTCTACATTGACATGTAACTGCTAAATATATATTGTATATATATAGTTTCGATCTCTTATGTAATATTTTGTAAGTTGTAAATAAAAAATAATTAAAAATAATAATACACTTTATTTTTAACTGGTATGATTAATTCTAATAGCGACGGTTAACAATCAACGTAAGAAATGCAAATCAAACCACGCGCTCTATGTGCCTTTCGAGTTCACCATCTTTAAGCAAAATATCGAAAAAAATATATCATGTGTTAAATGCAAGCTGAAAGAAACGACTATATACAAAATATTAAATAGAACTATAATATTGAATCTATGTAGTTTTGTTACTTCTATATGTAAAAAAATTATAATTAAATGAAAGAAAGTAATTAAAAAATATTATTTGAAGCGTATTATTGGCAATTTATACACAAATGATTGCTTGCCAAACTTCGTATTGTGAACTATAAATAGAATCTTTATTATGAATTATTATTTTATTAATTTAAAAAAAAATACAAAATTTACTGTTCTTTTTAGTTTAAGCTTTTAAATAAATATTTATTAGTGCCTACACATTATTGATTTGATTACTATTAACCGGACAAGTAGACCGGTTAATCGAATTTCTACTGTATTCTTATTTTTTTACTCATTCTAATGGTGCCAAATATTTGTTATTCGTCTATAATTTTTTAAAGATATAACGTAATACGCTTGTTTGACACAATTTTTATATCAAACGCCAACGATACCCTAATTGTCCTGGATTCTTGCTACCTCAGCCTGAGGTAGTAAGAGAACTTAATACTACGTGAATCAGTGATTATGAGTAGACACTTATAACAGCTTACAGAACTTAGCAACATTACAAAGCTTTGAAAAAAAAATCACATGAAAAAAGATACGCAAAAAAAATATTTGCTTTTAGTTACAAGCCGGAGTTCGCATTATAGAAGAAAACATAGGTAACCAGATCTTCCAGTAACTCTCTATAACAAAGAATGGCTTACCAAAAGCGGCGCTTCTTATTTTTTTTCTTAGAAATAAGTAAGCAATGTTTCATGAACCAAATATTTGAATTTTAGCTTCACGCTGTGTCCGGCATATAGCAGGGTAGTAGAGGGAACCTAATATTAAGACACTTCGTTCACCACTTCCCGCTTAATTTTTGGAGGTGTTGCATGTTCAATGCCGGAACTCAACGCCAGGCCTTGGTTGCGGGAGTGGAGAAATTAAAATGTAAATAAATAATAATACACTCCCTCGAGTTTGGATCGAACCCACAACCGTCGTGTTACAGTCACACCCTTTCGTCCCTGCGCCATGGCGACCTCTATATTGAAATAGTAAAAAGTGATAATAAATAATAATAATAATATTTTTTTTTTAGTTTAAAAGAAAATAAAAAAAATAGATAATTACTATGATAAGTTGTTTTAGAGTTGAGTAGATATAATATTATAAGCGTTACTTATTGTAATTATGGGGCCCTCAATTCTGTTGTCATCGACAAACAAACCCATAACGCACGTCAAATACGTATACCGTGGGCCGTGACATGTGTGCGCTTCGTTTATATTGTGCTTAAATCCTCGATTAATCTCCAACTTTTATGAGCTTTTGTTCACCCCCATTCATTTTTTTTTCACTTAAGCCTGTTTTGATAGCAATTCTTTACATACGCTGTTACAATATTATACGTTAAGTCAACGTGGTTGAGTCTATATTCCTATAATCGGATAACCATACATAATTTTTGGAGTTCTTGCTCTATTTTTATATAAATAGGATTGACTTTCCGATGAGAACGAAATACTAGCGTCTGCCCGCATTAACTTTTAAAGTTTAGTCTTTCGGTCACGTCAGTCAATTTGTATATTGTCATTTTGACATAATAGCAATGCCATCCCTACGGATTTATTGGTTGAAGCTCCATGAAAGTTGCCTTGAATTTTGACAAATTTGTAGTTTGCGTCCATCTCTTTCACTTATATAGTAAAACACAATGGAAAAAGAGGGACAGGTATAATTGTAAAGTATGAAAAACTTACTTATCAAAAGGTGGCCCGATTATTAAGTGATTTTAATGAAATATAATAGGGCGACAGTCTATTATATCTGTGGCAGATACATTGCATTCACCGATATAATAATAATAGTAATTCTTGTATGTATTTTAATTTAATACGAAAATGTAGGTTCGGCTCTACCCTCTACCTCTACGGTTATAAATATTCATGCAGTTATTGAGATTATAAATCAACTTATTTAATAAACAAAATACTTAAATCTTATTTGATAAATTAAAAATAACAAATTATCAAATAAGATTTAAGTAAAAATTTAATAAAAATTTAATTAAAATTTCGAAAACAATATTTTAATTAAGAAAAATAAAGGTCGATTGTAAAAAAAGCAGTATACCTCGCGGACAGTAATTAAAATTAATCACAATTTTTTTAAAAAATAAAAACATAAGACTTTTAAGTCTTCTAAAAACTGTTTCTACCAACGAGCCTAACTAGGATAGGATATGTAGTCAACATGGGTTTTTAAAACATATTCAACTAAAAACTCTCTCTATGTTTCATTTGGGCGGAGAGCGGCAATGGTGTGCTGCTGAGGCGCAGTGGCGGGGCAGGACCATTTTATGTGGGCAAGATACATTTTGTGAAGCCCCCTTGAGCACAAGAATTCGGTTTTTTCGTAATGAAAAAACTCATAAGAACTCATTATGAACTTTTTATTCATGCAAAAAACGTACGAGGGTTCCGTACAAAAATTGGAGGCTTTTTTTAAAATTCAGGTTTAGCTTAGCCAGAGCTCTTTCATCTGATACCTCACTTGAACTGGCGGCTTAAACACAAAATTATCCCCCCCTTTTAAAGCTATTATTTTTGTAAGATTTAACCACATATTAATTTTTCAGATTTTTTCTTGAACTAGTACTAAATGTAGATGCTAACTGCCAAATTTCATAATTCTAGGCCAACTGGAAGTACCCTATTAATTTTGATTCCCTTTATAGTATCACAATACCCGTTTTTCACCGTTTCAGGCTATAATTTTTTTTTAGGATTTAAGCACAAATGTATAGATTTCAGATTTTTTTGAACTAGCTAAAATATCATACACACCACCTGGATACCGGAAGTTCGCAAAGCGCGTCTAGATAGATGCGCGCGCTTCATGAAGGTCCTCTGGTGCTACACGGGGTGGGCAGCGGTCATCACTTACCATCAGGTGATCCGAACGCCCGCTTGCCTTGTCCTTTTCGATAAAAAAAAATAGGCGACTTTTTATGAAGAATTTGAAACTGGGCAGCATCCAAATATTTATGGAAATCATAAGTATTTTTTCTATATTAACCAATAATTTTTCTGAATGTACCTGATGTATTTTATTTTTAAGAAAATATATGTTTTGATGCCACAAGGAAACCTGACGTGTCAATATTTTACCATTCACATATTATTGTTTAGTGGCCCAAGTACATTCATAATTTGATACAAGTATTCATGTGACAAAAAAATTTAAAATTTTGTTAACCAGTTTAAATTTAGTTGCCTCTTTTAAATTTTTCATAAAAATAAAAGCAACGCCAGCTATCGTTAACTTGAAGTACTTTCTGTAAAATTTGAATCTATTCCTGCAATCTGTGGTAGTATTGTGCTTTATGGTTTATTAACATAATATGTAATTAATAATAAAATTATATTGCGGTTTTTTAATATCGTCAAAATATTATTTATAGTGGTCTTCACGATTTTTTACATTTTTAAATATTTCTAAATGAAAATTTTTTGTGTTGTTAATGACCTTGAAAACATCAATAGACAAAATTCCCTTAATTCACAGTTAAAACATAGATGCCGTTGCTTGACCAGAAAAATTTGCGCAGGCCGCAGTGCCGTAATTTATCCCTGTGTGGGTGTACTATGTCAGACTTTTGCACACTCCCACCATCACCGTTACTATCAGTACATCAGTACGCAAGTAGGAAGCCAGAAGGTGCCTGTCAAAATTTCTTTTGAATGAAAGTTTAGTCGGAAACCGTAAAAATGAATTTGATTGTACATTTAATTTAGGCTGAAGTGATGTATGTTACCATAAGGCTCTACGAAGATTTTATAACTTGTCCTCCAATAAGTAGTACTTACGCTGGCAATAGACACCATGGTGCAGTGTCATCCGCCGTTGGAAATAGAGGAATTACCAAAAGAAGACGAAGAAAGATTAGAAAAATTGTTTTCTAAGTTAGACACGGATGGAAATGGCAAGATTGACATTCATGATCTATCCGTAGCTCTCAAGGAGTTGGCCCCGCACATCAATCGCAGCTATGCAGAGGTTAGAATTTAAAATAGTTTCAACATTGATCTAACGGTGCTTTAATTTCATTTAACTTTCTTTTATTGCAATCACGTGATCTATTCTTTGTTAATGTTACAACTTTATTAATAGATTTT
>JBAIZZ010000372.1:419998-473903 GCA_037355905.1 Heliconius aoede | reverse complement strand
AAAATCATCATTGATAAATTTTTGATAAACTATGTTCTTAATTATATTTCTTAAAAAAAATACTAAATGGCATTGTAATATGTTACTTACAGTATCTGGACATTGGGGAGGATATGAACGTGCCAGATGACTTCACTCCAACTGAACTGCAAACGGGAAAATGGTGGCGTCATTTGCTAGCCGGCGGTATTGCTGGTGCCGTCAGCCGTACGTGCACAGCTCCTCTTGACAGGCTTAAAGTATTCTTACAGGTTTGTATTTCTGGTGTTTAAAATGTGTACCTCATAACTTTCGCCAACTTTTAATAATGCGTAAATAATGATGATTCATAATTCATCCCCAGGTTAATCCGACGAGAGAAAATATGATGAAATGTTTAGTCAAAATGATAAACGAAGGTGGTATTAATGGGCTCTGGCGGGGTAATGGAATAAATGTAATTAAAATTGCCCCTGAATCGGCTATAAAGTTCGCTGCGTACGAACAAGTTAAACGGTTAATAAAGGGCGAGAAAAACAACAATCCACTAGAAATATACGAGAGATTCCTCGCCGGGGCTACTGCGGGTGCAATTAGTCAAACTGTGATTTACCCACTAGAGGTGCTAAAGACAAGGTTAGCTTTAAGAAAAACTGGCCAATACAGTGGTATCGTTGATGCCGCCAAGAAGATATACGCGAGAGAAGGTCTAAAATGTTTCTATAAAGGATACATTCCAAATATCCTGGGAATAGTGCCTTATGCGGGCATCGATCTTGCGGTATACGAGACTCTCAAAAAGAAATATATAAATAAATATCAGGCTCACAATGAGCAGCCGGGTATGCTGTTGTTGCTGGCATGCGGCAGCGCCTCGTGCACCTTGGGACAAGTGTGCTCCTACCCGCTGGCGCTCGTGCGGACACGGTTGCAAGCGCAAGGTAATGTGCCCCCCCCCCCCTGCCCTTATCAAAGCTGATCAAATTATTAAGTCAAAACTGCACTTAGTAAATTATTTTTGTCTCACAAATTTCATATTTTTATATGTACATTTTATCTTTTTAAATTTTATAGGTATCACTTCGTCGACTCCTTTCTGCCCCGGCTTTTTTATATTATTACAAGAGAAATATTGTTACGTTAAATTTGCACCTTCATGAGAAAAAAAAAGAAACTGTATAATACGTTTGCTCATTAAATATAGATTATATTATGATTAAGATACGATTTACTTCAGATTTTTCACATTTTTACACATATATCATAAAAAGCCTCTATTTACAACCTAGATACTTAATAAATGATTAAAATAATAGGTAAAGTGTTGAATACCTACCTATAAGATCTTTACCTTATCTTTACAGCCTTTTTTACATAACCCATGTAAAAAAGGTAATAAAATATAGTACTATTATCTATTATAGTCAGTTACTTTTTAAAATTTTGTATTACGCGCTACGGCTGAGTGTTATTTAGACCGTGAATTGAAATAAAAATAGTTGTGGCAAAAACTATACTTGTAACAAAATTGTCAAATCTGATCCCTGTCTGTGCATGGAAGATATATGAGAAGATCTCTATACAATGCTTGTTTTGTATATATTACATTGATACATGCCCCAATAATAGATTTTCTCATATTTGGATTTCAAATTTCTGTCTGTTTGTCTATGCGTTTGTTTACGTTATACTCAGAATTGGCTTAACCTATTTAAGTGCCGTTTTCACTATTGTCTTATGTCAAACTTTCCTTGACATTCGTGCTTGTTTCATTTTAATCGGTTCATAAATGAAAAAATATGTCCATATGAAGTATTTTATTTAACAAAATTGCTATAAAAATGTATTGAATTGACTGAAACTTTACTTCTTTGATGTGCCTTTAAAGTGAATTTTATTAGAACGCGAATTAGTTCATATTATTAAATAAATAATTGTGTAATTGTAGGGCGATGCCGCGAGCGGGACGCTAGCTTGTTCTGTTTACACACTTACAATGTGACGTTATCTATTTTAACAAACATAAAGGCTTAATCAAGATTCATGTGATAAAAAGAGATACAATTTTTGTATTAGGCCAATTACACCAGCTATGTTAGTTATAACTATATTACACTTATAATTTTTTTATCATAATATATTGAATTTCACTTACAGAAAAAGCTGCCAAGGGCGCGGAGGGCACAATGCGGGGTACATTTCGTGAGATCATACAAAGGGAGGGGTTGCGAGGGCTGTACCGGGGGATCACTCCGAACTTCATCAAGGTCATACCTGCCGTGTCTATATCGTATGTGGTGTATGAGTACGCGAGTCGGTCTCTTGGAGTCAATATGACGTGATGACGACCACTACCACCGCTATACTTCGCGTTCCCTGGATGGACCCCTCCGTACCATTTCTCCACTCCACGCTTGATTAGTGTTGCTAGCTATCCCTGTTACAATCGCTATAATTTATTGGTGGTTGACATTTAAATAACATGGTTATTTTGTTTTTGAGTATGTATATAATACATATATATATGTAAGCGCGCGTGTGTGTGTATGTATGTATACATAAATCTTGTCCATTTTATTTATCTTTGATTGAACTAGCAACGCTAGCTTGGCTCTGGTAAAACTTTTGCATTTTAATTGTACATAGCTCTCATATTTTAAGTCTATTATTTATTTTTTTTGTAAAATTACTATTCCATTTAAATTATTAACTCTTTTGTATATAATGTAGTTGATCAGTTGCATTTTATTTATATGATGATGAATGACATGATCTTATTGGTCTGATATTTTTAATGACATAGTACGGAAACAACTGTGATTAAATAATAAATTATGTATTTTTTTTATTTTTCTTTTGTTATTTAGTTTTCCCTTATTCTCCTTGTTGTTTGTTTTGTTACTTTTAAAACATTTTATTGATATTAATATATCAGAAAAGATTCTATTGTATTAATTTGAACAAAGAAGTTGGGTTTGACAAGAAAAAGTTGTTTAAAAGAAACAAAAAAATTAATCTTACTTAATGGCGTACCCAATAAGTACAAAATGTTTCTCATATTAGCATAAGGCAAAACTGACAGAGTCAAATTTATGCTGCCAGCAATTAGTGAGGGTTTTTACGGAGAATCTCCGTAGACCGTATATTGAACAATGGAAAGCCCCTGATGGTGTCGGAACTGTTTTATTGTATACTATAATTACAATGTAAATAACTATTCTAAACATCTTTGAAAGGAAAAATGGGTTTCCGAAGAATCACAAAAAACTTTAGTATATTAGGTAAGCTGTTCAGAGATCTGCAGAAATCATATTCATTTAAAGAACATAGAAACATTGTGTTTATTCAGATGTCAACAATATGAAATGTTTAAATATACAACAGACGGACAATATTGACTATATATATATTATAAGAGATATTTGAATATGTTGGTTAATATATAACAATTAATACAATAATAGCATGTGACTTATTAATCAAATATACTTTTAATTATTTTGTCTTTAAAACCACTCTTTCTCTCTCTTTTCTTCTCTTTCCACGGTCTTTCACAGAACTACAAAAGATTATTTATACTTAAGTGTTAATTGTGTGATTTTAATTGCTGCTCTGTTGCTTCTTTCATATTTTTTTAACATAAGGCATTCTTTGTTTTAATACTTAAGGAACTGTCTTTAAATACTTGTTTAATTATGTAAATCATTTGTATCTTATATAATCGTTTGAGTTGAGGGTACATTAAAATTAAAGTGAATGTGAAGCAATAGTTATTCCGAAAATAATACTATAAAAGTTAATATGTAAGCTCTTGTTATGCGAATATAATAATGTTTCAAAAAACGTGCATGTAAAAAAAAATCCTTTATTCGAAGCAATATTAAATAATATAAAAAAAAAAACTAAAAAAATGTTATAAAAAATAGATAGACAGTAAATAGTCCAAATCAACGATCCATTAATTAATACGGTAATCATTTGATTGTAATAGTTGGATAAGTATAGGTATTTTACAAAAAAATGTTTTGATACAATTTTCTATTATTTTTTGATTGAGTTTTTATCTTTTTTTTTTAAATTAAAAACTTGCTAGATTTAAATTGTTTATTTAATAATTTTATCCTCGAAATTCGATAAGACATGGATCATCTACTGCCTGGAATATATTTTAACGTAATCTATGCTATCTGTGAAATAGTTCTTTTACAATACATAATAGTTAAAAATTGTGATAATAATATCCAAACCTATGCATTAAAATTCATTGATAAAATATTTTTCACAATGGGTCAGGCTTGACAAGTAAAATAATATTATTAGCGTTCTACTATCTAGGTTTAAGCAATACTTGTTTTCATTTGTACAAAAATATTGCAGGATGATGCTTCCAAAAAATGTAGAAAATTATTATAAGTTACCTATATATTAGATTTCTTAGTTTATTAAATATTATAGTCACATTACTTTTATTAAAGTAATTATTATAAATTATTTTACATAGTCCACAAATTAAGCATTTTATACTGCTAGACCGAGTATATGCGAGGTAACTTATTTTAAAATCGATACCTAACTATATATTTACTTTGTAATATTGCTGTGCAATGAAAATGTAAGTTACTTTAGTTCAACGCAATACAAGAAAATACAATACTGGAAATATTTAAACTTCAAAGACTGAACGTTTATAAATATTGGTAATCTATTTAGCCGCCCCACTTACAATGTGTCGTTATCTATTTTAACAAATATAAAGGCTTCATCAAGATTCATGTGATAAAAAGAGATACTTACAATTTTTGTTGTAGGCCAATTACACCAGCTATGTTAGTTATAAATATAGTGAACATGTAAACTAATATATGTAAAAAATTAAGTACTTTGACATTTACTTATTTATTAAATTGAAATTTTTGTAACGTCTGTGTAATATTTACATATAATTACAGTTAAATATTCTAAAATTTTAATAGAAAATGATACACCTACCTATATATATATAAAAGCCATTGACACCATAATAAACTGCAGCGTGAAAAATTTTTTTGGATGTTATGATTTATTTTTATTTCAATTAAGAATTTTAATAGTACTTAAATTAATTTGTCTAAAAATATCGTATCTAAAAACCATTGTGATCGCCTCAAAACTCCATTAGGTAAAATATTTTTATCTTATAATTCCATATAAATCTAATCTAGTATTGATTTTTCTAGTCTTAGTGATAAGAACAACACCATGCAACAAATGCGGGTTCATAATAAACATTTGCAATATATTTTAGTGGTAAATATAGTGCAGTAATTATAGTATCTGAAAGAAAAAAATATTATGCATATGATGCAATATTTGTTTATTATGCCTTTTACATATTGAATTGTTGCTATAAACAACATAGGTGAGTACTAAATAAGCTTGGAACTATTGTAACTACATATTTTGTTGATATATTTCAATAAAAAATATTTATGATCGACGTTATCTTATTAAATTTCTCTCTTCAATTTCAGTGTTTTATTAAATTTTCTCTATATTACTGCAAGCAAAATATTCTACTTTGTAGCAATTGATTTTATTTTATTTAATATAATAATTTCTTAGCAATGCCTCGAAAATTGTGCGGAAAGTGGAGAAAGCAATGTCTTAACACTAGATTCCCTCTCCATCCTCTGCTATATGCGGGATATTATATTATATTAAATATGTGAGAGAATAGAAAATCAGGAGATTATATGATTCTAATAAAGATCTAGATTTCAAAATTTAGGATTCTCAATGTAAGTTGACACCCTCTCAAGTAGCCACGTAGTGCTTGAAATTTCTCAATGATAGATAGAGATTTATAGAGCATTAAATAATCTATGTTTTAATCCGGAATTATTTAGGAATCTGAATTTATGACGGAAAAACTGCGTTTACAGAGTGAGCGCAGTTATGGTTTACGTAGACCAGGGGTTCACAACCTTTTCTTGATAAAAGACCACTTTTATATCGTTCTTGGTAGCAGGGACCACTATATAAGTATAATAAAAAGTAACAAAATTTATAATGAAATTCCCGTACACCTACAGTCATGAAATTTACGACGAACTAAGATCGTACCAGACAAATAAAGAAAGAATATACGAGAAATAAGATTTATTATTTATTAGTATTTATTTATTAGTACATGCCCGTTAACTCATATGTGTTAGCTTTATTCGCCGCATCATCTAAACCTCAGGTAATTCACAAGCACTCTCTAGTATTTGGTACAGAGCCCTCTGTGGGCGAGTGTAACTTACACTTTGTCGGTTTTTTTTCTATATTGTATCTATTGTAAAAATATTTTCTATATATTATCTTGTTTGTATATTTCAAGTGGGCGTAGCCGTAGTGTATTTATATTTTTTTATAATAATTAATACTTATACATAATCGTGTATCAGTGTTGCCATAAATAAAATGAAGTTGATGTGAATTTTAATACAGAAAACATCAACCAATGGAAGCTTGGTAAAGATAAACCTCTTATTAATTGCTATAACGTGATTGGTTGTTCAGCAACTGCCATTTAACCAGTTGATGTTGTCAAAGCTTCATGTTCACGGACAGTCTAAGGTTTTTTAAATTGTCTTTGCTTTCTCGTTAAGCTGCACGTGGAGACGCCGTCATATTGCTTGTCATTGGAAAAAATTATTAGGTATAAATTCAACTTTTAAATTACTGAAATATATGTCACTTTTTAACATTTAAAATTTTATTTTATCCAAAATGAAATATCAATTATCTTGATATACGAGTTAAGTGAAATGGATTAAATAATGAACATGGAGTTTATTGCATTAATACACAGTTGGTGTGGAAATTACATGAGTCGTTCACGTGTGAAATTTAATGGAAAATTTATTAATCTATAGGTTAGATTCGTCATAATGCCGTCAGATGCAAAGAAACGAGCACAACAGAAGAAAAAAGAACAAGCGGGTAAGAACAAAAAGCCTGTGGCGAGGGTTACTAATGCGGAGGCGAATGGCTCATCTAGTTCAGAAAAAAATCACACGCTCACAGCTGAAGGTACGAGCCATTGTACTTTATACATTAACGATTATAAATTGAATTATTAACCAGTGTTACACTATATTATGTGTATATATATATATATGTTTAAATATATATGCCCAATATTTAGAATATAATAGAATATTTTTTGAACATCAACTTTTTTTGCAGAAGCACTATGTTTGAAGCTAGAAGCTGAAGCTCAAATGAATTCTGAAGCCAGATCTTGTACTGGATCTTTGGCGGTCCATCCGCACTCCAGAGATATTAAGATAGCCAATTTTTCTATCACATTTTATGGTAGTGAACTGCTTCAGGATACATTACTTGAATTGAATTGTGGCAGACGCTATGGTCTCGTTGGACTCAATGGATGTGGTTGGTATCCCTTTAATTCAATAAATATTATCCCCTTGTATTAAATATTTCAGTTCTTTATTTTACATTATTGTATTAACTGTATTTTAATATCTGTAATTCTGAAAAATATACTATTATATATGTAATGTAAATAAAACACTGGAGTTCACAATAGGTATTATATTTGCTATGTAGCTTAACGTGGACTAAACTTGTCATATATAATTCCAACCTACCCACTTACATTCACTTTATTTTGTAACAAAGCAAATAAGTACCTACTAACCAAACAATGTTTGATAATGAATTAGTTAATACTATTTAATATGTGACATATACATTTAATTTAAAAATCAATATTCTAGTTTTCATTCACTCGAGGAAATGAAATATTTACTTAGGTTTAGATTTCCTTTTCTTTGTGTTGGTGTCAAGGTGCGGCGTTGAGTTCTACTACTCAACACGCAATGCCTCCAGCATTTGGCAGAAAGTGGGGAACAGAGTGTCTTAACATTAGGTTCCCTCTATCTACCCTGCTGTGTGTGGGATACATCATGATTTAATTAATTTCTTGTTAATATTTTATTTTATTTGTGGTAATAAATTAATAAAGCAGTCAGCAGCAGCAACATTACTTATATTATGGTGCAGCTGCACATAACTTTAAATACAATAGTTGTGGATTCAATTTCCACTTGGGAAAAATAGGTTTCCTCTACCTACCCTGCTACATGCAGTGCAACCGGTAAGGTCCTATACTTAAGCATTTAAGTGACATACATTTTATTCACTATTGTCTTAAAAAAGAAAACAAGCAAAAATGGACAATATAAATGTATTTGGGGAAATTGTGGTGATTTATTGTTTTTTACATAATATAATATTTAGGCATGTTGAATTCTTTTGCATAATATTGCGTTATATTGCATAGCATTAATATTAATTAACTGGTTGCGAATGTGTTATATATCATTTTGTTTCTAAATTAATAATAGGTACTAAGACATCTGTATATATATTATTATTTATGTACAAACATATGGTTTTGGAGTTAAATTTATTTGAGTATTATTAATATATAGTTTTAAGTGATATTAAAATATTAAGACAATGATAAAATTGAGAATATTTGAAACTCATTGTTGGCATAATTGTATAAAAAATATTGTTTTTTAATAGGAAAGTCATCATTATTGTCAGCATTGGGTCGACGTGAAGTCCCTATTCCTGAACATATTGATATTTTTCACTTAACTCGTGAAATGCCAGCATCTGATAAAACTGCTTTGCAATGTGTTATGGAAGTAGACGAAGAGAGGGTTAAGTTAGAAAAATTAGCTGAAGACCTAGCCCATTGTGAGGATGATGGTGAGTGACATAAAAATTTAACAATAATAACTTTCGATTTCAAAACTATAAGGGCAACTACTATTAATTTGACAAGATTTAAATGATTCACTTGTGATATCATCTTTAAATTTCCGGTTTTCTGATCTTCTCCTTTGTATGTAATATAAGGTCTCACTTCTCCCTAAACCTCATTTAAGAGGCTTTTGATCACGCAGAGAATTTCAAACAATATCGGGCAAAGTGACGCATAAACGCTGGTTATTGATTTGAATTGGTTGAAGTATATTTTTTAATGTGCTCAATATGATTGTTGATTTGATACTAATATCAAGTTGCTAACTTGCTCCCCGCTAGCCCGGGGAATGTTTGTATATCTATTTAATATTTTATATCTTAATTAAACAGAGTCGCAAGAACAATTGATGGATATTTACGATCGCTTGGACGACCTGAGCGCCGACACAGCTGAACCTCGTGCAGCTAACATTCTGCATGGTCTTGGTTTCACCGCGAAAATGCAGCAGCAAGCCACTAAAAACTTTTCTGGAGGTATTTCTACTTTCTTTTATTTCATTAGCAATAATGCGATATTATGTTGAATTAAAAAATCCCACTACACTACACAACACTACACTTACGACTATGTGAAAATCCTGCATTCTTCACCACTGTGAAGACACTTCTTAATATTTTTAAAAATTATCCCACAACTGTTATATTTAAAGTTGCACGCTTGTGCCACTGCCGATGAGGCCATCGTGGCAATTTTTTCAATAAAACTTCAAATAACACTTTAAAAAACTACATGACTCAAAGTTGCATTGTGATTATTAGAAATCTGTGGACGATTGTGTAAACTGCAAAGCAAGCAATCTACTTTCAGTACAATCACTTGCTTTACGATAAGTATATCAAAATTATAAATGAGGCTGTCGTAGTGCAGTCTGATTCTTCACGCCACGGTTATGGATTCGATTCTTATTTCGGGAATGAGGTGTTTTAATTTGGTAACAATCGAAAATTAGGCAGAAAGTGGATCAAAACTCTTTACTAATTTCTATGCAGGAAGATGAAATAATTACAATCGTTTGTATTTGTAGGTTGAACGTGTTTTAAAAACATGCTCTTATTAGTCAACTGTCTGTCAGAAAATCTTGCCACACAATTTTGACCTACTTATTGCAGTTCACTCACCGGGTACAATGACACTATTTTTTTGCAATAACCTAATGTCTTCAATTTTGTTACATTTTTAAAGTGTTATTCCACACTAAGAATAGAGAAATATTTTAGAGAACTTAATTCATAAGGTTATAAAATCAATAATAATAAACGCAAAAAAAAAGTTCTTGGACGATTTAAGAGGTGTGAGTGTGAATCCCAATAATTAACAATAATTAATTAAATTAGAAAAATATTTTGAAAACGTATAAAAAGTAATTATTTTATACGTTTTCAAAATATTTTTCTATAATATTTCTATCTAGTTTTCTTTTATATTGAATGGTTAATTTTATGTATATTTAGTTTCCTTGAATGGTTTGTGATATATTTCCATTAATTATCGTTAGGTTGGCGTATGCGCATTGCGCTGGCGCGTGCACTCTACGTCAAACCTCATCTACTCTTGCTGGACGAGCCAACCAACCACTTGGACCTTAATGCCTGTGTGTGGCTCGAGGAGGAGCTTAAACAGTATGTCCATTATATTATTAAAATAGCTCTTCAATACTTACGCGTTGTTAGATTTTACCTCTCGCAGAGTCATTATTTTGGGCGAGTAGTGAAAAAAATAATGTTTGTTCCATGTTTAGCCTTATTTTGAAATCCGGGAAAAATCGTGAAACTTTAATAACTTTAATCTATACATCTATAGATAATTAGAATTTACCATCAGTAGGTACTTTAGTAACGGAAGTCTCGACTACTTTACGTTTAAATAATCGAATGATTCTCTAAAGAAAAGCAGAGAGCAGCTCCTATCTCTCTCCTTTATAGATATAGTTAGTTATATATTATTATCTTTCAATAATAGAAAGAAATGTATTATTTAAAATTGTATATTTAAAAATGTATATTTATTGTATAAATGGGCTACTTTTTGAGTTGATTTTTATATATCTAGATAAGTATAGTAACAACAATATAAATACTATAATAATTTCAGATACAAACGCATCCTCGTCTTGATATCGCACTCACAGGACTTTCTGAACGGCGTATGCACAAACATAATGCACATCACCGGGCGACGTCTCAAATATTACACTGGCAACTACGAGGCATTTGTGCGCACTCGTATGGAGCTATTGGAGAATCAAATGAAGCAGTATACTTGGGAACAGGACCAGATCGCTCATATGAAGGTAACCTTTGGCTACGAGAAGTTTTATTTATATATATGTTGTAGTATGAAATAGACTAAATGTAATAAAAATATTAAATCTTTTTCCATTTTTGTATTTAGAACTACATAGCGCGGTTTGGTCACGGTTCTGCAAAACTGGCCCGTCAAGCTCAATCTAAAGAGAAAACGCTTGCTAAAATGGTGGCGCAAGGCCTCACTGAAAAAGTCACAGATGACAAAATACTCAATTTCTACTTCCCATCATGCGGTAAAGTGCCACCGCCTGTCATTATGGTGCAGGTATGTTTTTCTATTTTATTTATAAAAATATATGCAAAAACCCCGAAGTATTTGTTGAATCTGTGAAAGAATTAATATTAATTTAGTTGCTGCAGTAATAAATTCATTTTCGTTATGGTACAGACTATAGCGGCACAACATCTGACTAAACGGTGGTCCAGAATTTGTTTTCCTATTGAAATGTTTATTTATCCAGAATTTTTTGTTATCACTTGTCATTATGTTACTACAATATATAATTTACTCATATAACAGAATGGAATAAAAAAGAAATTAAATTTCTTGAAATAGGTCATTCACTACTTTTTACTTTATAATCTTTTTTTTTGTTGTATGGGGTACATAGATAGCACTGTATGCAGGGGGAATCTGGGAACCCAAAAACATTTCGATCCCCACTTTTCGCTGGACCCGCGCCACGGTGACCGCAATATATATGAAAAAGCTCATTTACTTGTCTTATTGTTTCAATGAGACAATTTTCGCTTTCGTAAGATATGGAGCCATGTGCACAAAATCACATTATTTATATGTGATGTCAATATTGATTATTAATAAAAACGAAATAACAAATTAATTTTTATTTCAGAACGTATCGTTCAGATATTCGGATAATACACCCTGGATATATAGGAACTTGGAGTTTGGTATTGATCTCGACACACGGCTCGCTTTGGTTGGTCCCAACGGTGCCGGCAAATCTACTCTGCTTAAGCTTCTCTATGGAGATGTAAGTGTAAATTAGATATTTATTTCATATTCAAATAAAGACTTATTGTTTTTGAATCCTTTAATGGATATAAAGTTACTTGTGTATTATGGCAAACACAACTTGTCTTTTTTTCTATATAAAATTGTTTTAATATGTTTGATACATTAATATAATGGTAGCCTATCTTGCATAAACTTTAAATTATCTTTTTGTCACACATTTTTATCAAGTATGTACTTGATACTTAATTTGAAGAGCATGTTTGATTTTTTTCTATCATAATGATCATTGGTCTATTTAAAAATTCTTAAAATTTCTGGCGAATAAAAAATAAATTACAAAATTTATTTAAAGCATATATATATTTATTTAATTAATATGTATAAATATAATAAATAATATTACTTTTGTACCATTACTCATGAGACCATAAAACAATGTGTGAAAATGAGTAACAACTAATAATGAACGTGTCCGCCAAGGGCAAAGTTAGTTACTTAGAAATTTATTAGTGTATACAGGAACTATATAGGAGTGTATATTGTTAGTGTATTAAAAATAGCTGTAAGCAAAAAATATAAATATATTTTTTTTAATAAAAGATTGTTAAATCCTTTCACAGCTCGTACCAAGTACAGGCATGATCCGTAAGAACTCTCACCTGAGAATTGGTCGCTACCATCAGCACTTACACGAACTTCTGGACCTCGACTTGTCTCCACTCGACTATATGATGAAAATGTTCCCCGAAGTGCGTGAGAGAGAGGAAATGAGGAAAATCATTGGACGCTACGGACTTACTGGTCGACAACAGGTGTGATGTTTTTAAGATAACATTATTATATCTGTTTTTCTGAATTTTATATATTTTATTTTCTGAGAAACAAATAGGTAGATTATGTAAACTTGTACACCAAGTTGGAAAATATATTCGTAAAGTATATATTTTATATTTTTTTTGAAAAATATCTAAATCTAAATAAAAAAGTGACACCCCATTCCCTATATTCTGCTGAATTCTGTAGGCGTTGCTTATTGATTGGCGGAACTCAACGTCGCCCTTTGCCTCGAACACCAATTTCGACCGAAGAAATTTAAATATTCAATTTTGTCGAGTATGTATCGAATCCACAAACAGTCGGCTTACAGTCACACTTTTGATGATATTAATTTTATTTATAATTTAATCTCTATACACAGGTATGCCCAATGCGCCAGCTCTCCGACGGTCAACGCTGTCGTGTAGTGTTCGCGTGGCTCGCGTGGCAGACACCGCACCTGCTTCTCCTAGACGAACCCACTAACCACTTGGACATGGAGACTATAGACGCTTTGGGCGACGCCATCAATGAGTTTGATGGTGGCATGGTCCTAGTGAGCCACGACTTTAGGTTGATTAATCAGGTGTGCATTTTTTTTCCATGAATAACTTTTTTACGATTTACGGTGGCGGAAGTTTATGGTGCGTTTTGTTTTTTTTTAAGTGGGAATCGAACCCATAATTTAAACATTGTGCTGCTGCAGCATGACACTTATATATAAACAAACATTTTGTATGCTTAGGCCAACCGTGGCGCAGGTGCACAATCTGTGCTACAAAATCATCCGATTGTGTACAATGCCCACTCAAGGGAAGGAAATGCTTATTTAATTTTATAGTTTTATTTCTTCGGTTTGGTGTCAAGTTGAGTTCCGCCATTCAACATGTAATGCCTCCAAAATTCGGCGTAAAGTGGGAAACAGAGTGTTTCAACACTAGATTCCCTATGCTTATCCTACTGCGTGCGGGATACAGCGTGAAGTGTTTTATTTAATCATTTAATAATATGTATGTTTTTATAGGTGGCCGAGGAAATTTGGATCTGCGAAAATGGCACTGTGACAAAATGGCAAGGTGGCATTCTTAAATACAAGGATCACCTCAAGTCGGAAATCCTAACGGAGAACGCAGTGAATGCCGCCAAAATTCGCAAATAAAGTAATGATAGATAAATTATTATTTAGATAAATGGTTCGAAAATGCCTTGAAACATCAATTGAATAGGCTAATTAAATATTACACACTTAGAACTTCGCATTTTTAGAATATATGCCTACATGCAACACTCATTAATTTACCACAAGTATTTAACACTTTGATATAAATAAGTTCTTAAACTTAACCTACATTGCTCTCTTTGTATGTTTTATTTCGAAATTCTATATATCACACAAAAATTGTATCCACGTTTCATTTATGTACTAAATATTAAATAATACTTCTTTTGTATTAATATTAATTTATATTTTTAATGGCGACGTCGGCTGTTTATTTAAATATAGTAACTTATACTGCCTTGTGTTACACCAATTATATAATGAAGTAATCTTTTTGCACAGGATCAGTAATGCTAAATAATAGACTAAATAAATATATTAAGTTATTTCCGAACTGGAGTAATTGCAAATTTTAAAGCTATACTTTGATTGAATTTTTAAAAAATATATAATAATGAAATACACAAATATGTTTTATATACTTTGAGGACGATGTGGAGGTACCCTCCATACTGGCTGATAAATAAAAAAGTGTATACCTATTTTTTTTAAAAGAAAATTATTGACTCCTTGCTTTTTTTATCTGTAAATATGTCTTTTATTATATACATAGATTGCAAGTACTTCGGGTCTTTTTTTTATGGTCTCTGATATATGATTTATTATTTCATTCATTGTGATATTAACCCAATACAAACTACATTTTAAATATGAATTGAATAATACATTAAATGTATTTTTAATAACTTTTAATTTAACTTTTAATGGATTCGATATTCAAATGTCTTTGTATGGTATCAAAAAATACTAGACTTATTATTTTGTACAGTTTACAAGTAGTAAACTGATTATATATTTTTTGTAAATCATGTTTTTAATGATATAAATAATAGTATATATATAAATAATGACTGTAATACATACGGTGCCTATTACACTAGCGTAGGCGGTGTGGACTTGCCGTTTACACAACAAATTGTCATATTTCATATAAGAAGATTAGGAAGATTTTGTAATACAGTAAATAT
Source organism: Heliconius aoede (assembly GCA_037355905.1). Lineage (NCBI taxonomy): Eukaryota > Metazoa > Arthropoda > Insecta > Lepidoptera > Nymphalidae > Heliconius > Heliconius aoede. The sequence continues at coordinate 458,749 of JBAIZZ010000372.1, read as the reverse complement.
TAATATTTTTTTCGTGTTTTTTTTTCTCTCATTATTCATCAGTAGGCTTGGATGTAATGTATCCCAATTTCATAAAAAAAAAAGAAATTAGCTGGAGTGGAGCAAAGAATCGTTCTTTGAAGTTATTTCAGTGGTCTAAGTTTTTTTTTTCGCCGCCATTTTGAATTCTTATGTATTCATGTTAAAGTTTTGTTATCATCTTATTATTTTCGACGTAGCGGCATAAATTATTTGATTAATACTTATGGACGGTATATTAGAGGTATGGGTTCAAAAGCGCTCCGTTCATTTTACACTAATTTATTTAAATTATAAATGAATATTTAATCACAGCCACGAATTGAATAAACAGTTATTGATACTTTATATTTTTCCCTATGCTTCTTTATGTATTAGATAAATAAAGTCTATTAGTATTTGCTTCATGTTGCAAAAGGATCACGAAGTGTTAAGCTTGGTTTTTTAGACGAACAAATTAGATTAATTATTAAATGTCTATAATTACTTTTAAATTAGTGTAAGTGTGATCAATAGTTAATAAATAAAACTGTGGTATAAATGGGTGAGTATTAAAAAATTAAAATTACTGGATCATCTACCAAGTGCTTACATCAAAATATTTATATAATTTTTGTTGCCTTTGCAGCCCAAATAAATTAGATTGTATGATGAAATATTTTCTCGGCATACGTTACTGTAAAAGGCGCTATATTGGTGGACTTGTGTGACGGTAGTCGTCGGTAACGGTAGCTAAATAAAAGCAATAACTAGCCTTACCCACAATAGTTTGTATTGAATTTTCATATTATTTATCATAGTCAATAAACAGAATTACACAAAATGATTTCAATATAGAAGAGTTTGATTAGAAATGCTTTTTTTATAATTTTTATCATTTTACCCAATTTTACTATTTCACTCTAATTTAATTTACTCAAAGCGTCATTAAATGTCTGAAAATCTACAAAAAAATACGCTACGGCATGTTGTCTTATCTCCTCAAGGTTACCCATAATATTTTTTCTTTTCAAACAAATTATGGGCTTATTCATACTTATAATATTATATAAATAATATAGTATTGTTTAAATTTATATTTTCAATTCTTTGTTCTGGCAATCGTCACACATCCTATACATCCGTCGGTGCTCTGAATAAAGATCTAAATTGATCTATAATATACCTAAGTTCTTTGCTTAAGTGGTTACTGTAATGACCTTAGAAGATGCCGGGTGGCATACATAGAAAATGGATAGCGTCGAGTTCCTTAACAGTGTCACCCTTTCAACGCTTCCTCGACGTAAATTCTTGAAGGTTGAACTTGAATATCGTATTATAGTGAAATGTGCATTTGACTGAATGAACATTAAAATTTTTAGCCTAAAAACTGTAGTTAATTTACTCGGGAGCCAATTAGAAAGAGAAATGACACTTGAACATTAGTTTGCAAAAATATACTAAAATGATTTTAAACTTCCACGTCTACGCGAGCTACGCTAGATTATAACATATGTTAATGTGGTTTCGATTTCAACCAATTACAATTATTTATTTTCTATATCTTCAACAATTTTACCTCTAGCCATCTAACTTCTTTATAACCAATGTATTCTAATTTTGAACAATAAAAAGTATACAACACATCTTTCATGTGCAGAAAATCTGTCAATTTGATATGTTACATGTTTTTAAGAAAATTTAAGCAACGCAGCTGTACAAAATTATTTTATAATAGTTATAGTTGAAATATTGTAATGGTTCATGTTAGTGAATAATTATCAAATAATATCAAAATGTCCAAGGATAAAGAGCCCAAAGAGGGCAAGAGTCAGACAAGTGGCTTTCTCAAAGATTTCTTGGCTGGTGGGATATCAGCAGCCGTTTCGAAAACCGCTATGGCTCCCATGGAGCGGGTGAAGCTCATTCTACAAGTGCAACATGTTTCCAAACAAATATCAGAAGACAAGCGATATAAAGGTTTCATTTTGGTTAATATGTATATTAGATACATATAGGCAGGCATTATATTAACTGCCAAATGAATTGCAGGTATCGTTGATGCTTTCATTCGTATTCCTCGGGAGCAAGGTCTGGGGTCACTGTGGCGAGGAAATTTAGCAAATGTCATTAGATATTTTCCGACTCAAGCGTTAAATTTCGCTTTTAAAGACGTGTACAAAAAAATCTTTCTCGAGGGTGTTGACAAAAATACACAGTTCTGGAAATACTTTGCTGGAAATTTAGCATCTGGTGGCGCGGCCGGTGCTACTTCTTTGTGTTTTGTATATCCGTTAGATTTTGCCCGAACTAGGTGTGTATGATTTCTACTTAGTTTTTAACGTTCATACTAGAAATCCAATAAAATGATAGCATATTGATTATTTTAGGTTAGCCGCCGATGTTGGTAAAGGCAAAGCCAAAGAATTCAATGGTCTGATAGATTGTTTGCTTAAAACAATAAAATCTGACGGTCCAATGGGCTGGTACAGGGGTTTCGTTGTATCTGTGCAAGGAATTATAATTTATCGTGCTACTTACTTCGGATTGTTCGATACTGCACGAGGAATGATGCCTGATGCCAAGAATACTTCATTATTTGTCACATGGTTGATTGCTCAGGTAATAAAAATCAGCTTCACGCTGTATCCCGCACACAGTAGGGTAGGCAGAGGGAAGCTAGTGTTAAGACACTCCGTTCTCCAGTGCTCAGTTTCTGCTGAATTCTGGAGGCAAAACGCAATGTTTGATTGCGCAGGTTACTTTTACTATTATATTCGTACGTGTTTGTAAAGTTATATTTGGAATTTGACAAGCAGAACACTTTCAGATTTTAAAAATTAATAGAAATAGAGTTTTCGCACTTGTCTTCTTGTGAAAAATTTTTATTTGACTGTTAAAATCTATCCATATCAAAGATATATAGATTCAGATACTTGAAAAATAAAATTATCCATATCTTATATACAAAACGCGTATCTGCGTACTATCAAGACAAATCTAACCATGCATCATTTATCAAAATCGGTTCTCTGGTTTAACGTGGTGCATACGTAGACTCTAAAAACGTTCGCCCTCATTCTGGGCTTCGTCACATTTGGGTAAAAATCTTTGCTGACCAATGTCTAAAAATTACTTGTATGTCAATTATTTTTTTTCTACTTATCAAGGTCTACTGGTCAGTTTACTGATAAATGTTTAATTTATTATACATTTATATTAATACAATTATTTTTTTGTTACTGTATGTGTTAAAAATTATGATTTTTATTTTGTGATATTTTAGACGGTAACTACCATTGCGGGGATCTCATCGTACCCTCTAGATACTGTAAGAAGGCGAATGATGATGCAGTCTGGTCGACCGATTCACGAACGTCAATATAAGAGTACTGTACATTGTTGGTCAACTATTCTTAAAACAGAAGGCCCTGGAGCATTCTTTAAAGGAGCTTTCTCAAATGTTTTGAGAGGGGCTGGCGGTGCCTTTGTCTTGGTGCTTTACGGCGAAATCAAGAAACTACTCTGAAGTTCATAAAATTTGCTGCAATATTTGTGTTATGTTTATGTAGTGAACTATTTTGAAATTTTAATTACATTGATTATCATTAAATTCTTACTACTAGGATTGTTTCAATTTTATTTGCGACCATGACATGAGTGCTTTGTTTTGTAACTTTTTCTTTAACCGACTTCAAAGAAAACGATAAATATATAACGTAATCTCTACTATATGGACATGGAGAATAATTGATTATCATAATTATTTTTAGATACCACGAGAAGTGGCAATCGGTGTACGGGTTGCGAAAATCGTGGAAAGACTACTAGAACTTATTGGTACTACGATTTATACTATTAAACATATTATACCTAATAGTATAATATACAATGTATATTATGTAATAATACAAAACAGATTTCTCAAATATATTATTTAGCCTCCAGAATTCGGCAGAAAGTGGGGAACGGCGTGTCTGTGTGCGGGATACAACGTGAAGCTAATAATAATAATTATTATTTAGAGATTCATGATTTATCCCGCAGGTAGCAGGGTAGGCAGAGAGACCCTGAGTATCGAGTATTAGGACACTTTTCCACCGAATTCTGGAGCCACTGAGTATAAAGTGGCGAAACTCAATACCGTGCATTGCCTCGTTACCAGAGCGAGGAAATGAAAATATTTAATTTCCTCGAGTGAAAATCGAACTCTTAACCTGTCGCGTTCACAACTGCACGTTTGTGCCCCTGCACAATGCCTGGTCTTAATATTATAATAATATTATTTATATATCGGAAATATAAAATAAATCGATAGTTTAATATTATTTTATTTGGTTAATCGTCATACATACATGTACTTAGGTACAACTATTACTAGCTAAAAAGTTTACATTATATCTATTTAATGTCGCACAAAAGGGCGACGCCTCTTAGGGTCCAGTGCCTGGGATTGCTGTCAGTTTCGAAGTCTATGGAGCCTACATATTTTGCGTCGGTTCGCTGTGGTTTTCTATAAATTGGGCATTCATACAGTCGGGGATCTTTGCCGGCGGTTGTGTTTATAGCAAATATATATATAACTGGCATCTGCTCATATAAAACTTTTGGTTTCGACTCAATGAGCTTCCCAGATTTGCGATCGAGTGAAGCACCTGCAATGCAAAACAAGTACTCGTATTAATTTTTACAATTTAGAAATTTATTTTAAATTTGAAAAAAAAAAACAGTTAAATTAAGAATACCTTCAAGAAATAGTCCATAAACGTACACTCCTTCTGTTGGCCCCTCGTGTACATCTTCACGATTTAGTTTTGTAATATGGTTCTGCAATACTACAGAATCCAAAGCCCATCCTTTATGACTACGTGTCACTTCCTAACAAACAAAATTGAGTGACTTTATCAAAAAAAGAAACATAGGGCAAGAACAATGAATTCACAGACATTATATTAAATTTTAAAAAAAACTCTACTGGTGATTAATAACGTTAGATACCGAAGACAATATAAATTTATCAAACAAAATATAGCAAATTTTATGTAACAATATTATTGGATTATTTGATATAGATTATTTTTTTGTTTTATAAAACACGAGTAAACCTGGATCAAATCAAATAGACATTAAAAAGTTATATAAAAGGTTTAGTAACAGTATTACATTGTTTACACTTTGGAGTTGTATAAATATATCATTTCTAATCGAGGACACACAAAAAACTATTTGAAGTCTAAATTTGCTATTTAAAAAGATGGAAAACTGTGTCGTTTCCTCATTTTTTTGTTGATCTGTATGATTTAAATATATACAAAGATTACAATCATAACATATTATATATATTTTTTTATATCGCTGGGAAATGCATTTTACGCAGACCGCTCATATGGAAGGCCGCATTACGTGTGAGCGGTGCCCGCAGCCTCGAGGAATTGCTATACGACGTATACCTTAGCCTTACCTTTATATCAAAGAATAAATCTAAATAGGTGAATAAAAGAAAAAAAAAATTGTATTGTACTTGTCTCATAGCAGTAAGAAATCCTTGAGGATTAAAAAATCCAGTCATCCAAAATGTGTGAGGTCTTCCGTTTTTTAACCAAGCGCGATATTGTTGTTCACGTTCTAATAATTCTGTGTACCAAAAGCCTAATGTAGCTGATTCCCATGACACCTATAAACAAGGTATTAAATATATATTTTAATAAAAAAAAAAAACAGCTTTACACTGTATCCCGCACATAGCAGGGTAGGCAGAGGCAACCTAGTGCTAAGGCACTCTGTTCCCCACTTTCTGCCGAATTCTGGAGGCATTGCTTGAGTGGCAGAACTTAACATCGCCCTATACATTTTAATAATGTCATAAAAGCATTAACCGGTTAGTTATTTAGATTTTTACCTTCAGCCACTGTTGTGGAATACGGGCATCATACATAGCATCTAAGGATTCTCGAAGTCCTTGACTCATGACAATCGTTCCATCGATTGCCAATTTTAAGTCACATAGCGTGGTAAACACTGTTTTTATCACACGCTGTATTCGATCAATCTCTTGCCTGAAATAAAGTTCAATATTTATTGCAAAATATATTTAAATAAAACATTATTATATCGTATATGTTTACTGACCGTAAAAAAATATTCATTGGAAGAAAGGCACCCATTTTGTGAAGTGCATCTCGGACCTCAAAACTAATATATTGCTTAGGTAATTTTTCTAACATATCTTCTGCCAATCGATAAACAATGCTCTCCCTGGTTTCTCCACCTTGACTACCACCTTCTTTAGGTTGCACACTTAAAATAGTGTCCAAAATATCTTTTGCACTGTTAATCTGGTATGTGATGTCAGCGTTGCCATGTAATCCGAATACTTCGGGAGTGTCAGTTAGAGGTAATTGGTTAATATAATCAACGTAGCCCTGCAAATTTCTTGTTTGAGGCACCTTATATCCTTTATAGAATTCAAAGCCAGGTCGAAGCAAAACGTCACAAAACCACACATTAGTAAAAGTTGTTAATAGTCGCTTATCGAAATCGTCTGTGACCCGACCACCATATTGTACTTCACCGAGCATATAACATATTGTTGGCCATGAAATACCTTTTTTCGGATCTATTTCATCCAAATGATTTTGTATGAACTGAACGCTCGCCGCGTAATCTGCTTGATTAAATTCATATGGTATGTTCCAACCCAATGGGCCAAATTTTCTTCTTTCTTGAACAATTGTGTGTAAAAATGCCACTGCATATAAAAGTGGTGGCCATTGTGTTAAGGAAGAGTAATCCAAGGTGTCTTGTGTTATGTTCTGGTATGTCCTCTTCATACTCGCTCTTATGCCCTGAGGAGGTTCGTTGGTGAATTTTATTGCCATCTGCAGTAAGCCGATCGGAAACTCCGTATGAACTTCAGTGGTCAGCCACAGACGAAAAGATTCTTGAATATGCTCAGTTTCGATTAATGCATCCATCGCTTCCACACAAAACGGCAATGACAAATGAATATTCTGCAGTAATACCCATCCACCGTCGTTCATTGAATCAGATATCATTTTCCGAGCTACGATTTCTTGTCCCTGGCCCATGGATACAGCCTTAAGTACTTAAAAGAGTAATTTAAAAACTTGTCACTTTATTATTTATTTTTAACTTACTAACAAAAGTGAATCGCACATAATGAGGGAAAAAGAACTGTTTTTTGCTCAAAAAATATTACATTGTAGGTATCGTACATGCTAGCCATAGTTATTACATAGTTAAAGACTTTTTTCATACAAATTAGTAAAAATAGAATTATTTTTCTTATTAACGCTTAATATACTAAGAATTATGTATGTTTAATATTTTCAAAGAGTAATCAAATAAATAAAATTTGAAAATACAATAAATAGTGTAAAATGTTACCTATTTCTTTGGATTTTGCTAGTGATGCAATTTGTGCAGATGGATCTGATCCGATAGATAATATGCAGATTAGTGGAGTGCGTGGTTCTGATTCTGTCCACGTTGTTTCTAAATTAAGAATACATCCCTCGCCATATTCTGAACCAAGAGAATCTATTTGAAAAAAAAACAGTAAAAATACTTAGTTAATAAAAAATATGTTAACGAAGCAGATGTTAGTATATTAAAGATGGAGATTTAAAAAAAAAAACTAACCAACTATATATTTTCTTGCTTGAGAAAGTGTTCTATCTGGGCTCCAAGATCTAATAAGAAGGAGTTTTCGGAAAACATCAAGACTTTCATGAAATCCACTGGGAATAATTTCTTCTTCTGGCTTTGCTTTTTCATACCAGACTCGCCATTCCTTTTCATTTGTGGTTATCTTAAAAAAAAACAGTTTTACAAAATGTATGTATGTATATATATATATATATATGTATAACATTGTTAGTTACTTACTTTGCTCAATACATCAGAAAAATATTTAATTTTACTGATTTCAACTAGATTAAGCCATGTTATGTCCAGAATCCATCTGAATGGTTTTGGAGTGACTGCATTCAAATCTAGCGATGCTCCTCCTTTCACAAAGGCCATAAATTCATCATGCGATATGAGTCCTCGTTGACAATCTATTTTCATGGCAAGCATGAGTGTGAATAAGGATTTATGTCTTTCATATAAACTACGTAATGTGAATGCCCATACTTCGTGTGTTAAATATTTAAGAATTATATTAATCCGCTCTTCTGTAATATTACTTTTAGCAGACTTTGTTATGGAGTTATCAAATATATTAAGAAACTGTTTTAAAGAGTTTTGGTACATAATATTTACATTGCTCATTTCAACTATCAAAAAATACAGTATAGAACCTCTCGCCGCCACTGCTCTAAATTCTTCCCTCGCTTTTATGATCTTCTTCTCAGTCACTTCTGCAACTTTCAATTTTACATTAACTTCCTCCGCTGTTGATTTTGTTATTTGTAAAACCTGAATCAAAGCTTCATCGTCCACTAAAGACCCCACAGAAGAAGTCAAACGACATAGCAAATTACTTTCTAATTCTTTCATACTCCTTTGATTTTTCATTACTGATTCAAACAAAGCTACTCGTTCTTCTTCAAGGTCAGATTTTTCCATCAATATAACTCTTCCAAGTAATTGATCTTCCAAGCCTTGCATTGTTACTGTAAAATCAATAATAGATGTTTTTGCGCTTATTTCAGGAGAATAAGCAGGATTTGGTAGCTTAGTGGTTATATACAACATAAAACCAGGCATAACATCACATTCTTTGTCACCAACTATAACTTTTTCTATTGAACCAGATTTAATAAAATTCTTTTCAAGCACGTTATCTATAACTGGATCCAATTCTACCCCCACGTCCTCTATTAATAAAGGTCTTCCTAATGATAAACTGTCTTCTAAATGAGTTCGGAAATATTTATGATTGAGAGACGTAATTTGGAGTTCATTTGACGATTCTTTGTTTTTGATCCAATTTTTGCCTTGGCTTTGAGGGTCCACTAGAAGAGGGTAAGAGCTTGATTTAGTCACAATTAGAGCATTTTGAACAGATAAATCATCATTTGGTAGTCCTTGAAGAGTCCATTCAGATATTGTCGCATTTTCCACTAACATATTTGTAATGTTTAAATTATCTGTTACTGGTATGTGTTTACTTTTTAATATTTCCATCCATGTGTTAAATAAGCTATTTCTGAACTCTTGATTGTACGGACCACAATACGATAAGAAACCTGTAGCTAGCACGACATCTCCAACTAATCTTCCAAGTTGTTTTTTGAATTCTTTACTTTGTTGAGTCCATCTTATTTTTTCTCCTCCTAAACCATTAATTAATTGAGTGGCTGCTGTCATTTTTCTTAAACAAATATTGGCGGCATCAGTCAACTGTTGCTTTTCAGAAACAGCAGTTTCATATTGTTCCTTGACTTTTCTAAGGGACATCTCACGATCTTCCAATTGTCTTTCAGCTGATGCCAAATCTTCCATTGCGACCTTAAAATAATAATGCAACAATATATATATATCGATTAATATATTATAATTGATTTCTCTGATTAATATATTATTCGTAGTTAAATACTTTGATAATCGCAAATTCTATTGTTATGATTTATAAAAAATACTCAAAAATTACATTTACCTTTAACCTTGCCTCCTGCAACATTAAACTGGCTTTCAAAGGCAACACTTCTTTATTCACGCTGTGGAAAAATGCCATTGCTTTAGTCCATGACAATAAGCCAGCTACGTCACCACAAACTCGCTTTGCAGTATCCATATTATAATCTTCCATCTCAAAATATGGTACAAGATGTTCAACCATTTCATTATTTATTATATCTTTTGGATAATTTTGAAGTTGTAGTAGAAAAGTAGTGCTTGCCATCATCTAAAATATATGTATATATTATATATTATATTGGCGCGAAATCATATTTTAACAATACGTTGCTTGATTCCCCTAACTTATAACCGCCTATAAAAAAAGGAGGTTCTTAATTTGCCGCAACCTTTTGTCTTTTTTTATGTATGTCCACCGATTATTCTATGACGCTTGTTTGAAAGGGTTTATCTCATAGATGGTCTCATGATGACCACGCCAAGATCTGATGAGAGAATCTTGTAGAAATCAAGGGAACTCTTTAAATTTTATAGGCACATTTTAAAGGATTTAGGTATTTTTTGTAAAGACTCGTGTGTTTTCGGAATGCAGAATTTGATCACGTGGAACTGATGACCATAGGTGGTCTACATAGTTATAATACCTGCTTTAACTGTTATAGTTACAAGGTTATAGTTATAACTTTTCTGTTATAGTTATAACTTTTCGTCAGAAATGAGATTCTTCAATCGTTATTTTTTATGGATGTTCATGTCAATATGCGAAAATAAGATTGAAATTTTACATAGTATAACCACTACGTACTCGTTTGTACTACGTATCCTTTCAACGTCCATCACTTAAAATTGTTAAATATTTTTTAACAAAAAACAAAACGACTTCAATCAACAAACTAAGAAATAAAAAATTACTTTATTTAACATACTCCGATTCTATTAAATAAATATAATTAAATTGAGGCCGTCGTGGCGCGGCGGTACAAGGGTGAGACTGTAACGCGACAGTACTGCATTTAAATCGGTTCACCCAATTCTGAGATTAGCGATAACAAACGCACAGACAGATAAACATTTTAAAAATCATTGTTTTGGGTTCTATTACGTTAATAAAGGTCCCCAATAATTTTCTTTTTCAAATATCTTTAAAGTACAGACACCGACCCTTTTACTATTTTATCATAAGTATAGATTTCATTTCTCCAAGTGGGAATCAAACCCACAACCGTCACGTTTGCAGTCTCATGCTTGTGCCCCTGCGCTAGGACAGCCTCGTTTATTATAATTTTAATGTAATTTACTTTAATTATTATTGATTCATTTCTAGAATGTGTTTTAAAAACAGGATGACGTCGGACAGTGGCGGCGAGTGTTAATGCGTTGTTGTAAAGGGCCCTTAGTAGAGCCTACTCTACACTACACTTCCCCCAAAAATCCCCACAAAATGCTGCAAAATGCAAAAAATATGGAGGTTTCTTCCCTTATTTATTGTCCAATTGTACTGTTTATAGTCAAAAGTGTTAAGAGTGTTGTATAATAACAAATATATTAAATTCAGATTTTTAATTATAGTTCTTATTTAATATACAAATGAATTTATATGGCTTTAATTGATAATATAATAAACCTATATAACTAATATATGCGTTGTTACTATTTTATGTATACAAAAATGTTATTCGCACATGTTTATCATTAGACATTGCTTATGTACAACAATTGTTATAATATATATAGGATATTTAGAGTTAGGTACTTTTAATAATAGAAAAAAATAAATTCTAACATGTGCCTTAATTGTACCGTTCATGTTCTTTTTATTGTTTCAACCCAAGGTTCATTCAGTACAGTAAATATTTCATTTAATGTCCGATGCATGTATTTAAAGAGATCTGCTTAATCTAATAATAATAATAAATTGTAAAAAAATCTGTTTTCTTAGAAAAAAAAATTGTTTCTGTTTGTGACACAGGTGTAAAAGTAATCAACTATGAAAGTATATAATGTAGCGTGACAGATCGTGAGATAAAGCAATTAATTTCTTTATTGAAAAAAATATATTCTTCGCATTTCGTAGAGGGTACACGCACTGGGAGGGTTAGTATGGGTAATCTGATTATTAAATTAATTAACCATATAGATTAGTCCAGACGAAAAATAAGAAGTACGCCGCCAAATCAAAGAAATTTTATCCGCTGAAATTAAACACGGAAGTTGTTCTCCCTTCTCGAGTTAAATTATCTTGGTTAAGAAAAAGTACGGGAGCTATAGGCTGTATATAGATTATAGGGGGATTGAATAGTAACACCTTACCTGAGAGATATCCACTGACACTTATTTTAGATCAAATAGAGCATTTACTGGGGTTAAATAATTTTATTTGTTTAGATATAGCAGCGGATCCAGCAGCTACCATGAGATACTAATTAGAGAAAATTCCGTATAACATACCGCGTTCGTTACACCGAATGACTAGTTTGATATATATATATATATATATATATATATGATGATACTACTGTAACCCTCCCTTTTTATATATACTATATTACCTCTGTTTTATTAAATACTTACTTTTAAGGACTCAGCCCATGAAGGCTTAGGACATGGTGCAGCTGTATCAGGAATTAGCGGATGTAATCTTCTTTGAAAAAGAATTAATACACAGTCCATAATTCTCATAATAAGATGAGGTGGACGACCTAATTTTCTAACCGTTGCAATATGTGCTGGTTTAATTGTATTTAGAGCAGCTTCTGCTTCTTCTAATGCTGGCTTAGCAGCTTCTAATTTTATTTCAGCTTTTTCTTTTTCTTCAGCTATAAAAGCAACTAGAGCTTCTGCCTTCTCTTTGACAATTTGAACTTGATTTTTAACAATTTCGGCCTGCATGGCTCGATCAGTTACCTCGGAAAGAACTCGATCAGATTTTTCTGAAGCCAAAGCTAAATCTTGTTCCATAACAGCTAAATCTTTTTTTAGAACTTCAACAGATATAGATGCTTCACGTAGTTTTTCTAAGCCCGTATCCATCCTTAACGCACCATCTCCTAATTCTTTTTGTTTCATTTGATAAATTGTTTTATATCCACCGATAAAACTTAGGTATGATTTGGGTGTGACATGAGAGGATCGTCGAAATCGTTGAAAATATTCTGAAGATATGGTCGATACGACATCTTGTATCGTACCTAAGACGGTTACAAGTTCTTTTTTCACTTCTATTGTACATTCAATTTCAAAATCTGTTAGAAAATGATCAGCAACAGATACGAGAGCGTCTTTAGGCCATGGCTGGAACCAATCTATGGTGCAACCTGATATAAGAGCAGGAAAACGTAATGCTCTATATCTAAATGCTTCGCTTACCTAAAAGAATTTTCAATTACATGAATACTGTTAACATTTGTAATTAGAATACAAAATACAATGTGTACTTACGGGTGAGAAACATAAAACGACATGAAGATTTTGACATGTTCTGTTCAAAAAATACTCCATAACTAATTCATTAGTTAAAGTTCGTTTTTGATTTTCACGTTTCATCACTGGTGTTAACTCTGATATTATTTCTTGTTGTTCATCTTTTGTAAATAAATTTGAAATTACGCCAGATGATAAAATATTATTAAGATATTCGAGAAAACCTTCTTCTTTAATATCTAAATCGGTGAATATAAATGTTGTACCTTTTCCTTGGACCCCACACGAACGATAAAGTAATTTTAGATCTTCCAAGAAATTTCCAACATTGTATGACCTTGTTAATGCTATTTGAAATGATCTATACCCTGCGATAAACGTAGATAATTTAGTTAAAGATTGTTTTCCAGACCCACCTACACCGACTAACATAACATTTCCTCGTGGGTGGCGTATGACTCTTGATATTTTCACCAAATGTAACATTGCATCGGGGAAAAATACAAGATCCATTCCCGAACCTCGAACCATTTCATTGAACTGTGATAGAAACATTTCCAAACGATCTCTTAATTCTGCATAATCAAAGACAGGTTCATAAACTTTGGGTAGTTCCATGTCGGCGTCTTCACCTTCTTCGCCAGTTGGTTCTGGAGCATCTCTTAAGGTAAATTAAATTATATTAGGGCGAGTAAGAGAAAAAAAAAGCTATCAATAACTTTGTTTATACGTACCTCATGAAGTCTACAAATACAGGATCTTTTTCCATCATTTTTTTATATTCTAGTCCTAAAATTTCTTCAGTAATATTATATAATGAATTGTTAAACCACTCTTTATCACTTTGATGTGTAAATCGGTCAGAAAACACTCTAGAGCACTCGTGCTTCCACAGAAGCATAAGACATTTTTCCGATTCAATTACAGTAGGTAAAGTACCAATCATACCTTGCCATACCCTAGATAAATCACGAAGCGAAAAAACATAATGAAATTTTGCTGGAGTAGGCAATAAATTTTTTCTAGTTCGTGTCCATAGTTCCCTGGTTAAAGGTATGATTTTTTTAATAAGTGATCTCACTTCTATTGTAAAACCTCTCTTGACATTGTAATGACCTTCACCTATTACTTTAAAAATTTTATCAATGGAATCATTATTAGGCAGGGGACAATTAAATATTGCAAATTGTCGTTTTAATCTAGCAGGAATGTCGTTCCTTCCACCACCTGAAAAGGAATCAGCCAAATAAAATTTTACTTTCTATAAAATAAAACAGATAAAAAAGTATTTGTATACAATTTTAAAAAAATATACCTGGTTGACCCATAGCACCTAAAAATTGTATATCGACTATTGTAGTAAAGTCACCAGGTTTTTCCAAGCTATAAAAACCACCCATACTCATCGTTTGTCTAACTATTTCATTTGTTATTTGATCACCCCATTCATTAATTTGCGGCAAATTAATATCATCAATAAAAACCAACATTTTCTTTCCGCCAGGAGGCCCAAAAGTCATACCACTTCTTTTTTCCACGTAGCTTTCTATTGTTTTTTGAAACTGATATGGACTTGTAGCTGATGAAAAATTAAAAGATCGGCCCATAAACTGTTCTGGATTTGCATTTTTCATGTAAGCCTTCATCATCACAGTTTTGGCAGAACCCTGTTCACCCAGCAGTAGAACAGCTTTTCCTTGCTTGGCGATACAATGGATTAAGTAATCAATTCGAACATTATCAACTATTGGTATTAGAATATTGGAGTAGTCTGGAGTAGCAGAGTCAGGATATAAATAATTTGTCATTAAATCATCCCACAATTCCCATTTGCCAGGATGCTTAACGTAAAAATCAAATAAAATACTTGGTTTATTATTTGGATGTTTAGGAAGATCAAGTATTTCATGAAAAGTGGATTTAATATACTTATCGAATCGAAATCTATCTTCAGTCTCTAGGAGACAGCCAAACCCCCAAATTAAAGAAAAAATATATATTTTATGTAAGTGTTCATGAGTAAATAGGATAATTTCTTCAACTTTTTCTTTTTCGTCTTCGTCATCCACATCACCGTTGATAGATTTACTTGCAGAGCTCTCCTCATCTTCAACAATTTGTGGTGGAACTAAGCCTTCCAATAGGTTAAGCATTTGGAACACGATATTACTTTGGAGTACTCGCATGCTAAATAATAGGTTTTGAGTGCACCACGTATATATATTTGGAAACGTTTGCTGAAATAGTGTACTAAATACTTCTGCTTCTCGCGGCGAACGGGTTTTTAGCCAGGCGTTTAGAACTAAAAAGATAATAAATATCAGCATCACGTTGTATCCCGCATATAGCAGGTTAGGCAGAGGGAATTTAGTGTTGAAACACTCTAAAAAATATATAATATAATATTATTTTATAATATAATATATAAAAAGTTTATAATATAATATTATTTTGCATTAGTCTTTGACCCTGAATCCTTGTAACTACAGAGCGAAACCAAAAACCAAACCAAGCCAGACCTTCGTCATAAAGCCCAAAATTTTCTGTGCCCATACACCCTGTACCTAACTTTCGTTAAACTATAAAATTTAATTTTTAAATATTTTCTTGAGAACAATATTAGAAATGACGTTGTGTATTTCCCGAAATTTTGCATATACAAAATATATTTTTACGCAGTCATTATTCTAAATATACTTTATATTTTACAATTGTAGTATTGTATAAAATCCATACCTGGTTCCCAATCTAAGCCCGAGGAGCTCATATAAACCATTCCATTACGAGAAACAGTCGCTGGGGAAGCGTTATCAATATTTTCCGGTTCAAAAATTATTTTTGAGGTAGGGGCCATTGTTAAACGATCACCATTAGCCAAAGTCAATGTCTTATTATCATCGAGTACAGAATTAAGATTTTCTATCCATATACTATCCACTGGCCCATCGAGTACTAGCCAGATATGTTCTCCAGTTTTTAGTTTCAGTGTCTTTCTCCAGAGAGCTGAGAATATACCGTCGGTCCAATCATTGGTGGCTACATCAAGACGTCCAAACATTTGTGCAGCTGTTATTGCTTTTGGGTTCATACGCATTTCCCTTAAACAAACATATTTTTAGTATGTAATTTAATATTTCAATTTTATTGAGAAGATTTTGATATAAAATAACAAGCTTTCATCAGATAAATAAATAATACAATTATTTATTTTTCACCTATGGGGATCTTCTATATCTGAAAGAGCATCCATTAGAGTATGTATACATGTTGTTTTTCCAGCGCCTGGTGGTCCAAGAGTCATTATCCCGTGACGAACGCGTTGAGTCTCATATAACTAAAATAAAATAAAATCAAATCAGCTTCATGCTATATCCCGCGTATAGCAGGACAGGAAAAGGGAACCTAGTGTTTTGTTAATGAACACAGGCATTAAAACACAGGCATTGTAAGTTGAGTGGCGACGCTTAACGCCGCACTTTACCTTGGTACTAGAGCGAATAAATAAATACATTAATAAATATTTACAGTAATACACAAAATAAGCGTTATATATATATAATATACAGTAAAGTTAACTTAATTTTACTTTACCTGTATTATCTTTAAGACCCAAGGCGGGTGATAAATCAAACCATTCAACTCTACTTGTTTTCTTATAGCGTCTTCAAGGTCTGAATACATTGTTTTCTCCAAAGACTGATTAGGAAATAGATCGGCGACTAACGAAATGAAAAGTGGTTCATCTTCATCAATGAGCTTTGATAAGTTCATGTCTCTTAATACTCTCATAACAATTGTGCTTTCATTATCTTTAGTGTTGACTCGTTTCACAGCGCCGAGTGTTCGAAGAACCGAAAGAATATTTCGTAGGCCAAAATCGTAATGTACCTAAATATTAATTTTTACTTGTAATTGAAAATTTGTATTTCTCATGAAAATTTATTAAATAACTACATTTTAACACTTACTTGTTTCGTGAGTTGTTCTTCACATAACTTGTATAATGTGTAAAATTTGCGTGCCAAGGTTATATTTTCAAGAAAGCCACAAGATGCTAGTTTAACTCTTATAATTATTTGACGATCCGGTACCATCATTGCTACAGTCCGGAATTGGATTTTTAAGTTTTCTGGTAACTCTTTACGTCCAGCGTAGCCAGGATTCTTAATTAGAAAAAAAATATGTATAAGCATTTATATAATATGCATATGTACATATGTAATGTATAAATAATATAAATTATATACTATAATGGTTTAAGGAATGATTAAGTAATAAAAACTTCACCATAGTTATAAATATTCCAAATTCTGGACACATTTCCGACATATCACCATCAGTAAATAAAAAAGATTTTTTCTTTTCTTTTTTCGCCGCAAGGACAACTGCGACTTGTTGAGCCGCTACTGACAATACAGGAAGCTCGATTCGATTGAATTCATCGAAACAACCCCACGAGCCGGATTGAGCTAAACCTTTATAAATGCGGCCTAAGCCTCTAAAACCCAGAAAGTTGGTATGAGTAATTTTAGTGTCACTAAAGCGTGTCACATTTTTAGTGTAATAGGAAAAACACCTGTAATCCATTTGATCAGAGCAGTTAAATACCACAACGTATTTGGCTAGTGTTTTTCCCATGTCTTTAACTGTTTCAGTCTTACCCGTACCCGCAGGGCCACAAGGCGCTCCACCCATACTCATGGCTAAGGCTTGTGCCAATGTAATGTAACAGCTGTACGATAAAAAAAGAATATAATTTATAAAAATACAAATTAACTCAAATAACAATGTATATATATCGGATTCATATGTTTACCGATCTGTTAACGGTGTAATAACTAGTCTCTCTGTACAGCCTAAATATTCATTTTGATATATGAATGTAACATCCGTTACCGATATCCACGTCTTGTCAGCATCTTCTTTGAAATAAAACCGACATTGTTTTAGCCACTCAAAGTCGTTTGCTGAACGAACATTTAACCGACACTAAAAAATATTATTTTGATAAATTTTATTTGAAAAATGTATTATATTTAAAAATAACTATATCATGTTGTGTTGAACATGCATTGCTTACATAATGAAATAATATTTTACCAGCATATCAAATATATCTCTTTGATGTACATGTATAGTAATCAAAGTTTCAAATTTAGTACGTTCTATTTTTATTAAATCTCTTGTTGTTTGATCTATAAGAGTATTTAAGAGTTCCAAAAATTTATTGTTTGTATCGATCATAATTTTTTTATCTTGTCTTGCTTGCATTAATGCGAGCTCAGCATCTCTCGTCCAAATTATTTGGATGCCCAAGAGCCCAACCTAAAAAATACATATAAATATAAAAAGATTTCTCTTTTTTTTCAGTTAAACAATCTACACAATATGTACGTCACCTGTGCCGGCATTTTATCTAAAAACAAAAGTAAATTAAAAGATGGGTCGTTAATCAATGATACTGCATTCCGAATAATTGAGTGTAACCCGCTTTGGGCAGATTGTAATAATGATGTAAGCCACGTTTCTACTGAACCCTCAGCTCGGACAGGACGTTCCAATTTTATTTCTTCCCCCTCAGAAGATACAATTGCTATCATTTTATTATATTCTATAAAAGTTGATTACAAAACATGTTATATTTGTTTATTATTTATTTTCATTTATTAGATTTTATTATTATATGATAAGAATGTCGTACCTATATCATGAAATTTAACATATCGTATATTATCGAAAATCGATAGAAGGTGATTTTGTATAGTATGGGAATCCGAAGCTTGACCAAGGATTTCCAATAAGGCCGGGTCAGAAACAAAGAAGAATCGAGGAAACATTGTCCTTTTTTTCTCTAGGTAACCACTTAAACTTTTTTGACACAGCTCGAGCTGCTCCTGCAGGTGCGGTAGTAGCTGTCTCAAAAGATCGTCTCCAACACAACATGACACTACACCGGGTGTTTCGTGAGCCCTTTGCATAATTTTTTGCCAAGATTTGTCTATCTTAGAAAATCTTTTTGCTTCTTTAGGGAGTTGCTTCGCAATATCGCCTCCAACAAATACAGCTTCAAGATATACCCACATATTTTGAACAAGAAGCCATCTCTCAAGAATTTCATTTGTACTTTGCAAATCATATAGCCATTGTTGAATTTGTTTTCTGAACGGTGCATTATATCTGCATTAAAAAGAAATAATACGTAAGACTACATTTGTTAAATTACGTTTCATATATATATATATATATATATATATATATGACAAAAATTGTATTGAAATAATAAATCTTATAAAATATTTTAAAATATTTTAATGAACCTGTTAGATAGTAGTGAACCCAGTATCATCAAGCTATCTTCTAGTTGTCCAATTGTTTCAGCAGTTGTGTCACCTCTAAGAAGCAGTTCTCCTCTATTATTAAAAGTTTGAAATGTTAGCTCGTGAACGGACCACTCGTTAGTCACCTGCCGCAATTTTGCTTCAATATCTTTTTCCTTCATTGCTGATATACAAATATCCTATAGAAATAACTTTTGTAAATTATAAATTTAATTTAATCAGCGTCACACTGTAACCCGCACACGGCAGGGTACGCAGAGGGAACCTCGTGTTGAGCCACTCCGTTCCGCACTTTCTGCCGAATTCTGGAGTCATTGCGTATTGAGTGGCGGAACTTAACGCTACGCTTTGCCTCTTTACGAGAGCGAGGAAATGAACAATAAGATAATACTCGAGTGGAAACGAACCCAAAAGTCGTCGCGGTTACAGTCGAACGCTCTTGCAATTGAACGCTAGGCAATTTTGCAATTGGGCTCAGAAAGGTTAATAAATTAATTAACAATTCATAAAAATACGCTGTTTTACTGGAATTCCTCGATATAGGAACTGATATTTAAATTTGGTAAATAAGTTTACATACCTCAATATCTTCTTTATGTTGTAATAAAGGAGCCTCTAAAATATTTTTTAAGCAGAAATCTTCATTTTCAAGTTCAAATACATATTTCGTTACTTCCATTATTCTTTGCCAGTGTCGTGGTTTCATTGCCCTGTTCGCCATCAGCTCGAGGAGCGGGCACATGTCGTTGAAATCATCTATTGTCTTCTTTAAAGCATAAAAAGCTGGCCATTCCTTCAGACTAAAAAAATAAATAAAAATAATGCAAAACTTCGTTTTGTTTGGTTTTTATAAAATTAGAAAGATAACATTTTTTGTTATCTATATTTTCGATAATAAGGCTACATTATACAAGGATAACAATAAACTACGTACCCTTTAGGTAATTTTCTACATCTATTCTGAAATTCCATAAGCTCATTATTTATTTCTTCTATATTTACATCACCCCAAGGTATGTCATAGTAACTGCTGACTCTGTCTATAACATCATTGTAAAGCTTGTACAGTTTTTGCAAAAGATTTAATTCTTTTCTTATTTGCGCTAATTCTGGGTATTCTGTATGAGGAAGACCAAACAATTCTTCACCATTCTGATACGTCTGCAACTTACGCCACATACCATCGAAGCGATTCTGTAAAAAAAAAGTTAATATTGAAAATTTAGAAGCTGTCATATATCGTGCGCAACTATTGCCTCCTCAAGCAACCTTCCCATTTATATGGGGTTAGTTGTTTTTTTGTTTTCTAAAAATCGAAAAAAAAAAATGTATTTGATGTAATTATTAACATTGATTGGCGTGGTACATGAGCAACATGTTAGACATGTCCTGGGATAAGAATTAAGTATCTTTTGTATGTGGGAAAATCTATCCACTACCTAAATGAATATGAATACCCACTCTCCAGTCAAAGTTACCTATTTAAGGAGCGATTATTTATTTGCATATAATTCATAAAATAACTAATAATAATTTCATATTGTAATAATATTTTACCTGAAATAATATTAATCGATCTGAAGCTTCTCTCGGACTTAGACCTGGCTGCATAGGTCCAGCGTAACGATATTCATGACAATAGTCCGTATTATCGTCTCTAAACTTGTCCAAATTATTTTTCAAATCATCTTCAAATTGAGGCTGCATTTTAAGTAACTGAACGTGAGATGCAAGAGCTGTAGCTTGCAGTTGTTGCCAACTATATCGTAGATTATCAATTTGTTCCATATCCTCTTTACTTACTGGCAACTCATAACGAGTTATAACATTAAATGCTTCCTGAAAACATTTATTAACTCTTTTTGAATGATAGCTTCAAATATTCACATTTAACATTCAACAAAATATCACTATCACACATTTTAATATTGTATCATTCTAATTAACTACATAAACAGAATGTGAACGATTAATGTGAATCTTATATACAGCCTTATTTAATCTAGAGCAGATTGTAAATTAGTGTGCTTATACAAGATTTTTAATTTCATACTTCTACTGGATCAATTTTTAACTCCATATCGACTTCTTGCTCCCTAATTTTTTTTAACGTTTCCATAACAGTTCTAACATCGTCCAGATCGCGAATAGGTCTTTCTAATTTACGTTCCAAATCGTTCATTATTGCATACACATAATCCATTTCCCGTTTATATTTTTTACGCATCGCTTGACTTATGCGGTATGTCCCATCTAAAATAGAATATACTTCTTAGGAATAATTTACAAATGGCTAATTGAAATATTTGTGTGGAAAAATTTTATAAACGACATTTAAATATATGTAAAAGTTTTTAATAACTTTTAAGCTCCGTATTGAGTCCCAATTTTAATTTTTCTGTTGACACCGCTATACAATTTCCAATAATTAACACATCTGGTTCAGTTGCCAGTTTGGCTTCGAGTTCACTGTGTCTTTTAAGGGCGAGTTCAAAATCATTGAGAGACCAAGATAATAATTGACGTAGGGTCTTTTCACATTTCCACAAGTAATGATATGGGCGCCATCGTTTTACAAGTGTGTTTAGCTCCTGTAAAAAATATTATATAAAAATATACGACTCAATTTACACGTGAAAGTAAAAAAATCACACTAGTCGATTATATATAGTCTTCATAATTTTATTTGCTTTAAATGTGATATATGGAAAAAGAAAAATTTCTTGTTATGCATTTTGTTTTTTTTATATTTCTATTTTGATTACATTCTGTGGTTGAATTGTAATTGGGCAATTGCCTGTACAAATAATTAATAAATACATAATTTGAATAAAAAAAATGCTAAATATTTACCGATTTAACATTTTGAGTGCACATAGACAAGTGTGTTAGAGTTTTTATTATTTCCTTATTTTCCATTATATAATTATAAAAATTTTTCTGTTGAAACGGAAATACTGGTTTCTCTTCAGATTCTAGTCGATAATATTTTTTTCTATTCATTTTCACAGTGTCCGCCATTTTCATTGATTTTGGCGCCAAGTTCGTCGGCACTGCTGCTGAATGTACCTGCCCGTCAAGCTTGGTGACAACATCGAACAGTTGCTTCGATTGGTGACCTGCTAGCGTTTTCCAACCAATCTAATGGGACGGAGCGTGCAAAACGGGGGCATTTGCAGCAAATAAATATATTATTAAATAAAAATAAAAAAGGATGGTGTTATTTACATGTAAAAAAAAAAAGCAACATCAAGTGTTCATAACACAAATACAAAGCAGTTCAGCGTTGAAATTGGACGTGTTTCAGCAGACAATAACACCGTCGAATGCCACAAGTGAATAGTGCAGATCAGTAGACAAGTCACAATAATTGACACCACAATTGGAAAAAAAAGAGATATTAAATTAGTCTTCATTCATAATAATAACAAAATTACATTTTATTTTTTACATACTTAATCATAAAATATCATTAAAATAGTAGTTGGAAAAATATATGGTTCAAATATATACCTGAAAATACTCATATATATACCTAAAGACTTAAAAAAACTCAACCACTCAACTTCTTAATTTCTTTGTTTTTATCCCCAACCGTTCTGAACCTAATTTTCGAAATGTTTCTTGTTCAGTAGGGGAAGTCGACGCCGTGGTTTGTTTTGTACCAGAGTAACGAAATAAAAATAAAAATGAGGGGTAGTCAGAGAGAACGGAGCGCCAAACGCTACGGTCTCTACATACCTCTCTCACCTCGTCCACCATCATCAACTTCTTCATATATGCTCTCCGGGGGACCTCATGCTTTTCATATCACCTTTCTCCAGTATCTTTGATACTGTGTTGTCGAAGATCAACCGAGGTCTCTCCTTATCTCTCCTACCGCTGAATTTCTTAATCTTTTACTATACAATATTTATAAGTTACCTTATTTGCTTTTCCTCCAGTCCACTGGGCTACTCCCTTAGATAATCCTGATATGTGTTTTCCACCTAAGACAAGAACTTCTTGTATTTCTTCAAGAGTTGGCGTTACAGATACATTCGGTATCATTAAAGTAGCTTGAAGCAAGAACATGGGACGTTTTGGAGATTTCACTGGAAACGTGAAATATGTAGGAATTTAAAAAATTAAATCAGCTTCACGCTGTATCTCGCACACAACAGGGTAGGCAGGGGGAACCACGTGTTAAGACACTCCGTTCCCCCACTTTCTTTCAAATTCTGGGGACATTGACTGTGTTGAACGGAACCTAGGAACGTAATTTTATGACACTGCGTTCCCAAATAGGAACAAGCAACAACTTGCTGCCGATGTTACCAGAGCGAGCAAATATTTTATTAAATATTTTATTCCCCCGAGTGTGAATCGAGCCCACAATCGTCGTACTTTGAGTCACATGTTGCCGAATAAATAAAATTGAGAAACAAGTCTTTTTTTCTCTGAGCATTTAAAATATATTAGCTATCTAAAAATATAGTAACTCCCTCCAGGTGAAGCAAACGTTCAAACAGCTACCGATTTTTTTTAAGTATTTAATTCATTTTCAATTATTATTTTTATTTTTTAGAGGTGTTTGTATAATATTAAGTACATAAATATACGAAAAGCCGGTAAGTAGTTGGTTTCGAGTTATATACATTGCAATATTCGCATCCTTTACACTGGCTAGCTATATAGCTGCGATAGTTAAGTTGATAGTCGAGTCTCGTAAAATATTATATTATCCTATTATCATATTTAATAGGCAGCCATGTACGGTCGATGTGGTTAATACTATATGTTGTTGTAATTTAGTATTAAAAAACTATTGAAGCAATATAAAAGGCGCTAATTATATTATTTAATACATATGATTAGAGCGTCACGCCTTTCTCATGCGTAGCAGGCAGAGGCAGAGTGACCCTGACATGAAAAGTGAAAACACTATTTCCTTTTTTCTCTTAAAATCGACGAAACGAAATCGATGAAACATCGACGGAACGCAACGCTCTGCTTAATTTTATAAAAACGAGGTAAATAATTGTATACTAGATAAATTTATCTCTGCTACGAGTATAATAAATACAATCCACATAGTGCGGGTAAGTGAAATAGTAATAGTAAAATTTTGGGCGTGGCTTTTATTTATAGGAAGATGACATGCGCACTGAACCTTAGTAGAGAGAGAGAGGGAGAACTGTTAACAGATTATGTTATCCTAGTGCTTGCGCGGCTTTCTGTATACGCGTGCGGATGGTTTTGGAAAAATATTTTTTCTGGACTCTTTATATATTATTTTACATACAAAAAAAATCACTTTAATTAAAGAATTTTTTTAAATAGAATAATATAGTGTAAGAGGTGATTTATTTCAGGTCCTTTCGTACTGAAATATAAAAGGGCCTGAAATAAATATAATAAAAAATCATATCTGCAAAATATAATAAAAATCAGAACTGCTACGGAGCTATATTAAATTTAGATATATGTCCTAATGACAGACAAGGCCATATATATATAAACATCTTTTACATTTGACGCATATATTATAACTTTTAAATTAATTAATTTTTTTTTATTACATTTATTAACTAAACAGTCAAAATAGGAGAGACTAATGTTCAATGGATAGTTGGATACTGTATAAATAAACTATTTTTTAATATAGTTATAATTTTGAAACGGGATATTAAAAACTCTAAAGTATTTTAAGTATATTACATACCTTATGGTAAGCTAAACCAATATCAGTATCTTGTTTTGTATATATTTCCACGTAACTTGTGACTGTTTTGTTTATCTATTGTTAAGTTCGAAAAATTAACTCTAACCGGCTTTAATAAGTCATCCATTGCTTTGTTTAGAACAAAACAGTTTTAAGTTTAAATTTCGAATTTCACTTCGAGATCTTTATATAACTATAACAAAATAATATCAACGTTTAAAATTAATGCTGTCTGTCAGTGAATACAGACTATAAACCAAAGTTTATAGTATATAACCATACTGTATAATTTATAGTATTTTACAAGTAATTTGTATTTAACTTTTCGTTTGTTATTATTTCGATATTATTTACTCGAGACAAAATTTTTTATGATTTATTTTTTGTTTTGTATTTGAAATACTGCGTTTAACACCATCTGCAGGCCTTTACTAGAAGTAATAGTTGACCATAAGTATACGGAGACGTACTAATGTATGACCATATTTATGAAGTATAAATACCATTATCAATTATTTTTTAAACCATGCTGCTCTCCGCGGCGTTTACGCGCTTTATCTTAGGCAAAAGAATAAAACAATTTTTACCGATCATCGTGACCGAATGAAAAAGGTTGATGATATAATTAACGACCCTTTTTTCACTAACGAACCCAAATAATTGAACCTGAGACTATTTACTTACCCGACGAACAGATAGTCATTGTTTGTGGCTTCCATAGCTCAGGGGTTAGAGCGCTGATCTTGTTGACCATGGGTAGAGAGTTCAATTATTTTATTTATTTTATTTAACTCCAAATTAATGTTAAGAGTATAAAAAATATGGTAAATTTTTTGAAATAATGTAAGAATTTGCGATCTTTCCCAAAATTTAAAGAATATTCTGTAAATATGTTAGAAAAAGGGATAAAGAACTAAATATTATTCAAACAAAAAAACCCCTTATAAAAATGAAAGGAAAATGAAAGAATAAATTAAATTATTATAATAAAGAAATCGAATTATTCTGATGAACAATTCTAATATTATAAATTTTTAAATGACTGTTTATTTGGGCAAAAAATATTACAGATAGTATTATGGAGGCCGAAACCCGGGATCGAACCGAGAACCTTCAGACATTCAGTCTGACGCTCTTCCATTGAGCTATTTCGGCTTGTAACACACTTGTGAAATTATACAAACTTATCAAAGCGGACGATTCTCCAATCACCGATCTCTCTCCGGGCATTATAGACTCAGTAGATGTCGCTAAGGAAGCCGCGGTCAAATTTACTTCATTCATACAGCAAGCTCTCCACAGCAGCTCGAAAGAGGTCCCAGATCTGCCTGAAGGGAGATTTGAGATCTCAGGGAAGCTCAGGGAGCTAATTCGACGTAAAAACGCAGCCACCAGAGCTCACGACGCGTGCCCGAACGCCATAAATCGTAAAAAATTAAACTACCTTAGGAGACAAGTCAAATTCCAAATTCAACAGCTCAGAGGCGAGTCCTGGGATAGTCGACTCGGAGGGCTCTCGCCATCGTCCCAGGCATACTGGGCACTATCGAGAACCTTCCGAACAGACACTGTAGCGACTATGCCTCCTCTGGCTAAACCCGATAACACTATCGCGGCCGACGACACTGCAAAGGCAGAATGCCTCGCGGATAGTTTAGAATCACAATGCTCACCGAGCACCCTGCCATGTGACCCGGACCACTTATCCAAAGTTGACTCCGAGGTCATAGAGTGGGCTTCGACGCCCCCGACCGGCGAACCAGTTCGCTCCACAAACGTAGACGAGGTTAAGTCAATTCTGAAGGACCTAAACCCCAAAAAGGCCCCGGGGCCTGACAAAATCCCAAACAAAGTCCTAAAGACTCTCCCGACTCAGTTCATTTCCTTGCTAGTCCTAATATTCAACGCTCTTCTAGCAGGCTGCTCCTTCCCTACCGAGTGGAAGGAGGCGACAGTAATAGGCATCCGCAAGCCCAGTAAACCCGCCAATCTACCCTCTAGCTACAGACCTATCAGTCTTATTAGCAGCTTAGGGAAAATTTACGAGAGAATCATACTCAGCAGATTAAAAGAAATAGTCGAGGCAAAACAACTGCTCATTAACGAACAGTTCGGATTTAGACCCCACCACTCGTCCATACACCAAGTTCACCGGCTAACGGAACACATTGCGAAATACAGCGTCCATAGATCGACTCGCAGCGACACGGCTGCCATTTTCCTAGATATAGCCAAAGCCTTCGACAAGGTCTGGCACAACGGCCTGCTCTTCAAGCTCCGTCGTCTGGCTCTGCCAGACTCTCTCGTTCATATCATTCGCGAATATCTTTCGAACCGCACGTTCCGATATAGAGTAGAAGGGACACTATCGTCCTCTAGACCCGTCCGCGCCGGAGTCCCGCAAGGCTCCACACTTTCACCGCTATTATACGCGCTTTACACCAGCGACATTCCGCGCACAGATAAAGTCGAACTTGCAATGTATGCCGACGACACTGCCCTTTACATCACGGACCGCTCCGCTTGGGTCCTAGCCGAAAGACTGCAAAGAGCCGCCGACGCCCTAGGCGACTGGTTCAGCAAGTGGCGGTTTGAGGTTAATCCGGAAAAAAGTGCTGCCGTCCTCTTTCCCCGTAAGCGTTACGAGACCGTCTCGACTATTTACCTACAAGGCAAACCGATCCCCTGGGAATCCCAGGTCAAATACCTAGGCGTCGTACTAGACTCAAAACTTTCCTTCAAGCCGCACATTACGTATGTCAAAAACAAAGCCACATACGTCATGAGCAGGCTGTACCCACTTATCTGCAAGCGGAGTAAAATGTCACTTCGAAATAAGCTGACATTGTACAAAACTTGCATCCGCCCTATCATGTCCTACGCTTGTGTCGTGTTCGCACACACCAAGATAGACCTCCTTCAGAGAGTTCAAAACAAATTCCTCCGCATGGCATCCGGATGCCCATGGTACGTACGCAACGTTGACCTTCATAAAGATTTCGAACTAGAATCGTTAAAGGAATTCTGCAAGCGCTTAGCCAAGCGCTACTACGAGCGTGCAGATTCCCACTCCAACCCCCTCATTGTTAAGGCGTCTATGTACGCTCCCCACCCACACCCACTTCTTCGACGCCCTCGCAGCGTCCTTCTAGACCCTGACGATCTAATCACAGCCGCAAACGCCCAATATATAGGCAGGATTCACTCCTCAGTCTCACGTCAAACTCTCCGCCGCCGTAAGAGGCGGCGAGGCCAGTCCTATCTCACGGCACGGCCGCGCCTCGGCACGACGGGGTCAAATGGTCGAACCCCCCCTGATTAGCGTACGTAAGGCACTCCCCTGCGATCGCCAATACCTCACGAGTGTCCATCAAAGCTCGTCTTTTACATTCAGGGGCGAGCTACACTCGCCCCTCCCCGCCCGGTGACGCTGTCAAGACCAATCCAGGTCAACAGCAATTAAGCCCATTCGAAAAAAAAAAAAAAATAATAAATTGTGAAATTATATACTTGATGAGGCCGTGGCGTGGTGAACCAAGCAAAAGCAAAATAACTCTATAATTGAGAGGAAAGTTTGTGAAAAATATAATGTCTTAACACTACTCTAATATGCGGGAAAATAGTGAACATGTTACTTTTAATGAAATGGAAGAACGCCTGATAAAATAGATAGACTGAGGGGACCTAATGTCTTAACATTAGGTTCCTAATGACATTAGGACACTCCGTTCCTCACTTTCTGCCGAATTCTGGTGGCATTGCGTGTTGAGTGGCAGAATTCAACGCCGCGCTTTGCCTCGACACCAGAGCGAAGAAATATAAACGTGAATAATTATTTCACTTCCTCGAATGGGAATCGAACCCACAACCGTCGCGTTTACGGGCGACACCCTTGTGCCATTGCGCCTCGACGATCTCTTGTTATTTTTATAGTAGCTTCACGCACTGTTCCGCATATAGCAGGAGAACCTAGTGTTAAGACACTCCGTTCCCTACGCACCGTTCAATTTTTGAGACACTGCGTGTTGAGTGGGGGAACTCGACTTTTTCCCCAGAGCCAGGAAAAAATAACTCATTCACCCGAATGAGAACCAGTCACAACCGTCGGGCTTACAGTCAATTACAGAATTCTGCTATCGCAGGGTCACTATCTCTCCTAATGTTCCTACAAAAAATGTGTTTTTAATTTTTTTATCTTCACGCTGTATCCATATATATGCACACACCCATATATATGCACACATATATATATCCGCATATATATGCACACAGCCGGGTAGGCATGGAGAGTCTAGTGTTAAAACACTCCGTTCCCTATATTTCGCTTCAATTTCGATTAAATATAAATTTTTGTTTCACAAAAAATTTTTTTGTCAGTAACTCACTATAAGTAATGTAGGACATTATAGAAATATATAATATACACACACTTATTTCGATAATCAGCGCATCAGCATCGGTAGTTTAGTGGCAGAACGTTCGCCTTGTAGGCGAGCGACCCGGGTTCGATTCCCGGCCGATGCATTTCATGAAGAAAATGGAGTAATTTTTTATTTATTTGAATTTTTAGTATTTATTTGAATTTTTTACCCACTTATTTTAAACGTTACACCAAACTAATATAATTATGACACATAACAAAAAGTAGAATTATGTAAAAGTTCAACGGGCTTTAGCAGATTCAAATCCGGTCGATGAAAATATTTTTTGTCATAGCGTGGCACGGACCACCAAAGGCAGTGGTGCTCCGCCACTTCTGAAATAGACGAGTGCATCACGCTAGCAGCGATTTAACATATAATGTGACAGCCATTATTAATAAATTAGCTTCACGCTGTATCCCGCACACAGCATTATGTGTTGAGTGGCGGAACTCAATGCCATTACATCTCAACACACTGTCTGAACAGGCAGACAGGCAATATGAGGTAATGCCGTGAAGCATTTACATGACGATTGTAGATTCACTTATAATTCGGGGCAATTACAATATTAAAAATGTAATATTATTGAAATAGCTAAAAGTAAAAAATTTGCGCACCTCGTCTGATACAAAAGTAACTTACTGTTATACTATTGCTAAATAATACACAATGCTTACATAAATTATAGCCTGATATATTATGAAATTGTATTATTCTGATGTGTAAGATATATTACTTCCAAGTTTCATGTAAATCCTGTGGAACTAACATCTATCCTCATAAACTTTCGAATTCCCAACTTTACGCCAAATTTCGGAGTCATTGCGTGTTGATTGGAAATCAACGAAGAAGCGAAGAAATGGAAATATAAATTTAGATATAATTTCATTGCCTCGAGTGGGGATCGAACCCACAAACGTCGCGTTGGGTCGCTTGTAATATATTTTTACAACGACATCTATCAAACACAATCAAATGTTCTTCGAAGTCAGTCATATGACATGGATGGCATTTATACTTTGACGTTTGCAACACGCGTACTAGATGGAGATGAGCAGTTAATATATCTGTTTATGGGTATATGTAGGCAGAGGGAGCCAGTTAAAATATTTCACATTGAGCGAAGAAATTAAATTTAATATTTCATTAACTTGAGTCGGAGTCGGACTAACTACCATTGCGTTGTGTTCCTGCGCCACGACTGGCCTCAATCTCTTTATAAAAGCCCGGAATTATGTTCCTGCTTTAATAAATAATATATGCTTGCAGCGCACTTAAGATTTCTAAAGGGAAAATTATTATTCAATTCAGTCAAAGAAAAAAAAATCTAATCTGTTGTCTTTATAATTTTAGTGTATCGATGCATCTTTTCTCTCCCATCACATTTTGAATAATATGGTTCGATTATTGTCGACACATTTATTAACTTAAAATATAAAAGCAGTTATAATGGCATAATTACAGGAGCTTTATCAAATGATTGATAAAGCTCCTGTATAGTATTATTATTTAATATAATAGTAATATATAATAGTGAGATATATTATGTTTAATGAGGAAGTGGTGTGCAGCGTACAGTTCCGTCTACCAGGTTTGTGATTATTTCTGAATTAGATAGTGTACACACAGCCGGGTAGGCAGGGAGAGTCTAGTGTTAAAACACTCCGTTCTCAAAAAGAACTAAATATTATTCAAATAAAAAAAAACACATATAAAATTGAAAGGAAAATGAAAGAATAAATTAAATTATTATAATAAAGAAATCTAGACTGTTTATTTAGGCAAAAAGATGTGAGTATATTTGAAGCATCGAAGGCCGAAACCCGGGATCGAACCGAGAACCTTCAGACATTAAGTCTGACGCTCTTCCACTGAGCTATTTCGGCTTGTCAAACATTTGTGAAATTATACACTTGATGAAGCCGTGGCGTGGTGAACCAAGCAAAAGCAAAATAACTCGATAATTGAGAGAGATTATAAGTTGCTAGAATTCTTATACTTACGGCAAACATAATCTTGTCATGATAATTTTACTTAAATTAGAACTTATTATTAAGATAAAATATATAATAAATCTCTATGTATATACGTGAAACAACTAAGCTTGATTAACCCTTTTTACGATAATTGTAGTGACAGAAGAGTACCTACAGCACTGTGGTTAGGTTATTTCACCCGCACTAGTACTAGGATATCATGAATACCATGGTATTAAAATATAAAGATGATTGTCAACACACATTGTACAATGTGGTCACATTTTAACGCTAGTTCATAGAAGAGTAATTATAATCATAATCATATCACATATAACAAGTCATCTACAATATAACATATTTAGATTAATTTAATATTTATATTATATTTTACAAATTCATTATATAAATAAAAATTTATGATCGTCATTTAATATTTTTCATAGTTCTGGTCTGATCAATTTCTAAAAATTATTTATAGATTTGTTTTTTACATTATAAAATATAATAATTTTTATTTAACGGTATTATTTATTGAATGGAGAAAAATGCATTCAATTTTTATTATTTCATAGCATACAATTGATTCTATCTACCTATAATTATTTCTTAAAGAAAGAAAAAAACTGAACAAGTGCGAGTTGGGCTCGCCCACCGAGGGTCAGGACAAAAATTGGTGGTTTCAATTGGTATTTCCTGAAATTCTGGCATAGCTTAGCTAGAGCCCTTTCATCTGATGCTTTAGTATCAAATTGTGCACCATTAAGACTATTATTTTTTAAGATTTAACCATAAATTCTTAGATTTTTTGATTAACTAGTACTGCCTGCAGATGCTAGTTTCCAAATTGAGATTTGGATTGCGTTTTTTGTCGTTTAAAGCTGTTATTTTTAAGGTTTTAATTTAAAATGTACAGTTTTCAGATTTTTGTCTAAACAAATACTATCTATAGTGGCTAGGTGGCTAGGCCAAATTTCATAGTTCTAGGTCAACCGGAAGTATCCTGCCGCCTGCTATATATGAATTTTGATTTCCTTCATAGTGTCGAAATATGCTTTTTTGCGATAACAACGGCCATATCTGTTTTCTAAGCAAATATAGAAATATGTTTCTTATCATGAAATCATGTCGTAGATCTGAGTAAACGGTTTGAATTTCAACACGATATCTCTAAGCGTTTCTGAGATAAAGGGTCTTGACACACAGATGGACAACAAAGTGATCTTATAAGGGTTCCTTTTCTCTTTAAAAAGTACGCAAGCCTAAAAAATATCAGTTGCCAATTTAGTAAAAACCTACTTGGTTATAATTAACGCAATAGTAACAAAAACGCATTTGTAAATATGAAGTTAAATAATACTATAATTGACTTATAACTTACGTGTCATAAACGCAAGTGTGCGCGAGACACATGGTAATGCAAGGTGTCTTTTTATTCCACACAATATCTGAAAACCAGTGTAGTGTCAAAACACTTCGTTGTCATTAAGACACTTCCATTCTCCACTCTCCGCCGAATTCTGAAGTCAGTCAGTCTCATTGCCGCTGACGGCGATGATCATTGGCAATACCTCGGACAGAGACTAACATTATCACATCCCCCCATTCGCATGCGCAATGAGCAGTTAACGAAGAGGGAAAAGCTCTCTCCGAATCATGTTACCCTTGTAGTAGTGCGGCTTAAACAACCTACGCGCAACGTCGTCGTGAAATAATTTTTTATACTAAATAACTAATAATTTCAAAAATATATTAAATTTTTAATTAATTAAAATACATTACTTAAATAATAAATCGATCATTACTTTTCTAGTACGAATAGTTTTTTTTTCCGCTCAAAAAAAGAAACGTGTCTTTTGAAAATTACTAATAAAAGATTGGTGTGCTTTTAATATTCCTCTTAAAAACTATGAAAGCAATAATAAATACATGAATTAATAATATTACATTGAGTGTTACATTATTTTAAATATAACACTCAATGTTGTAAAGATCGTGCGATTTTTTTCCAAGTAATGAATTTCTTCTGTAACATTTTTTTTGTATACAATAATTCTAAAATCAAGGTAGAGAACTCAATACAGAATATATCCTTAAAATATATCCTTATTGTTAAAAAAATCAATCAAATCAAATAAGCTTCCTATATATTTATTATACTTATATATATATATTTCATTTCCTCGAGTGGGGATCGAACCCATAGCCGTTGCGTTACAGTCACACCCTTGTGCCGCTGCGCCACGAAGGCCTCTCCTTGTTGTTCTGTTGAATTATCAGGAAAAAACTGAAGTCAGGGAAAAAATCTGTTAAAATGATATAGATATACCTACCATACAAAAGGGTTTAAAGAGGGCGAAAAATTTATGTGAGACTAGTTATTTTATTATGGGCAGGTCTATACAGGCAGGGCAGCTATACCTATAACTAACTGTACGAGATACACTGATAGCGAGCCTTAAAAATATCATTCAAAAACAATAAGTATATTTTTATGTAATATTTGTTTTTAACCTAGTACCTAAAGTCCTCAGTTCTGTGCTGAGACAGGAAAATCGTAGGGAAAAAATTAGTCAAATTAGTTAATTGTTATTTTTATCAATTATTTATTATTAATTAGTTATTCGTGGAGTGTAGGTATTTCAGCCTACAATGGTACAGTAAGTTTAATTTCATTCTCGGAACCGCGCGTATGGCACTTGGATCGAATCAATATTTTATCGTTCCATATGGAAGAAGATAATATGGAAGAAAGGTCCTCGAATGGCGACCACGTCTCGGCAAAAGGAGTATAGGTCGCCCTCCAACCAGGTGGACCGACGACCTAAAGAAGACAGCGGGAAACCGCTGGATTCAAAGGGCGCAGGACCGGACGGAGTGGCGAGCATTAGGGGAGGCCTATGTCCAGCAGTGGACTACAAAAGGCTGATAGTAGTAGTAGTAGTAGTAATATGGAAGTCATATAAGTACTATATACACTTGTACATATTTTTTAAATATTTATATACTAACACATTTTATGATTGCGCATCTCAGTGCATTCTGAGTAATTGCGAGATAAAATTTGAAAAAAATGAAAATTTGCGCTTTAGAAGAAAATTTGTAATGAAACAATCATTTCATTAACAATAAATAATTTATATACGACACTCTATTAAAAAAGCACATAGAACTGCTAAAATAAATCGCATTGCAAAACATGTGACGCGCATTGAAATGTACAAATAGCTTGATTTGCCATAGTTATTAAATTAAGAGTCTCATATTATATAAATATATTTTATTAAATTTAATTTCGCTTAGCTTTTTTTACCCTTTCTTGGTTACTGGAATGATCTGATATGGAACATTTTAACAAAATCAAGGTGTGACTTATAGAAGTGGGGAAATTCCACATCAACGCATGCGCACAGCATGCCAAAACGGTAAGTGACGTGCGCAACGAAAAATATAATCGTTCGTAATTTATGCTGTCCTGGTATAAGTGCGGCCAATATTGCCTATACGTAACACGCCGCCCGCCCAAATGACTACTCGACGTTCACAGAACGATGAATGAGATCACATATTGATCACCGCGGTGCACATGCGCAAAAAACTCGTTTCCATTTCAGAGGTGATTTAAAACTGTATTATTTATAATATATATTTTTTTGCCGACGCTATTCTTTGCGGTTTTCATTTATTTAGAATACAAATGGCAAACTGCGTGTTATTGTAGTTTTGTATGACTTATTTTTTTTTAGTTTTACTCTAACACATTAGTATTTGCAATTAAATCAAAACTCAGCTGTGTACTTGTGACATGCGCATTGGTATAAATAAGCGAAAATATCTTCACGGCTCATGATAACCTAGTACTGGTGCGGCTGAAATAACCTATCCGCATTATAAGTAAATTTGAAATTCGCAAAATTGGAAATTTTTAAATTAATATATATACAAAAAAAATTGAAAAAATATCATCTTATTTATTTATATATTACACGAATAATTTTTAGTCGATTTTAGAAGGAAGTATAGTTAGTTAGTAGTTTGTAAATTTGACAGTATATTTAATTTTAATTATTCTTATTTTGTTTGAGGATCCCGCATATAATTTATCAAAATCTATCAAAATTTATCAAAAAGAAAAGAGATTAGAGAAGAGAGAAGAGAGAGAGAAGAGATAACTCCAGAATTCTCTTAATATAAAAAATATAATAATAAAAAATGTATCGTAGAATAGTTTTACTTGTAAAATTTAAATAATCGTTGACGCACCTTCTATGTGAGGAATTCATAGGTATAGGAGAGAAGACATGACGACGGACAATCTGCTATGAAATATTCATGTTCATTATTATTATGTTCGATGACGAAGACATAGAAAGAGAGCGTAGAGCGTTGGCGGTAAGAAGCAATATGGTCACACGCAGGTTTGCCCGTGGTTCTGCGACTGTCAAGATTACCCTATTCCGGGCATTTTGTCAGTTATTCTACTCGGGTGGCCTGTGGGTGAACTATACGTGTCGAGCCTACAACGCACTACGCATACAATATAATAATGCCTTCAGAATGCTGTTGAGTCTGCCGCGGTTCTGCAGCGCCTCAGGAATGTTCGCGGACGCTCAGGTTGACGGATTCCACGCCGTAATGCGTAAGAAAGCATCGTCCCTGCTGCGGCGCATGAGGGTCAGTCACAACAGCATTCTGAAGACAATCACGGCCCGTCGAGATTGTTGTATCCAGAAACATTGGATGGAGATCATGACTGGCCAAATAAAATAAAATAAAGTAGAATATAATATGATAGTGAATATAATAGTGAATACTATATTATACTATACTATTTGTCTTTTAAAAAAAATATCTTTGTAGAAAAAAAATTGTAGAAAAACAAGCACGTATAGTGTATTAGAACTATTTTTTTTAATTGGCATTTATAGTTAAAATCCCGCATACAGCAGGGTATGAAGAGGGAACCTAGTGTTAAGACACTCCGTTCCCTACTTTCCGTCGAGTTCTGGAGGCATTGCGTGCTATGTGGCGGTACTCAACGTCACACTTTAACTCGAAACCAGAGCGGATATGGAAATACAAATATATTACATAAATATTTCCCTTCCTCGAGAGGGGATCGAACTTATAACCAGTTGGTTTAACAGTCATACACTATGCCCCTGCGCCACGACTGGCCTCACATTTATAGTTACACCAGTTTAAAATAATATATGCAATGGATGTATCTATAATTTAATAAGAATACTTTTCCCGATAACCAGAATCCCGTTTAAGTCTTTTGTGTGTCAGAATAACCACATAAGACTGACAGATAAACTCATGGATCTATGGTGTTCATAGCGGCTTTGGTGTATTACTTTAGGTAGAACACCAATATATTGTAAATAAATAATTCAAAATAACACCCCAAACCTAAGATTTGTTTATATTATTTATTTTCAACAAGCTTACATAATTATTGAATATATTTATTGTAAATGCTCAAATAGAAAAAAGTTATGAAACTAATTATTTATAAAAATTTTATACGAATACGAAATCACGAATTTCTTACTAGTTATAAAAACGATTTTAACTACTTACCATTTCAACTGCAAAACAAACTTTATAAACATATAGAAAAAAACTATTCTATTAGTAGTTTTCTTAGTCATAGTTAATAAAAGTAGTTTGATAATTTTTAACTGGTTTTGAGCTTTGAGTGTAACCTTAACAGATTACCAAATCGATTCAATAACTATTTGTAATAAGTATTTGTCTTGAAGAAAAAAAATCATTCAAACCAACTAAGGTATATTATATTTGTCTCTTCTTGGAAAATGTATTTGGTTATATTACAAATGAACTTAAATTACGCTATCCTGTCTCTAAAACTAATAAGAATACATCAAATGTACCGACACCTAACATATAATCTCCTCACAGATTTTAAGAAAATAAATATACCAAGAATACAAACAGATGGATAAATCAATCGTAATGTATTTCATTACATTTTATATTAATTTATTTAAATTTTAAAAAGTAGAATTAGTTTCAAGAAACAAAATAATTTTTTGTCGTCGTCATCATCTGTCTAAATAAAATTAATACATTTTATTTATCAACAAAAGACGTGCGTGCGTGCTGAGATCCCACTCAAGTCTTTTGTAGGACCAACAGGTATCGTCGGACACAACAACACCAAGCGATCATAAAGTGAGAAGAGATTCGAAATTAAATGTCAATCGGGTCTAGATCAGAACTTCTGCGCAGGTCACATATAAAAATCAATATTTCATATGGGCGGAACTTAGAGTTAGCTTGTCTGTTTTAATGTACGCATGCGCTTTACTAAGACATCCAAAATGGCCGACATGGACGGACATGCGCGTAACGAGAAAGTTAATACGAGATCTCTTACGATACATGGTGTATTGGTACTCGTGCGGCTGTAATAACTTGTCCGCATCGACATGCAGCTTTTTTAAAGCGTTGTTTGTTAGTTTTTGATTATTTCTAAATATTTTTCTACGTACACAGAAAATAGGTACTAAAAACAAAACTTTACTCATTCAAAATAAGTAACGTTAGAATCCTATAGACGAAAAAAAAAATTTCAATTCAATCAAATTAAGTAATCGAACTGCTCCCAAACAGATTGACCAATTTTTAAGTTTTTATTTTATATGTATTTGATAAAACTGAGACTATGTATGTGGTAGGCTATTTTCTATCGCCCTAGATGACAAGGGTAGCTTTCACCAGTTTTTTTTTCTTGGCTAAAACTAAACTAACTAAATATATATAATGAAAAAATTAAGTATTACAAATTTCTTACAGAAAATCGTAACTTTATTTTAATAAATATATATTTTCATTTACTATAAAAAATCGATATGTTTATCTGAAACAAGACGTATCAGAAACAGAATTAAAGAACATGATAACCTCATTGTATGCTATACGGGACACACGTCTGGAAGATACGGCATAGGTTTTATTATGAAATTTCAACACAAAAACAATAAAGCTACATAGGTCTTTCAAAAAGAGTAGCTATGTTAAAGATGAAAGATATAGACCCATAAACATACTGACGACGATATATTATAAGCTTTTTTCCACAATATGAAACAAAAAAATAAGCTTCATGTTAGGAAAAAAGTATTATTATAATATAAAAAATCGATAATAAAGTATAGTTTAATATAGCGTGGCGACCCGTTGCCACGCCGTACACTCTGCTAAGTATAGTATATATATATATATATATATATATATATATATATATATATATATAT
>JBAIZZ010000372.1:386257-419988 GCA_037355905.1 Heliconius aoede | reverse complement strand
ATATATATATATATATATATATATATATATATATATATATATATATAGACTATGATACAAATTGGAAATAACAGAAATCGCATTGCGATATTAACTTATCTTATATTTATTTAATCAATCGCTAGCAATTATTACCCGTTACAGCCCGGTTTCGTGACATCAATAAAAAGAACGTAACCTAAGCTCTCAGCCAGCTCAACATGCGACGCCAATATTTCTGACGTCGACATCTCTTAAATTTACACATGCGCAGGGTGTACCCTCGTAGTTGTGACATGCGCGTTTCCCATTACTATCTCTGTATTTTATGATATCCTAATACTGACGCGGTTTAAATAACCTGGATGCAATAATCCGCATCTGTTGCATGCAGGAAACAATTTTGATGTATTTTTCATTTATATCAGTTATTCTATAAAATGTTTTTATAATGTAAGGCAGGATGTGGACTATATTTGATTTTGAAGACTGTCACTCCTGATGGAGAACCATTGTGAACCAGCGAAACTATGGGAAATAATTTAATGCACCCTTAACAAAAATTTAAAGGCATGATAAGCATTTTTCATTGAAGTAAAATATTAAAAACAATGCCTCTAAATGTTTATTCAGCGTGAAAAACGTTTACCAATCAATCAATCAGCTTCACGCTGTATCTCGCAGCATCTGTATGGTAGGTAGAGCGTACCTAGTGTTAAGAAACTCCGTTCCCCACTTTCTGACGAATTCTGGAGACATTTTCCATTGACATAATATTTAAAAAATCTGATTTAGAGCATCTGATGAACAATTTTAATAGTCCAGTTATAAGATATAATAAAATGACACCAAAGCGTCTTACGCTTTTTCTGGGGAACACTAGGTTTTAACACTAGGTTCTTTCTGTCTATCCTGCTGTGTGCGGGATACAGCGCAAAGCTGAAATATGAAACACTCTGACACTATACATGCATTGCCTTGTTACCATGGTAACGCCATAAATGAGTCCTAGAAGTGAAGTTAGATCACATTGCTGTGGGGACACGAGCTCTACAAGTAAAACTACGTGGCTTTCCAGACATGCGCTTTAAAGATGAAAGCTTCTTTCGAATTCTGCTATCCTAGTACTGGTGCGGCCAAAATTGCCTATAATATCCGCAGGTAACTTAACTTAGTTGCACAAAAATATCTAAATTTTACTAGAATATAAAAACAATTGAAGTAAAAAATATTTTTTGTTTTTGGTAATGTTATTTATTATTGATTGAAAAAAATGGACATGTAGCTTCATTTGTTTCTTTTTAGGTTCTGAAATTATATGAGAATGAAGAAGATACCAATAAATACTAAGTAATTATTTAATTTAATTTAATTCTCTGCAAATTTTATTATGGTTGGACAAATTTTTTTACTATGTTCACGTACTGATCACCTCGGTGATCAATCTCGTCACGGCCTATATTTTATTTATTTATTTTTTCTGCTTCGCGCTGTTTTCTGCATGTAGCAGGGTAGGCAGAGGGGCCCAGTGGTATTAAGGCAGTCCGCTCCCCACTATCGCCGCGCTCTGGAGACTTTGCGTGTTGAATGACGGAACTCAATATCAAACTTTGCTTCCGTAGCAAAGAATAAAAATATTCAATATTTCATTTCCATTTTTTCACAATCTAACGTATTTACAGTCAAACGCCACAGCTTTCTTTTAACCTTTTTATATACCTTTGCGTTTTTTGCTATATTTGGTCACATCTTTTTTTTTAAGTGTAGACATTAGAATTTTTTAAATGTAGACTTGTTCTTTTTTCAGGAAATCATGGGGCTACGGATCTGAGTATATGGTGATCCAGGTAAAAATCTTATAGAATTTAAAACTGGATCATTATTATATCAGTGTTGATTTTCGCCACTGGCAAAATCTATGGAGCTCGTGAAAATATAGTTTCTAAATGATCGACTGCTGTTCCAGGGAGAAGCTCCCCCCCAACCCCCTTACCCCTCCTTTGCCTGCTCCTCGCTACGCCCACGGGTTCAACCTTCTGTTTGTAACCAGTAACCATAGATACTACTGATCATGCGTGCGAACGTTGAAACCGCATGGTCCATTAGACATGCGCACAATAGCAAAACGACTCCTTTAGTTTGCTGATTTCCTGATACAAGTGCGGGTTAACTTGTCCGCCAATATCCGCATCTAATAAAACTAACTAACTAGCTTGCAAAAAGGAATTAAACAAATGTAACGTAATTTCGTACAATTGTAATATAGATTAACGACGTTGTTAAATCGAGAGAGAACTTCTTAAAGGAACAATCGTCATCAAAGATGAGAAGGCAGGGTGAGCAGAGGGAACGTAGTGTAAGACACTCCGTTCTCCATTTCCGCTGAAATCTGGAGGCAATGTGTGTTGAGTGTCGGATTCCATCCTACGTTTTGCCTGGATACCAGAGCGAAGAAATGAAACTGTTAAATATTTCATTTCCTCGAGTGGGAATCGAACCCATAACCCCTCGCGTTGACAGTTGCACGCTTGGGCTGAAACGAGTTCATGTGTTCAGTTCAGTGTTGTATCATTATTTTATTAGTAAAATATTTGTTTAAAACGTTTGTTTAACTAACTTAACTCTTCTCTACTCGTTTTCTGTAGACTCGTCAAGGAGCAACAGGTATTTTCGTTCCTTGTCGTACCAGGCTCATATAAAACCAGTAGAGGCTTTATAATATTCCATGCGTTTTGATATTTGCAAATAGTAGAGATTTATAGACAGGAAGGGATTGCCCAATACTGTCACGCTAACTAGTCTACGCTAACTTAGTCTCTGATCACATAACTGTAGTTTTACATTTATTCTATACCGACTGTCTTTTTTTTTCAGCCACACGCTATATCCCGCACATAGCAGGGAATAGAGGAAACTTAACTACTACATTTTGAACCACTTTCTGCTGAATTCTAGGGACATTGAGTTGAGTAGAGAACTCAATACCGCACTTTGCCACATACAAACATAATAACTATGTATTACAATATTACACTATACGATCTTTAATTTTTTATTATTATTAATTAAAAATGCGATGATATTTACAAAGTAAATTCATGTAGTAATATATGGTAGTTAAATGTATTTGTTATACAATAATGATATATGATAAATTAATTAAGTAATAGGTAATTAGGTAATAATTACATAGAACGATAACCGTACAAAATAAACCAGACCACATTTGATAGATAAGAAAGCTATAAATGGAAACAAAAATGCAATAATCAAACAGATTCCT
Source organism: Heliconius aoede (assembly GCA_037355905.1). Taxonomy (NCBI): domain Eukaryota; kingdom Metazoa; phylum Arthropoda; class Insecta; order Lepidoptera; family Nymphalidae; genus Heliconius; species Heliconius aoede. The sequence goes on along the minus strand of JBAIZZ010000372.1, from coordinate 416,726 downwards.
CATCTGTAGTTTGGATAATAGGTAGTAATAGTTTGAAAATGGTAACATTAGTGACTAGTGGATAAATTTTGAAATTTAAAAAGTCTAAACAATTATTATGATTGCACTGTCTCATTGTGACATATAACAATATATGAAATATAAAAGTAATATAGAATAATATTAAACTTACCAATATTATCGACGTCTTGAGAAAATTCCTTTATAATTAGATCCAAAGCGCGTCTCGTCACTTTTATCAGCACATCGACCACTTTGCGGCTGTAGTAGCGTCGCATCTCGCTCACAGCATTTTTCACCATTTCCTGTTACAAATTATATAAATAAATATAATATACAAATTCATATGGATACTTCCATTTTATAACTGATAGTTAAATATATTTATGAGTATAAAAGCATAATTATAACGCGTGTTGAAATTTTTAAATTATTTGATAAACAATTTATACCTGCATGCTTTTAGATAAACCGCCAGCAGGTACGGACAACAAGCGATGAGGGTTCTCAAAGCATTCCCATACTGCAGACCAGTCCTGCTGTCCGCTAGCCGTAGATTCATTTAAGGTGGACGCCGCACCACTAGCAGATTGCGCGTCGTCTACATTTCAAGCAAAATAAGTGTTTTCCTGGGTGGTTTTAACACTAGCACATATTTTATTCCTAGCAGGGTGGCCATACCACTTTCACCTCGTACACTATCAACTATCTCATAAATGCCCTTTGGGATCTACGAATTGATCACGTTTCCACATAAATAAAATTTTTCATTGTACTGTGTATGGTTAAACGTGCAACAGCTAATCTGACATTTATCCATCTCATTAATACAGGAAAATCAGGTAATCATGGAAGGAATCAGGTAACCATCTAAGGAGCATCAGGTAATCATGTATCTACCAGCAGCACTTAAACACCAGTTCATTATTTTGTCCTATAGATAATATTTAGCTATTTACAACGATTTTGTAATCCAATTTTGTAATCTATTCAACATTCCGTTCAAACACCAGAACCAATGTATGCAGTCTTAGATCATTATTTTCTTTCAACTCTAATTTTCATCTTATGCTAATATCCTACAGGTACGTAATTATATTTTAAAGTTCTAATTATATAAAGAAGACTAATAACGAATGTTCGCTTACCATCAGCGATAAGAAATTCAAAATCAGAATTAATCTCAGTAGGCTTCACTTGTTGAGCTGCTTTTTTAACTAAATCAAGTACTTCTTCGACTGCTTCCTCTACCATTAAACTTTTTCTATTTAGTTCTACACAAGCGTTTCTGAAATAAATAAATAAATATATAAAATAGAATAACATATGTTTATTATACATGTTATGCTACTTTTACCAATAGCTTTATGAAATCTTACCGGCACCCACTTTCCACGTGTTCAATAAACTCCTCCACTGACCATGGAGTTTCTTCTGGAAAAAATATTTGAAATTGATTGCTGACACAAAAAGTTATATCAATGATGGAGTCCGAGTCTTTGCTATAATTTTTTTAATGTACATGATTTACGAATTATATTACAAAGATTAAAACGTTACTCATGTTTAAAGGCATGTTAAATACATGTACATACATATATAACAGTCGGGAAAAATATGATACCTGGTAATGTTATTAATGAAACCTCTTGCATGCCAGACAGCATGTAGATTATTCTATTAGTGTAAATATCATGAACCCTTGTAACAAGGACGTCGAAGCCATTTATTGCAGAATTAGCGCGGTCGATGAACTCTTTCCAATTTTCACTTGTCCACGAGACAGACTTCAAACCAGGTAGCAAGAGAGAGGACAGACGCACTACTTGTGGTAAGAGTAAGGGACGAACTTCTAATTTAACTTGTCTGATTGTTCTTATGTAGTCTTCTAGAAGAAACTGGAAAAATAATTTTAGTGTCATTAATAGTAACGTTATTTTCTTTTTCTCCGCTAAGTTATTACAGTACCTGTAATGAATCATTGACTAGTGTAAAATAATTCTTCTTTGCATATAAGGAATGGCAGACTATGGGCAATCCTAGGCCCATTTTAACGAGACAGTCTGATTCCCTTATTAGCAATTTAATTGTGTGATCAAGATTGACAGTTATTCGACCAGAGTCATCTATTTTCAATAAGGTATTGTTCAAGCTATCGTCTACATCCCATAACTGAAATATAAAAATATATTTATTAAACTAATCTCTAACATATTGTTAAAAGGAATTTCGTACATTAAATACTATGAGAGTTTGAGGTTTTATTTTGCATTATTTTATATTAACTATGAAAAAAATAAGATTCAAATGTATTGCCTGTACTTTAATTTTGTTATATGTAATGAATATATTAAGGCAATTGAGGCCAGTCGTAGCGTATGGACACAAATGTCTTAACACTAGGTTCCCTCTGCTTGCTATGCTGTGTGTGAAGCTAAATAAATAATATTAAACATTCACGTTTTGATTCATCCAGACAGCCCTCATGGTCTCCTCGTAATTGGTTATAAGAGTGCGCGTGGCCGTGTACTTGCGCATCATGTCGGCGGCGGCAGGCAGCGCTCTCAGGACCGGGTGCGCGCAAACACTGTCCACTGTCTCTGTCATGTTGTACATTAGACAGCGAGCCCATTTTATACGACCTATGAATTTTAATATAAATAAACAGATTAAAATTTAGTAATAGTATTTTTTTATTATTAGGTAGGTTTTTACTGTTTGTTTACTTTATGATAGTTGTAAATTCTAACAAAAGAGTCTAAAAAAATTGTTACTTTAATTAAAGTCAGCTATAAAATTCTTTAAGTTCGCAGGGAAATTAATTCACAAGCGGAATCGAACTAAATTCAATTTCAAATTTATTACCTCTTTTTAGAATAGACAAAGCACCCAAATACGTATACCTGCGACAGGTGAGTAATTTCTAGGCAGAGGAGGATCATCTTTTTGCCTTTTAAACATTTTCATTATTTTGTCCACTTCTTTTTCGCTGTATTTCAACACTCTGTCATATTTTTCGCTCAACTTGGTAATTTGAATTTTTTGGCTCACCTTAAAAATAATTTAAAATATTTTCCTTTGTACGTAATATTTTAAAAAAAATCCTATTTATTACATAATAATTAAAGAAAATCATACTTTTTCAAATCTCGTAAGAAATTTGATGCCTTGTGGCGTCTCCCAAACACTGGCAAAGTTCACTTCAATTGTGTTTCCAATTGATTCTCGAAGTGCATTTGTCCTGTCTTCAAAGGCGTGGTAATCTTTATCAAAATCATTATTGCGATAGTCGAGGTAGTCGTATTGACAACATGTCACAGCTTTCTTAGCTTCATTAAATGAATGCATTGCATCTTCTAGATCTACAATGTATAATTACAATGTTACAATTATAGTTAATAGTTCTGCACTTCTAATAATTTTAAACAAAACCAGAATAATACACTTTATCAACCCGAGGCGGTAGATGCGTAAGCGAGAGACTGTAAACGCGATGGTTTTGGGTTCGATATCCACTCAGGTGATGAAAGAAATAGGCGCGAGGCAAAGCGCGATGTGCTAGCCAATACGAAAGGGTTCTAGAATTCGGCGGAAAGTGGAGTGCCTTAGTGGGCAACAGAGTATCTTACTAGTCTCTTCTGCTATGTACGGCCTATTCCAGACGGAGAGTACATATAGCAGAGTAGACACTCTGCTATATGTGAGATACAGATCACACCAAATATGAGTCAACTTTTAAAATTCCAAGTATACTTAACTTCCCCCAAGAGCAGTCCTTCCATCCGTTTTTCAAATAAATGATTATAGTCATCCATTAAATCAAACATAGATATAATTTTATTAAGTCTCTTACAGAATGTATCAAATTTTCCAAAAACATAATTTTCCGAAAAACTAAATTGTTCTGTGTTCGGGAGAAACGCCTGATTCTTCACGAAAATGTATGTATCTCTATATGTTTTATTTAAATTTATACAATGTATTAATTTTCCGCGCACAATGTCACGTTCTTGTGACCAAATCGTTTCTTTGAAACGACACGTTATATACTGCTTGCAAGTTTCTATCATTTGATTGGTAATCTGAAAAAAAAATATTTTTATATACATAGCTTAGACCCTTACTTTAGATAATATTTAACTACTCAAACGTCCCTATGCTTACTTTCACCATTAACGATGATATCCTTTCGGAAGTATTATAGAACTGTGAAACACTGTGAATCAATCTGACCGTCTGTAATAAACTTAGTATAGAGTCTTTTATTTTGACAGGATCGTCCAGATATAAGGAGTGGCAGCACTTTTCCATTGCTTGTATAAATTTTGCATTGTCTTTCGCTTCGTTGTAGCAAAATGTTATCTTATGATCGGTGTCACGCCAAACTTTTATATATTTAGAGTTCGCCAGTTGAAGACAAGTCAAAGTCAATTGAACCTCGTTATTCTGAAAGTTAAATAACTTAGAGCTTAATACAAATATAGTTTACATTAGCTGCAGTAAGAACATAAGCGAACTGTTTTTTTTTTCATATTTTTAAAACTATTAACAAAATATTTTCCAAGTTTATTTAAAAAAATACATTCTCTGTATACTTATTATTTAATTATACAATATAAATATTTAAATCAGTAAAAACTAATTTACTAATAACAACCCACAAAAAGTTTTTAATAAAAATCTTTTGAAAAATTGGTTATAAAAAAGTTATAAAATATATTTTTGTTAACGTATACATATATATATGTAATTATGTTTAATGTAAATGTTTAAAAAAAATCACGTATTAATAATAATCATAATTATATTTTCATACGTAATAATAGGCATTCGTGTTTATGCTATTTCACTAACATACCTGCAAATAAGAGACCAGCTGTGAAAATTGTGCTCCCCTCTTTTTCCAGTATTCGAGCTCGTCTTGAGGACCACTGGAGTCTACTTCCCGACGTAACTGTTCACTTTCACTTAGAATCTGGAACATAGTGTCCAGATTCATTCTACTTAGAAAATGTTTTGTGAATTAGCTTAAAGAAATAGCAACGTGGATATCAAGACTACAGCTTCAACTGAATAAGTATTAATTGTTTTTGTAATGTATTTAGTTTTTAGTTTTATATTTTAAATAACATACAGACATACATTTAAATATACAGACCTCCATAATTTTTTTAATCCATTCGTTTACTCTTTCTTCCAGTGACGTGATTGTGTTAGGATTTTTAATCATTTCCTTCAACTCAGTGTGGTCATTTACATTTGCCATTAACGCCTGTCCATCATCAAAAAGATTCACTTGATTGCAAACTTCTTCACAAACTGTTTGAAATGAAAAAATATTTTCTTAAATAAATTCATTTTAATTAATATATGCTTGTTGTGTTGTATTTAATATATAATTAATTAATTATTATATAAAATAAATTATTATATTTAATAATTTTATTAATAGTTACCTATTATTCTTACCTTTTAGAGCACTACAAAATGATCTTAAGCCGGGTAACAGCTGATTTTTGACAATTGGAAATCTAGTTTCATCTTCATCTCCGTCGCTGCTGGGATGAGCTAAGGCACTCATGTACACGAACTCCATAACTCTTTCTATGGCTGTTACGAGGCCAACTTTGTCCGCATTTAGGATACCACAGAATCTATATATATTTTTTTATTAATTATTATCGTTGCTTGTATAGATAATTTATTCTATTAAATTTTATTACACTTACAAATCTTTATGAAAACCTTCTTCAGGCAATTGTTTGCTCACATTTATCCGAAACATGTAAATACACACCCCGATAAACTTTACATCCCAACCGTCAGAAAGAAATAACTTTTTTTTAAGAGTAATTTGTGGTGGCGGTATCTTTCCTTGCGCCTGCTGTCTTGATTTACTGCCTTCTGGTAAAGGGCGGTGCTCAATTTCCTCTACATCTTGATAGTACCAGAGAAGTTTATTTCTCATATGTGGTAAGAAGAGCTGATTAATATCATCGAGCTGCAATATCAAATAATCATATAAAACCGACTTGTTCAATTTCAACCGGATCTTATTATCAGAACAACGAAACCATTATCAAACAACCCTTGAAGTGTATCGTTTTCGATGTAAAAGGAATCATCGACATCGGATGGCGGGATATAGAGTTAATGTAAAATTTAATATAGATAAGATACCATTATCAGAAGCATTAGCTTTCAAATAAAAAAAGAATCATTAAAAACAGTTCATCCAGTCAAAAGTTCTGAGGTAACAAACAAAATAATATACAGTCGAATAATGATAACTTCCTTTTTTTTACAGAAGTCGATCGTTTCGTCGGTCGGTAGTGGGTTAAAAATAATAAGTAATTGTTATTAATGTGTAATTACACTCAACAAGATTAAGAGGAAACTTTTTTAATTACCATATTTCCCTCAAATACATGGTCCATAATTGCGTGACGGGGTAGACCTGTACCATCGATAAGGAGTTGAAATGTGAACTCCAATCGAGGGTCCATCTCCCCCCGTCTTGCCTTGCGCTCGCATTCTTCACGTCTTTTCTAATAACAAAAATAGTAAAATCACATATTTATACAAAACATATTTAAGAAGATAGATTCAGCAGACCTGAAGTATATCCATAACATCTTCCTCCTCTTCCTCATCGCTAGATCCTGGTTTAATGCCACACACAAACATTCTTAATTATAAATAAGGTAAATATTTATAAATATAAATAAGGTAAATATATTTTTTTTTTTACTTAATAATAATAGATATATTTTTTATTTATATGCATAGTATGGTAATCTGTACCAAAATTAAAAGGTTTTAAGAAAATTCATATGTAATTCTATGCATTATGTAATATCTGTGCATCATATATAGCATTTAGATTTTAAAATCCAAACTTAAATAAATTGCACCTACGACCTAAGCTTGTTATTTTGCTATGAACAAGCACATTGGGCGATTTGCTACAAACTGTCGGCAAGCAACACCGCTTTAGACGATACAATACTTGTAATATGCAAATTGAATGGACAAGTAGAAGGTGTTATTAAAATGGAAGGGGGTGGTACGGCATATCGCTTGCTTGTACAAATATTAGTGGCGGCACGCAGCACTCCTACCCGGCTGGATTATAGTACATTTAATAAAAGGCGTCAATTTAGGAGACCCATGAACCATTTTTACCATAAAACAATAAAACTCTTGCGTGCAACGAGCTTATTTTGTTGCAGTAATTTTCTATTCGAGGTGTGTTATTGTCGATTCGCGTAGATTGTTTTATGGTAAAGGTCGTGATAGTTCGTATACCTATAGTTACTCCAATATGTTATATGTATGTTAACGATAAACAAAACCTCATTTTATTTGTGAGTAGCGACCCACTCGCTGCTTCTTCCGCTTAAACTAAACAATTATCTGCATATATTTAGTTTTTACAGTTCCGTACTTTTTAAGGAAAAAAAAGGAACCCTTATAAGATCAATTTGTTGTCCGTCTGTCAAGACCCTTGATCTCAGAAACTCTTGGAGATATCGAGTTGAAATTCAAACCATATACTCAGATCTACATTTCGACACTATGAAGGGAATCGAAATTCATAGGGTACTTCCGGTTGACCTAGAATTATGAAATTTGGTAGCTAACATCTACAAGTAGTACTAGGTTAGGAAAAAACTGGAAACTATACATAGTCGTTAAATCATAAAAAATAATAGCCTAGATAGTAGAAAACGAATATTTCGCCACTATAAAGGGAACCTGAAATTGTGATTTTGTTTTCAGCAGTAGTATCAATAGATAATACTAGTTCTAAATCTAAAAAAAATAATAGCCTTTAAAGCGGCTAGTGAGGTATCAGGTGAAAGGAATCTGGCTAAGCTAAGCCTGAATTCAGAAAATGCTCGAGACCTCCAACTTTTGTACGGAACCCACAGCGTGCGAGCCGACTCGTGCTTTTTTGGTTTTTTGAATAGTAATATCATTTTGAAAACAATATCTATACCTATATTGTAAAGTATAACTTTAATTTATATAATAAACCAATTAAACAAAACAAACACTAACTGTTAAGGGAAGCGTGCCAAAATATACTCGTAAGAACAATTTGCAATTCAACCGGATAAGCCATTTTCAAGATTCGCGTGAACAAACGCACAGACAAACAGACAAAAACTTTAAAACAATGTTTGTTTTTGGTTATATTATATTTTTTATTAATGTCATCAATTTTTTTTCTTCGAATATCTTCCATGTACAGACACCGTTACGATTTTATTATAAGTATATACATACTTGCATAGATATGGATTTGTTGTCGCTTAAGAAATTCAAGTTTCTTAAGTTCAAGTTTCAAATATCTACATGTCCATTTAATCCGTAATAATTTTAAATATTATTGGAAATATGTTAAATTGATGCGATAAATTAATAAAATGCATTTTTTTAAATATAATTTCTTTTAAAAGCCTTTTGAAATGTATAAATAGTCTTTCCGAATACCATGACATATTAAATCTTTAAAAAAGGGCAATTTACACCGTCATTGTGGCCAGTCGTAGGGCAACGACTCAAGCTTACGAATAAACGCTACGCTTAGTTACGAGTAGTTTGTGGGTTAGATCTCCACTCATGGTAATGAAATATGTAATATTTTCATTTCCTCGCCATGGTAAATTGGCAAAATACCTCCAGAATACGATGGAAAGTGGGGAACGGTGCCTTATCGAATCAGAGTTGTCCGAACACTGGGTATTCAGGTTCTCTCTGTCTGTCCTGGAATGTGCGGGATACAGCGTGAATTCTTTAATTTTAAAGAACAAAAATATAATATATGTGATCATTTATCATAGTTCATGGTTTTTATTAATTGCTTAACATATTTATATTTTTTCAGCTTCACGCTTTATCCCGCAGCAGGGTAGGCAGAGGAAACCTCGGTGTTAATACACTCCGTTCCCCGCTCTCTGCCGAATTCTGGAGGCATTGCGTGTTGAGTGGCAGAACTCAACGCCGCGCTTTTACTCGACTTAAAATATAATACTTACAAAACTACTTATGACTCTTCCAAATACAGACAAATCCATCTTCAGTTAATTTAATGATAATAATGATATTACAACTTTTATAGTGACTAATTTACATGTGTATCATATAAAATAAGTTATCTATTGAACACTTTGCACAGTAATGAATGCCTGACAGCCAACAAAATATTTGTAGGCATAATACAAAAAGTAATAGAGGCTGCCGCACAACTCCATGATTAAATTGAAACAAAAGAATTTACGTGAGTGCGTGCAAAAGAGATCAGCACACAACGCAAAAGGAAAAGAAATACTGCACGAAATAAAATACCATTTTTATGCTCACATGTGAAAGATAAAATCTACGGTTCTGTATCAAATAAAGTGGCGTTTATCACGAACCCTACAAAAACTTATGAATAGGTTTTTATAAGTTTGGTAACTTGAATATATTCGTTTTGCATGTAGTTACATAACGAAAACAATTAGGTATTAACAACGCAGAGCCCTAGACACTATAGAGATCATTAATATAGCGATAAAATAAAATGCACAAATATCGTTTAAAAGTATATTGAATATGTACAAAGATAATTGAAACTATAATTGTAAAAATAGACGAATTGTACAAATTTAAATTATTATATAAATGCATAGTTCATTGTTTTGTATTTTTAATAATTATTCACATAAACGTATTCGTAACGTAAATTTTTACGTTCTATATTTACTCTACTTACTTTTAGTCTAGCGATATATTCTAAACACAAAACTTTTGATTTCGTACCTGAACTACAACCGAATCAACCATCGTGAATCTTTTCTAAGAACACTTTTCAACCACAATCTAATCTAAATAAAGTATATTCACAAATTATCTGAATAGCTCATTTCCGCGTGAGGACACCTGTCGTTACACAAAAATATTTTTTGACTGACTGGTAAGTGGATTCGCGTCATTTCGATGGCAGGGCATGTTCGCTATCATGTCCATAAAAATTGAACCATCTTATGGTTGCGTGAAAGATAATGAGACTGATTTTTGTGCCAAAACGAAATATTTACAAGAACTCGCACATGAAATATTCACAAATCTTAAAATTTTTTCAGTCACGAAAATAGAAGAATGAATAATATAACAATGTATATAAGTTGTTTATTGTCTTTAAATGTCTATCTAGAAGCACCTTAGTATCTGGTGTCTGTTCAATTTCTAACATTAAGAGTAAGTGTTGTTTCCTTGCTATTACGAGTATAAGCAATTCGTAAACGTAATCTTTTTTTTTCAGCTTCACGCTGTATCTCGCACACAGCAGGGTAGGCAGAGGGAACCTCGGTCTTAAGACACTCAGTTGCCTACTTTCTGCCGAATTCTGGAGGCATTGCATGTTGAGTGGCAGAACTCAACGCCACGCTTTGCCTCGTCACCAGAGCGACGAAAATGGAAATATAAACGTAAATAAATATTTCACTGAGTGGGGATCGAACCCACAATCGTCGCGTTACAGGCACACCCTTGTGCCACTGCGCCACAACGGCCTCTCAAGTACGTAATATTCTTAATGTATCTCTCGGACGTAATGTTCCTAAACTTAATTTTTCAAGTTTCAAGTTTTCTTTAGTAAGATTATTATAAAACCACAAATTTTATACAACCGGTATGAATTTCCACCTCAACTTGATATAAAAAACGTTATTTCACATTGTAATATATTATTTGAAATGATTTACATCTCTCTCTCACCGATCGATATCCCCAAATACAACATCAATTGTTGCAATCAAAATGGAAATGTCAGCCAGCATTAAACCTTTGCCCATGAAAGCTAACCCAGCCAAGTGATTGTACGAACATGATCTTATACCAACGCGATATGGCTTAGAGGTCCCATCAGCCACCATATAAAATCCTAATTCTCCCTTAGGACATTCGACGGCGGTGTAGGTCGCCCCTGGAGGTACTAAATAACCTTCAGTACAAAGTTTAAAATGATGAATAAGCGCTTCCATTGAAGTTTTCATTTCCGCTCTAAGCGGCAAAGATATTTTTGAATCATCTGTTTTAATTTCGCCTGCAGGCATAGTGTCAATCACCTGATTTATAATTCTCAAAGACTGACGCAACTCTATTAATCTAAGAAGATGGCGGTCGTAACTATCTCCCATAGTACCCACTGGTACGTCAAAGTCATATTGATCATATCCATCGTACGGGTGCGCGATACGTAAATCCCACTTTACACCAGTACACCGAAGCATAGGTCCACTAAAACCTCGATAAATGGCTTCATGTGCACTAACGGCCCCAATACCGGCTGTTCTTGCATAATACATCCTACTTCCTGTGACCAAATCTTCTGTTTCGTCGCATCGCTCTCCCAGTTTTGAACAAAACTCATGAACATCATCAAGAAATCCTATGGGAATATCTTGAGATACTCCCCCCGGGCGTATGTACGCGCAATGAACTCGTGCGCCACAAAGGCGCTCTTGGAGTTCGTAAATCTTTTCACGTTCTTCACACATCCAAAAAAACGGAGTGATCCCGCCAGCGTCAAGGATGGTACCGGATATGTTCAACAGATGATTAGCTACACGACTAAGTTCACTGCAGAGTACTCTTATGGCTTTCGCTCTTGGAGGTACTTCAATATTGAGCAAATTCTCAACGGCGATTGAAAAGCCTTGTTCATTGGCCAATGTCGAAACATAATCAAAACGGTCTACATAAGGTAAATTTTGAGTATAGTGCTTACTCTCCATCAACTTTTCTGTAGCTCTGTGTAAAAAACCAATATGAGGATCGGCACGCACAACCGTTTCTCCATCCAGCTCTAATATCAGTCTAAGAACGCCATGCGCTGCTGGATGCTGGGGGCCAAAGTTGATCCACATATTTGTCAATTTACGCTCAACAGGTCTCACTCTGGAGTGATAAATCACTTTATAATACTTTTCAATCTCTTCTGTAGGAAAGATCGCCACCCCAGCAAATTGGTTTACATATTCAACATCAGGATGCCATCTTTTTGCTTTTACTGGTGCAAAAGTTTTAATAAAACAAACTTGTTTAAAGTTATAAATATTTTTATAAAATGAACAACACTTAGAAATCGACATGATCGTCTCTATGATTACAATTACAATATGAAATTGAATTACATTACAGCAATGTCAAACCTTATATTTTCAATATCCGTCATTTAATACCAATATGGCCAGTGTATAAGTGATAATAATAATAATTTATCAAAATCACAAAAAAAAAAGATAAAAATATAAGAATAAAAACTGTGTGGTGTGTTAATGTGCGTGCGCGTGTGTGTGTCAAACTATATGGTTGTACCAAGAGGTTCTCTGTTTGAACTGACCTGATACCCATCAGGAGAGTTCTTTGACATGGGTCCCTCAAATAGCAGAGTTAAGTCGAAAAGCTTTTCTGCTATTGTGAGGATAAAGATATCCAAAAATTTATTGCCGCTTAAAATCTTTTAAGGGCAAAAAAATATCACTCTGTCCAATAACACAGTGGTGACAAGGCAAAGCGCGGTAATTTGTACTGCGCTTTGCCTTGTTACCAGAGCAAAGAAATAAAAATATAAATAAATAATAATGTATTACATTGTAAATCGAACCCACAACCGTTGCGTTTACAGTCACACGTTTGCAACACTGCACCACGAAGCTTTCGCAGTTAATTACAGAAGTTTGTCGTAAAATATACGAGTACATTTTTTATGTAAGTTCCTACTGACTTTTAATTTAAGTTTCTATTTGATTAATCACAGTATTTTTTAATACCTGACTGTAAGGTAGTGATTCTTGATCAAGAAAAGGTTGGGAACCCCTGATATAAAGACTTTAAATAGACATTTTTTAATATTTCTATTATTTTTTACTATGCTCTACTGGCAATTTTTTCAGAGTTCTGGTCTTTTTTTCAAGGTAAATATCATAGAGCTATTTAAATTCTATTGTAAAATTAAAAGTTCCTGCTTCTTAACTGGATGTTAACATTTTTAAAGAATATATTTTCGTCTCAACTAATAAATTTATTGTTTTAACAAAATTAATTTTCAGATATGCTCTGTTGGCATTTTTACACGAGCTCTGGTTTTGTGATTGTAATAAAAATTTTTCTTGGTGAAATCAACAGAACTATTATAAAAAATTATAGTAATTCAACACGCAATCGACACTCTTTTGAATGATGGTAAGTGGAGAAAGGAGTGTCTGAACTCTACGTTCTATAGTCAGTAAACGGAGGTACCGTGGCACGGCCCATAAAGTTAGACTGGCCACTATTCCAGTTCTGTCACCGAGCCTGCTTTGTATTTAATAAACTATAAGCTCAATTTTCTTACCTCCACCACTTCATCATCCTCTTCCACGCCATCATATTTTACAAAAGCGAAACGCAACTGATTTTCAAAATTTTCACGCGCTTCAGATCTTTCTCTGTCGCTTGAGTTATCCATATTTTTATAATTTTTAATGTATGAAACATTAAAATGCTTTATATATTACTCTATTTTCTCGAATTTAAAAAGGTCAATCAATAACGCATTTGAGCCAAATGGCATCATAATACCACAACCTTTGCAGTTTAGATTTTTCAACTACTGAAGTGTTGATAGGTGTGAAACTATCGATAAAACTGGCGAGGTGTTCGCGGGTTGAAGTAGCGCTATTGGTACGATTTGTAGGTGGCAATTAAAAAGCTCTAACAATAAGCCTTATGAGGCGTTTCATGTTTCATATTTCTTTGCCGGATTTTTTTATACTTTTCTCAAAATATACATATGGTCTATAATTAATCATAACTACATAAGTATTCAAGTCACTGCCGATATCTCTAGACTACGTCACCAAAGAATATCAAAATCCAATTCCATAGTAATCATATCCAATGTGAAAATACCTACCTATTGTGACCTAAAATAGTTTAGCTTAAAGGTTTATTGAACATGTGAGAAAAAGACAGCTTAAATTGACATCCATACAATTTTGCTTCGAGCCGTAGCGTTTTAGTGTAACATTATCAGACTTAGCGTAGTCTAGTACATATAATATTACTTCAAAATGCGTATTCGTTGAAATATATTTAAAATTTTAGTTTTAACGATGAAGCTAGGTGAAACATATTAGAAACATTTTACGCGCTCGATATTGATTTAATTTTCCTTACCGTACTAAGTAATTAAGTAGTATGGTCTCGAAAAGCCAATTTTCTTTCTAAACGCTTTGTGTATAGATGATTCGTCGTAACGAAACCTATATATATATATATATATATATATATATATATATATGTGTGTGTGTATGTATGTATGTGTATATATAGATATTATAATACGCCCGTTTTATTTTTATGAGCTCACATACTTTAAAATTCTAGTTAATACAGGTAAAACAATGTAAAAAAGTACTAGTTACTTTTCCAAATATACAAAAATATACTAATAACATGGAAGAAATTATAAAACAATTGTTTTATTTCTAAAATACATACCCTACTGATCTCATCTTCAGTTAATAGATTAGCTTTCGCGTCTTTGTCTGTCATAGCAATTAGCTACGTAATTAAAACCTCCGCTTTGATAAATGATAGCAGTCACGCAATCTTTCGCTCGACTTACACTCGGTATTTAAATGCCATAATTATAAACTTAACAGATAGAACAAATTAACAACACAAAAAAAAGTCATCCGATATCAGATGGAGGTAAAAAACAACTGGTACACATTACGAGGAGTTTTCAAATGTTTGTTAAAAGAAGTAGAAAGTAAAGCCAAATTAGAGTAATATGGCTTATTAATGTTAAAAGTAATTTTGTTTTGATGCGGTCCTTCTGCGGGCGGTGGCGTGCGGTGGCGTGCGGTCACGCGCGCGCCTGGCACGGCCGGCTCCGGCTGCTCCCCCAGCACACCGCTTTTACCATGAATATCTAATACAGCTATTATATAAATGATAAGTTTGAAATAATAACGAAAATAGTAAAAGGTTTATAGTAAAAGACAGATACATCAAATATTAATTTATTATACGAATTTACATTTAAATGAATGAGAAATATATCATGTTTATATTGGAATGTAAACTATATGTAGACAATGTATTTTAAAATTTCCTCAACGCAGTATAATTCAGCTAATTTTAGAAAGAAGAATATTACATTTTATTAAAATAATAATTATAATTCTTATCCTTTTTTGATCCAGTCAATAAATAATAAAATATGAAAAGTCCTAGAGCTACCTAATCTATAACACCATACTTATAACATTATAAATGTACAACATCTTGAGGATTTTATTATCACACAAAATCTACTCAACGGATTTAGAAGAAACTTTACAGTAATATATGAAAGCTGATACATCAAAATAACACATGCTACAACAATTTATATAAATATTTTGTATAATTTGGCTATAATATAACAATTATTTTCAGCGGCGAAGTCGCTAGTTTAATTTATTTTTAGTAAATCTATGTATAGACATTTGAAATATATTAATATACTATATATGTAAGGTTAGGTTACATACACTGAAACTATTACACCTACACATGTTAACATTATATGTTTACAATCATATGAATTGACACAAAAAATACTCCACGACGTCACATTATAAATATGATATAGTGTTTTTATTAATATTTCATTTTAAGAGACATAACTAGATAGGATACCGTTTTATATGCAAGATTTCCCCTCGCTTATCGTTTACACTCAATAATTTTTAACTGCATGACGATGGCGTCGCTAAAATATTAATATTTAATTCAGGTGACATTATAAATTCTATAAAATTGTACTTTTAATTAACAAAAATATTATGGCATATGCTATAAGGTTAAACATGTATTTGCGATATTAGATTACAACACTGCCTATATGCCACATATGAAACTATCGGCTATTCAAAAACACTTAGATTATCCACAAAAATAGTTTATTTTGAAAAGCAATCAAGTAACTTGTATACTAAGAAGAGACATTATATAAATTAATATGAAAAGATTACATACATCAATAATATTACACATATGCCTACACGTGAAAATCATTTCTTATAATATTTGTATATAACAGCAATTACAATGGGTACACATTTAGGAGAACAAAGTACAATTTAGAAAAATGTAATCAACACAATGACGATCAGTTAGCCGGCCAGATGGCGCGCGCGCCGCGTACTCAGCGCGGTGGACGGGACTATGTGTTTGCAACAGTGAAATAGTTCAATACAATACAATACAATATTTATTTTATTTTATTCTAACAATAATTCACCTCGCATTTGAATTGAAATTAATATATGGATATTTGTAACAAAATATATCATACATACACAAATAATTTTAATTAGACATAATATAATTCATACGTTACATTATCTGGTACAATGTAAATGCACTTTAATAAGCTTGTATATGGAATATAATAATTTTCTTGTAAAAGTGTATAAAATAAAATATTTCTTTGGTATAGAGTATATTCATCACATATTCCTATAAAATCTAATAATTTTGAACTTCTATGATTAAATTTATGATACGAGTTGTTTATAGTCGAAATCTAAGATACATAACATCAGAAACAATTTGGTGTGTTCAATGTTTGAAGAATATGTAATTAATTATATATTTTTATGTATTATATAGCCAAAAATTTTATAATTATATGTAATAAAACCTCTTCATTTGTAAAGATGCATCGGAGATGTAGACATTTTCCAATTTTGAATTAATAAAATAAACTCAATTATATTTTAAGTATAATAATGTAGTATCACATATGCTATTTAAGTGGTAAATGTGGTAAATGGGGGACGAAAGTGTCTTACTAGGAATGAAATGGAGGTTGTTCACACACTAGGTCCCCCGCTTTGTGCAGGATAAAGTTATATACAATTTTAAATAGATATAAGCAATATTTTTGATACAAACCAAACAAAAGCTGCCGTACATCTTTACAAATTTAGTGAAATATTTATCTAATTTATATAGTATTTAATTATTCTTGCGAATAATTTAAATTGACATAATTATTAAGGGAGTAAAGGTAGGTAATTAATCAATGAACAGATCTCAATTCACAGTGCGCTACCGTCCAACACCACGGCACATACATACAGACAGATACACGAGTCACTATTTGTATACGTATACTTACTATACGTGACAACATGACCTCGTAATCGCAATGTGAGCAGAGATTCGAACACATCATCAAGACCATTGCCCCTATAATTAGGTGTAAGGCACAATATGGTTTCTAGAAATATGTTAAATTTGTAATTGATGCTACTTAAAAGAAACTTAAATTTGTTTTTTTTTTTCAATATAACTACAATGTTCAACATCATGTGAGCATTTTTATAAAATGTAATATTAATTGTGAAATTTTACTTAATAAGTGCAATACGATAGAAAAACAAAATTTCTTTATGTCGATTAAATGAAGGTCTTCTTGTGTAACAACTTGCTCAACTTGGTTGAGCATTGACATCATCTTTAATTCTTTTAAAAATAAATAATAATTTTGGAATGTACCCAACGGTAATAAGTTGTCCAATTAAAACGTTTCTACGTAATGAAAATACAAAAAAATCATTGGCTTAGTTCACGCCTAGCTTTTAACATTTCATTATTAAAACTCTTGCGCTTATAGCGCTTATATTACGCTAACAGTATTGGCATAATTAAAATATTTAGAACTGGTCACTGTAACATGATATATCTTTGAGACATATAAACACGTAATACTTGTAAAACATTAGTATGTTTACAGCATACTATATGATAAATGTAAAACAACAGCGCATTAAAATATGAAAAATATAAACATAATACATTACATAACAAGCAAATTCGAAGGTAACTTCTTGCATATGACCTAAGATGTTAATAGTTAATATATTATCTAAAATATAAAATAATATTAGTAATTAAAGTATGTCTATAGAATATGCTAAAAGAATCAGGCAGTATATCGGTTTAAGCTACATTCATTTTAAAATACATGTATTTCGATTTTTTCAATTTTTTACGAGAACATTTAAATTGTTGATGAGACACTGTAGTAGTACTATTGTTGTTTTTATAGGTTTACCGATTTCCGCGCGATGTGCAAATATGTACGGGCAAGAGGAACATAATATTCGATATAAAATCTTAATTAATAAAACGTGTAAATTAAAAACTTTCGACATGTGTGCTGAAATATTTAAAATTATACTACAATTGAGGAAATGTAAAATCGGTCCGTTCTTGAATCAAATAAACTCAATTTATTAAACTTTTTTTTAATAAGTGTAGGGGTTGCACTTATTTTACCATTATTGTATCCGTGTCAAATTTTTGAAATTCAAACTAATAAATTATTAGAAGCTGGCTGGCTAAAAAGTTTCGGCAATGTTTATAATTCGATATTTTATACAATCTGATGCATTACGTATGTATGTATGTATACAGTTCAGATAATGTATGAAATATTATTTGGGTTTGGATTCTTTGGTCGCTAGGGCATTCTACATTACAAAAGAATTGATGATATATCCTAAATATTGATTTATCTGGTATCTTATGAGTATCATAATCCTCTATCCAATCTAAATATTATTTTAGTTGGAAGAAGAAAACAACTTATTTCCCTGACAAAGGGAATGAGTAGTTTATATGTAGCGCAACGAAGCTTCCGATAGTATATAAAATATGTTTACATTCATTTCTTACACTACCTGGCCAATATAAGTATTCTGCATATTGTCTAAACTTGTGTAAAATATCTAAATCGTTACATTACCACTTGTATGAATTATGAAGATTTTTTAAAACCTCCCGGTTATTTTTTTTTTTAAAAACAAAAAAAAATATATTACGATTTCTATACGATTTTCAGACAATTATATAAAACACCATGTTTAAGTATACTTTAATAATAATTATTTCATATAGGACATTAGCTTACTGCACTTGAGCTTATAATACTGAGCCGTATTACGATATGATTTTTTTTACAAAAAATAATTTTAAATGTCAACTTAAAATAATAATGATGATTCTTATCATATTTAATATTTCGATTTCTTTTCAAAAGTTTATAAAGTTTAGTTTGAACTGTGAAAATTATGATTGAGCGTACACGCACGTAATAATTATAAAGTTAAATAAATTCGTCTATTTTATACCGAACTAATATTATATAAAAACATGAACCGTCAAAAATACAAATATATAACTAACAAAAGAACTTATCAATTAATCCTCGACAAAATAAATATACCGTAGTAATAGAAAAGAAAAAATATATGAATAATAATTTATATATATATATTTTCTTTTCTATTACTAACTTTATTCTTTTCTATTTTGTGACTTACTGAAGTCACAAAAGTCATAAAATTGAAGTCATAAAATATAATAAAAAATAAAATAGTAAGGGGTCGTCCACAAATTACGTCACACCAATTCTATGAGTTTTGAGGTATGACGGATGACGACTAAATAATATTCATGTTATGACAAGCCGCGGCGTTGGTAGAATATCATTGTGCTCCGCGAAGGTCATGGCCGCCATCCACTTGAGCTGCTCCTCTGTTACCGCACCCGCTATGGTACACCCGAACCATGGACGATCTTTGCTCCTAGTCATCGAAAAACATTTTAATACAAACAAACACATTTTACCAAGTAAGTGCCGCGGCGAACTGTAAACGCTACGGTTAAGGGTGCGTTTACAATTTTTTTGTTAATATTATGTTTAATTTATATTACATATTCAAAGATTTAACTTTGAATGTATTAGACATTGTCATCGTGAAAAAAATGTGATGAAAAAACAAAGACAAGATTGTATCGTCAATCGATTGTAAGTTTTATTTTACATGTTTAATAATTGTGTAATTGAATTTATTATCTAAACTATATTATACTCTTGTACAGTTTGTTTGGTTGAACGCGTTAATCTCAGGAACTGTCGGTCCAATTTGTAAAAATATTTTTGTATTGGATGGTTAGTTTTTCAAGTAAGCTACTACAGACTATCTTAGATATTACACAACGTATTTGTCACTTCGATAAAACCCACTGTACCTGTTGACAGAGTTATGTCATATGTATTATGACATAACTATTAGCTATTTTCACTTGACAACACGGGCGAAGGCTTCATGTCATGTTTAATTAATTTAAAGTAATTTTGATAATTGTACGATTCGACGATTCGCTTGTCAGTATTGACATAAATAAAAATCAATAAATTCATGTAATATTCTCAAATTATCTTAGATTTGATTAGAATTTGTAGGATTTTATCATCCATTTTGGTACATATAAAAAAATCAAGAATCTAAACTTTAAAGTGAATTTCTGTTTTGTAAAGCTGTGGATTTACACTCATATAAACTTTAATAGTTCCAGACGATATATTAAAATATTCTTATAATAAAAACAATAATTATTAATAAACATAACTATAATAAAATTACCTCTTTTGCTTATTATTCCTAGGTATAAAAGTAATTGCCCATCGTGAGTGTGGGTTTCTCTTTGGCTCGTGTCCTATGTACCAGAGGATATCCTTTATACTCCATTCTTCTATTTTTTGCGAGCCCTAAAATAAAAATAAAAAAGTCATTGTAAATACTTCAATGTGGATCAATACAAAAAACGGCCTTCGGTCGCAATGGGACACCGTTTGACTGTTAACTCCATGATGGAAGGTTTGATCGAGAGATTGATTACATTTATATCACGTTTGATTTCTATTTTCTTCCTCTTCTTGGTATACAAAGCATGGCGTTGACAGTGCCACTCAGCAGGCACTGTTTTGGAAAATTGGTTTTGAACTTGAACTGGTCTTAACAATAAAAAAACAACTCTTCGCATTGCCTGGTTACCAGAATGAGGAAAAGAAATATTAAATATTTCATTTCCTCGTGTGGGAATCGAACCCACAACCTGTCGCGTTTAATCATACTTCTTAATTTATTCACTCACCTGCTTATCCTTAAAGTAGCCGAGTTTCGAGTTCTTAACTTCAAATATGTAAAGTTTGAACGTTTTTGTCGATTCATTTGCAATTCTCAGTTCACCGCACACTGACGACACCGTCCGCTTCATGAAATCCATTTCCTGTAGTGTTTTATTCTCCTTAACTAATAGATAATTATTTTTCCTATCCTCCTCGTCCCAGTAGCTCCACCGAAGTACTACATCTAGTACTATTTCATTAATATGGACTATTCGACGCATGGATTCGTTAACAATCACTTCTTCTATAGTAAGTAGATGCGACTCCATTTTCGCTTTTTCACACAATTCTATGCAAATGTCGGCGCACGTTTTATTCGGCGTCAGCTGTAACACGACTTTTAATTTGTAGTTAAAGAGATAAATATCAAATTGCATCGCTTATTAAATATAAGCGAAGGTTTTTTTTTAAATAAAACATAAGTTAAGATAGATTTAATATAAGAATAATCAGAGGCCGTCGTGGCTCTGCGGCACTGCGTCCAACTGTAAGCACCGTATTGAGTGATCAAAGTGAAGCAATGAAAACAATTAATTCTCACCTATTAGAAGCCACAACTGTCCCTTACAGTCAGACGACGTTCCGCCGCGCTACTGCAGCCACATACAAAATATAGCATTCAATCAACTAATTACATACAGACACTTGATGGCACGAGTTCTTGTCGATCACGTAGATCCAAACTCGAAGGTCACCAGCTGCTTTTGGGGAGGCCGGCAACGAGTTGCTCAGGACTCTGACTAGAACACGTCTTATCGCAGCCTCCCTTTTTATCTCAACTTCAGTCGGCTCCCATATAGCTTCGTAGTTGGCTATCAGATCTCGAACCACTAATTGTTCCTTCGCTGACCACGCGGTTTGGAGTGTTTGACTTGTCTGGAAATATTTATATTATATATATATTAGTAATGTTGTATATAACAATCAAGATTTAGCGTAATGTTTAGTAAGAAATTTACATATAATAAGATTGTAACTGATCGTTGTCTGTACACGGAAGATATACATACATATAAGGAAATTATTATTGGGGACATTTATCAAAACAAATTTTTTTTGTCTGTTTGTCCGTGTGTTTGTGTGTTAGAAACTGACTTATCCTGAAGCGATTTAAATACAATAAAAAAATTGCTATTGTGTGTTGGCAAACTTTTCTTAAGCCGTTCAGATGAAAGCTTAAAAAAATAGTATTCCCCGCTCCGGTAAGAGAAGCTCGCCTTACAGTTCCGCAACTAAATGTAAACACTCAACTCAAACTTCGGCGGCAAATACAGAAAGAAGTGACTTCAAGTTCTCTCTCCCTAATCGGCTACTTTGTAATAAGAAAAATATTTCAAAAATACTTTTCAATCCCTCGAAACGAAACATTAACAAATGTAAACAGTTACCAAAGCAGTGGGCATAATAGTGGGGGCCCACACCGACGCCAAGTTATCCGCGTTCATTTTGTTCGCGTGCGCCATCGTATGCAGGAAGTGGAGGTGCGCGAAAAGCTTTCGCGTCGCGTTGTAGCCAACGAGAGGAAGTGACGTCATCACTGATTTGTACGCCGCGTACCGCTCTGTGGCTTCTCTTATATCTAAACACATGAAATGTCTTCATAATTGTGGTGTTGCTTTTATTTATACAAAATAATACGAAAAAAAATATTTAGGTTGATATAAATAAGTAATAGAACATAAATTTATGATCTTTTATTATTTTATCTGTTTTTGACGGACGGGAGGAGATTGGATTAATTTTTTTTTGGTCCATAGCTGTGATCTTTTTGCATAGTGGTCCAAAATTTAAGAAACTTTAATAAATAATAAATATAAACTTTACAGTAATATAGCTTATATTTCATAATAACACATCGTTAGTATGAAGATTTTGTATAATTTGGCAAAGCAGCGCGTAGGTAACTAGTTACTAATAAAAGACAGCTCTCTTTCGAACACTTACCTAAAATAGATGTAAGTGTGTCATGTACACTCTGCGGTATGAGTGACTCGGGCAAGTCCCTAAAGAATCGTTTTAACACACCAGCGACGTCGTGTTCGGAATGCTGGCCTGGTGTCAGTTGTACTGACCACGCGTCTCGCCTGAAACGAGCCAGCAGCTCTGCTAGTACTAGAGAGCTACCAGCTCTTCGGTAGATGCCTTCGGATAAACTACCTGTAATATTTGAATATTGTTTTATTTTAGAGTGTGTGACTTTTAAGTAATATACA
This sequence comes from Heliconius aoede, assembly GCA_037355905.1. NCBI lineage: Eukaryota > Metazoa > Arthropoda > Insecta > Lepidoptera > Nymphalidae > Heliconius > Heliconius aoede. The sequence continues at coordinate 393,443 of JBAIZZ010000372.1, read as the reverse complement.
CTTTACTCTATTGGATTAAAAACTCGCTTGTGTATTATATTTGTATCAATACTTAGTTCAGAATAGTTATATTATGAGAATAAGATAAAAGAAAAAATACAAAAAAAGTGAGTGGGAAATGTTTGTTACCTTAATTATATGATTAAAGATTACACATACATATGTACATAAATGTTTAGTATTTTTGTTTCCATATCATCCATATCTTTATAAAATAAAAATCAGCTTTACGCTCCCCGGCTTACACATCAGGGTAGGCAGAGGGAACCTAATGTTAGGACACTCCGTTCCCCACTATGTATCTATATCTTAGTTTTAATATGTCGGGCCGTGCACTATAGTAGGTATATACATTATACTACAGCCATATAATTGACCTGTGTTAATGATGTCCTACGCTCAGACATTGTTTTTAGGTAATCTTTGGCTATCTCGGAAAGATTATACAGACAGATACCGATACAGACAGAGATCTCTTACGAGAAGAGCTTAAATGTACCCAAATAGTTGTTTGAGTTGAATATGTACATAATACATAAGACATGAAAACATACCGTGTGCATAAATGAAGCTTATACACTTGTCAATCACTACTGGAACGTCTTCCTTTGTAAGCTGCTGGTGGTGTAGGCGCGCGCCGTTATTGAAAGCGGCGAGCTTTATCATGTACTTCCAACCCTACAAATAAACCATGTTAACTTTATTCAATATACTATGAAAAGTAGTTCGATTTTATATATGCGTAATACATTTTTTATTATAGATTTTCAATATCCGAATAATTTTCAATGAAATCAAATTCAAAAGTGTATAACAATACAGATAACCATAGTAAAATAATCAAACAATTTTCCCTAGCTGCCGTGCGAGCAGTGCGAGGGCCGCTAGTTAAAAATAAATTGTAAGTGGCTCTTCCATTTTAATAGAGCAAATAAAGCTACACCCATTATAAAGTATCATATTACACTGAACGTTTCATATCAGGCGACAAAGGGAGTTTCACGTACAATTCCTGAAAGTCTTACTCGCCAATTTGAATGATATGAGACCACACAAACGAAATTGCTGACGATGATTTTTAATTGCGTAATGATTATTCATTGCCAACATATAATATAATATATACTTTTCAAAATACCTTTAGTTCTCTATCGTGTGCAAAACGTAAATATAAAGTGGCTTGGGGACAATCAAGTAGAAGATTTTCGGCGTCGTCCGACGGACATATGAGTTTAGTTTCTTCTTCCGCTTCCTTAGTCACTGGTGGGACAAATACAAGCCAATTTAAATTACTATAATATTAATCACAGAAGGAACCTAGTGTTAACCGTTACAGCATTTGTATAGCGTTAGCCTTTTCATTGAATTTTGATGGTATTGCTTGTTGAGTGGCGGAACTCAACGCCGAGCTTTACCTCGACACCAGAGCGAAGAAATAGAAATATGAACGTAAATAAAATATTTCACTTGCTCGAGTGGGAAGAGCGTTACAGTCACACACTTGTGCCGCTGCGCTACGACTTCCTCTGCTATGTTTAGTTTCTTGTTAATTTTATTTTACTTGGAATTTCACATTTTATTATCCTTTAGAATAAATACAGTGATTCTGTCAAGCCATATTAGTAAAAAATGGACTCATTCAAATGTTGATACAATGAATATTACAAATTTTTCATAATTACACATTAAAACAAAAACATTAGTAGTAATATAATACTATTTATTTTAAGCATCACTTTTTACTAAAACAAGATTTCACTGTCGCTGCATATGCTATTGTCTAAATAAATAAACAAGGCTATAGAAGGATCGATATCAAGAACACGTGAATCATTGCCCTGGCATCGTACGTCGGAGTCATACATACATTAATGGGAGGTACTTACTACAACTAATCTATTTTGCAATATTTATGGGTTTTAATATTTTAAAATTATTTTTATGCTTTATTCTATGAAGGGAGGTCCATATACGCAACAGCAAACCGCCTTGACCGGATAGCTACATCCCGAAGATAAAATACAAAATTTACACATTCCACTGTATTAATATAGTTGAGGTATTATCAGCTGGGCAGCAGCATGTTGAACAGTTAATTATTGTGCATTAATACTGCTCAAAAATATATCTGTACACACATTCATTGTACACGTGGCAAGGCTAACTTGTAAATATTTTGCAAACTCGCACATATTTGTTTGCAGAGCCAGGTGCAGTAAAAAATATCAAATAAACAAAAAATTCACTTAGTGGTTATTGGCTTTGAGGTTTTATGATAATTTATACTTAGAGTAAAAAGTAAAAAATTATTGGCGTTATAATATTGTTGTTCAAATTTATGATTTTTTTTTTATTCGCTTCACGCTGTATTCCGCGTATACTAGTGTAGGCATAGAGACACTGGGAACTCAACGTTCAGAACTACACAACATATTTATGATTCATTTATAATAATTATTAATTTATTAATATTAGATTTAATATTAAGAGAAAAGTGTAATATAGTCGATTTATAATTTAAACTCACCAACACACCGAGTTTTCCTTAAATCCACAGACTTCATGCCATCAGTGTCAGTATAGTAAAGTAGCAGGCGTCGGACCAGCATGAGCCATGCGCCACGCCACTCCCCACTTACACCTTCCTGTGGATGAAATATCCCAATTATTAATCTAACCCAACCGCATCCCATGTTATTTATCATACATTAATCGTATTAGTTGATTTTTCTCGGTAATTATTGTTGCTTATAATAGAGAAATATTAAAAGATTTGCATTAAAAGAAAAGACTGAAGAAAGAACTCTGAATCTTGTAGAATAAGTAAACCAATAGAATAGGAACATAATATAAATATACACAATAAAAAAAATTGAAAAAAAAATTAAAAAATAATAAAAGCAGTCAGTGAGGAAATTCACCCTAGTTTGTAAGAATACATTTAAGCTAATTTAACATTTAAGCTAACCCCGAATGTTGATATGCCAAATAAACAAAAATAATATTATAAAAAAGGCACGGGCAATTACGGGCTATATATATATATATATATATAATTACGGGCTAATTACTACGTGGATGTAGTTACTTTTAATAAAAAAATATATATTTAAAAAAATACGTTCAAATTTAAAACATTTTTTTTCACAACATTCAAAAGCAATATAAATTTAGACTTAGGTGTATCAAACGAAGGAAAAGTGCAACTGTAGGGAGATTAATCATATAGCAAATATATATAAATATTTACAGAGGCGACAAAATCAAACATATCATTGCATTAGCATTTAAATTTAAATTCGCAAATAAAGCATTCATAGTGTATATAGTTGTGGCTATTCCAGATTAAACAAAATTCACATATCTACAGCACTCATAATAATCTATAGAGCAAGTCGTTAACTGTAATATTTGAAATCAGCTTCACGCTAAATCCGACACTGCAGAGCAGGCAGAGGGAACCTTGTGTAACTACTCCGTTCCCCACGCGCTTTGCGTCGATACTGCGGCGAGGAAAATGGAAATATACATTTAATTACTTCCCTTCCACAAGTGGGGATCGAACCCACAACCATTCGCGTTTACTGTAACATTTTAATGTCAGATAAATTATATTGTATTCAGTTAAATAATAAAGCGGGCTTTATAAGTATAATTATCAGCAAGTAGAGCTTCGATAATGATTTCAAAACAATGAACGTTGCAGATAACAAACTGCTTGATTACTCACGATCTAGATAAAAATGTATCATGTACCTAAACGACAAATACTTATAGCTGTAAAATATATCTCTTAAATAAATGTAATAAAATATTAATTTTGGTTGTTCTTGAGGCTTAAGAAAGCTTCATATGTCTAGAGAAAATTATATATTCAAATTATCATTTAATGATTTTTAAGTATATTTTATATACATACATATAATTTTAAAGAGAAGAAAATTGACTAAGTTAACAATTTAATATCAAAGTCTTTCACTAGGGCATTTAATTAATAATATCATTATTTAAAATGAAACCAGTGGCGTCGCAAGCTGAGCAAGCCAAGATAAAAAATACATTCGCAGCTCCGCACACGTAAACAATTCTAATAGTGCAATAGTGTACAATAAGAATAACATAACGAGTTCAACTCAAAACAGCACGTAAATGCACTGTGTCTGCATAGAAATATTCAAACAGAAATAACTAAGAATAATCGGCATTGCATATTAATCCTAGCAGTCCTACTATTTATAGAAATAGTACCTTACTGTAATACAGTTGAAATTGTACGTAAATTATAAACTTTTAGTTCAGTTATGATTATATCATAAAATTACAGTGGTCCAAACCACATGGGCGACATTTGTTTATTTTTTTCAACTTCACGCTGTACCCTGCTGTTGCAGGGTAGGCAGAGAGAACCTGGGAACCTAGTGTTTAGACACTCCGCTCCCCACTTTCCAACGAATTCTGGAGGCATTGCGTGTTGAGTGGTAGAACTCGAACGCTTTGCCTCAGCACCAGAACGAAAAAACGAAAATATTAAAAATTACCCTTCTTTGAATCGGAATCGAACCCACAACCTCTCATTCGCTTGTGTCCCTGAGCCTCAATTGGCCTTTTTCATCTTGTTATACAAATAACGATCGAATGAGCATAATATGAATAGAACAATCACTGTGCCTGTTATACCTTTCATATAATGTGACATTGAATGGGTAGAGTATTAGAATGTAAATTGCATAGGAATCAAAGCAGGATTATAAAAATTTTTAAATTTTACATTTTTTTCAACACAAGGGTAGGTAGAGGGAACCTAGTGTGACGATACTCTATTCTTCATTTTCCATTTAAAGGTGACACATTGCATGTGGATAAACAAAATGAAATTTTGCAACAATTTATTGTATCTCATTATAAGTGGAACTTTGTCTTTAAATAACTAATAAATTTTAATTTAACACCTGATATAATTATTCCCCTGAGTGTGAGACCTACCCACAATCATCACATTTACAATCAGACATTCTACACTTGCAACATTTCTATCTAAAATAGCAACAACGGCATAACAGTAGTTTTTTTTAAATCGCTTTAGCCGCTGTACATTTAAAATAGGCTCAAGAAAGTAAGCTTATTTCTAAGGTAAGCTAATTATTTTTATAATATCAATAAAAGTTCAAGCAAATTCTGAATGTTTTTGTCTATTTATTTAAAGAAACACTTTACCTTTAGATAGCACCAACCGCATCTTGTAAGTTCAGCAGTATGTTTGGTAGGGAATCCATTTGTTAGACTTTCAGCAATTTTTCGGACCCAGTTTCGTCTTTCAGGTGCACTCTTACAGCTAAAGAGAATTTTGCGTGGACTGCACCTCACACCGCTTGAGACCATCAATTCAAAGCAGTATGAATCGCTGCTCGTGCTGATACAGTATGGAAACAACAAATCACTGCATAAGTCTTATGGTGACTAAAATGACAATTTAAATTATATTTATTGAAAAATATCTTGAGCCCTTACGAAAAGAAGAAATATATTTACCTGGAGGAAAGAGGTAGCCCCACTTGTACACTAAGAATATTATCAAGTGTATAGGATTCTTTTAATAAAGAGTTTGTGGGATCAGAATACAACATCAATTTCTGATCTGACAATGTGCAGTAACGTGATTGAGTATTCTTAAACATATCTTCAACTACACCAGAAACTACTCTATTTAACATGCCACAGTAATATGCAACAGGTAAATTATTTATAGCAGGTCTTTTAACTATTTCTACTTTTTGAACACTTTGCCTGTTAGATTTATTTAAAATATCTAGTTTCAACATATTAGAAAATTTTTGCATCATGGAGCTTGATGTTTTTATTGCATCTTGTGAATTTGACACTAGGACAGTATTATCACTTACATACCAACTAGCACTTGCATTGTTGTCATTAACTATTGGTTGGTTTTTGGCATCTGGTGACTCTTCATTAGGAAAAAGACTATCAAACCTTTCAGGCGGTGTAGGGGGATTGAAATAATCGGTTTCACTAAAATCATAAAGACACTCATCATTTCCATCATCTTTGGATGTAGTTGCACCGTAGGTATCATCTACTAGGAAAGATTGCAGCAATAGTAACTCATTGCTAACTCCATCATATTTTGGTGTGGAGGAGACCTCATTGTTTAAAGGATCAAATTCATATATAGTACTTTTACTTGGGCGGGGAGTTATTCTAACTTCAGGCACAGACACAGGTGGAGAGGTAGTTTTTGAAGGATTTGGTAGAGTCCAATTTTCATATGAGGTTTGTCTCGTAACCTCCATTAGGCTTTCTCTTTTTTTCTGTCTTAGAGGAATTTCTGGTGCTGATCTAATGCTTACAATGCTATTTGTTCTGGATGGTTTTGGAGTATCATAAGTTGTTTCAACTTTTACATTTAAATTTGAATCAGTTTGGTCATACTCTTTGCTATCATATGAAAAATTACTAGCTATATCAATATTTGAATCAGAATTATTAGAAAATAAAGACATACCATCAATATGAGATGCATTTGGTTGTACACCAGGCAGTCTATTTAGATAATGGGGATCTTCCTCATTTTTGTATCGTTTCTGTTCTAAAAGAGGAGAATGAAATTGAATATTCTCAAAAAAACTTACTTCTGATGCTGGTAATGATATAGATTTCTGAGACTCTTCAATAGCATGATCAGATTTTTTTGATATACGAAATTTTATACCAGCTGTACCTTCTAAAACCGATTTTGTTACAGATTCTCGGACGGCTTTAGATGTAGTTATAGTTTTTTCCAAAGTTCCTTTAGCAAATTTAGATCCATCAATGATGGATTTTTCAATTTTATCATTTGCAGATTTTGCTGAACTACTAACTTTATGTGCCACATCCTCTGTAATTTGTTTAGACACAGAGCCTATAGAGCGTAATAAATTTGAAGCACTAACTCTTTCGTTGTTAATCGATAGTTTTGTTCGTGGGAGAGGGATTGGTCGTTTTACATCTTTTTGTGGCGGAAAAGCACTTCGTGGTTTCGGTTTAGGCGGTGTATCCATTAGGCTTTTGTAAACAATACTATTGTGATATATCTAAGATCTATGTCAATAACAATAACATGGTGAAACCACTAAAACACTTCGCAAACAAAAAGAATCATTAAAAATGAGTCACATTACAAACTGCA
>JBAIZZ010000372.1:334879-386157 GCA_037355905.1 Heliconius aoede | reverse complement strand
GAAATATGAAGAGTTTACATAAAGATTGACAATATTACAAATTCCTAATGGATAAGTAAACATTAAAAACTTACTGCAGGACCCCGAACCTATTTATTATGCTTTATATTATAGTAGAATTACAAATAAGACATTGTTCCAATAACACGATTTACACATCTACTTGTATACTTATATTATAACATGACTATTTTTGAGAAATTAAAATAAATTGAGAGTAAATGATATTATAATTATCACTTTATTCTTAAATCTCTGACTCACTGTTGATTCCAAATCATAAAGGTAAAGAGAAATAATTCAGCTTCACGCTGTATCCCGCACACAGCAGGGTAGGCAGAGGGAACTCGGTGTTAAGACACTCCGTTCCCCACTTTCTGCCGAATTCTGGAGGCATTGCGTGTTGAGTGGCAGAAATAAACACGCACTCAACTGAACACAACTCAACGCCGCACTTATCCTCGACACCAGAGCGAAAAAATGGAAATATACACGTAAAGAAATATTTCACTTCCTCGAGTGGGAATCGAACCCACAACTGTCTCGGCGGCACCCTTGTGCACCCTGCGCCACGACGGCCTCTAGAATCTCCAGAAATAATTCAAATATAACATTAAACAACAAATTATATTTACAATTTAGAAATAAATAATTACAGAAAAATATAAAAGAATATTAGTAAATAAAAACTCTAATATGTAGATGAAAATAAATTCAGTTGTAAACTTTTTGTATATAGCATATATATATAATATATATTGGAATGGAATAAGCTAACAAAAAGCAATGAGCTTATATCGACTTATGTTGTTTTTTTAAAAATTGTTACTACTAAAATAGCGCATGAGCGTTAAAACTTCGCTTGATTGTCATGAAAATTTGTAAAATATGTATATTTTACAAATATATATATTGGTAGATATCAAGGGTGATGGTTTAAAAATAATATACATTATTGTCATAAAAGTGAAATTTTATGATCAAAGTTAAAATGTATGTGATTGATAACAACTTGCTCTGATAAGTGATTTTTTTTCTACAGTTGTAGGTTTGTAACATTTGGCCATTGTGATGTAAGAGAATCATCGTAATTCATTGTGTAATAGGTTATTGGCACATATATTGATATCTTGTAGTAGTATAAACTAAGGGCCACTGAGCACGCAGAACTTATATGATGTAGTGCTAAATATTTTCGAGATTACACATTTTAAGCATGTAAGAAGTTATATCCAGTAATTGAAATTGTAAAATTAACATAAGTATACTAATTTACAAATACAATCCAACTAAGTAATAATTATATTGCATTGAATACACAGCAATATAATATACACATTTTTTTCCATTGTAAATCTTTATTGCTAGTAAAGGGGGGCAATCGAAATGCCAAACCACTAATAAACAAGCTCACTGATAAGCCTACTCACTACAAGTTAACATAAATATTGTATTTTGATCGAGTTCTTCGCTTCGACCAGAGGTCGATGATATAATCAGCCAAATTTATTGTCAATGATAAACAAAACGGGAAAGTAATAGAACATTAAATGCAATACATTTCTGCTTTACGACTAACTAATACTATATATCGATTGTAATACAGTTACATTTACATACTAACTAGCGTTATAGTAGGCATTACTTGCTTCATAATGATCACAAAAATATAATTAGATATTTGACTGGAATATTGCATGTGATTATGAATCTGAACCTATTCGCTGCCAAGCCTAAATTATATGAAGTCATTAGTAAGTATTGAGTAGTATTTTTTCAGGTTCTTTACATATTTAGATGTTTGTGGCCACAAAAAATTTTCTAATACAAAAGCCTGGATGTTATAATATATTTATAGCAGGAAGAGTATACTCATCCTGGCAATGTGTGACACCCTGCCAAAGACGAGTATACTCGTCCTTGGCAGCGAATGAGTTAAAAGAAATTTATCAATATTTTACTTTCGTTTTTGATATGACATAACATTTATTTGAGAACAAATGTGATATATGTAATGTGTACTGCACTATATATTTCAAAAGTCAAATATCCAATTGTTGTATTTAAACTGTATCAGCAAGACGCTCATTCACTGTGTATCTGGCTACTTATACTATTAAACCTACATATTTGAAATTTAAAAAAAAAAAAAACAACATCAACGGCAATGGTGTTAGCTGCTACCTTGTAAAGCGATGTTCCATTACTTATGTATTATATTATAACTAGCAAATTTCGAACCACATCAGTCTCGTGACGATTTAATAAGATATTAAATTTTGAATATAAGTAACACTAACAGCCACTTTAGTCAGTTTAATTACAAGATATATTTAAATGAAAGTAAAATTTCATAATAATGACTCCATCTGTGCAATTACGCCACTTCAAATTGAGCCATAGAGTAAATTAGGCATTCGTATAAAATATATGTAAAGCTTTGCTTTAAAATATACATTAACAATCAAAAATATTGCGAAACATTTCGAATTGTAAATGTCCAAATTCTTTAAACAATATAAAGTAAAAAATTAATATTAAAAACATAACTAGTGCTAGAGACAGTTAAATATATGCGAATTGAAGGAGGAGTTCACATAATTACATATTGTAGGCTATGTATATGGCGTCTATTTGGTCGGAGAGGAAGCCATCGCGCAGGTGCATGCGTTGCTTCTCGCCACGCGAGTTGATGGGCACCACGCCGGGATCGACCACCACCACCACGCCCACGATCAGGTGGTGCTCCTCGAGCACCGTGTTCGTCACTAGCGGCACCAGGTTCAACGCCTCGCTGTCGTTGCCATCCAGCTCCACCACCACCACCAATAGGTTCGTCCACGTGAATACCGCACTGAAACAAATACATCCTCAAATGTAGCATATGTGACAATTATTGGTGTGACGTATTTTATATTACTAATATTATACACATCGAACAGCTACGATACTGTTAAGTCATCAATACGCAGATGGCCAAACTGCAGCCTTGAAGCGGAAAGAAACGAACTAAGTGTCTCGACATCTATTTATCATACTATGCGGTATAAATTGACGATAGACATAGGTAAACTTACCACTCAGCAATTTTCTTATGACATCTCATGACAGAGTTCTCGATATCAATGGGGTGGTATCTCATTCCGCGCAGCATGATGGTCTCGTCCAGCGCGCCGACCACGAAGACGGCGTCATGCGTGTCATGCGAGTCGGAGGCGGCTAGGCCCGACATGCTGCCGCAGCCCGACGCCAGCGAGTCCGTGTCGCTGTCGCGCGTTAGCAATGACGTCGAGTCGTCCGCGCCGCTCGCGGCTGTGATCTCAGTCCTCCTGAGGAAGCCCAAGTAGCCGGTCCTGGCGTATACCTCTCCCGTGTTACCCGTCACAAGCTGGGCGCTGAAGTGGTCCGCGTAGTCACTCTCATCTCCGTATATTGTGAAGTACCCGCTTGCATTGTGGGGAGATTGAACCCATATCTCACCCAAATGTGAATCGCCGCATTGACCTTTTGTTTCAGGATTGGCGGTTATCACCTTCACTCCAGGCAGTAGTTTGCCACTTTCCATTAAACAAAGTGAGTGAGGACTGCCACGTTCGACTAGCGATACGCGATCGTTCCGCAGAGCTCGGAGGTCCACGTATACCGTCGAAGGTTCTGGACTCGAAGCGCCTTGTAAGCAGATAGCGATGTTTACGCGACACCCGAAAGAGGTGGACACAGCTCGAGGACTCAAGCCGAGAGCCGAGAATAATTTGGAAAATGAATTTGTCAAATTGATTCTAGGACGTTCCTCAGCAACGACGACACAAGTCCTCACGCAGGCCAAATTAATGCCTTTAGCTTTGAGTTGGTTAACCGAGCTGCCTAAGCCTTTCGTACACAGCTCCATGACTCCATAGGAGCAGAAGGTGTCGCGCACTTTGTACTGAGAGACAGCGCTGAGCCAGAGCGCGGGGTTGATCTCGACCTCGGATGGCGGTATGAGGATGGAGTGGTGTCCGGAGTAGATGCTACTAAGACACCAGAGCGCGAAGCCCAGCCCGCAGTAGGGGTCGAGGCAGAGCGCGATGTGACGCGACGGGTACAGCTCGCACGCGATCTTCATGGAGCGGCACAGCGACGTGACGGCGGCGTGCGACATCTTGATGCCAGCCAGCATGCCCGTCGTCGACACGCTGAAGTCCAGATAGGCCAGCATCTCAGCGGTCGGCGCGCGGTATAGAATGGGTAGCTTCTTCTTGGGCATGTCGTCGGTATCGAGCGTGATGGGCCACGCCTTGCTGTCGAGCACGTTGCTGGCCTCCTTGGAGCGCAGCAGTTTTATCACAGATTGGTTGGACAGCACCAGCGTAGCTTTGCTGACATCCACGATCATGCGTACCGTGGGCAGCGTGGTGTGCAGGTTCTGGGGGTGCGGTGGGCGGATGGTAACGGGCACCGCGCCGACATACAAGCAGCCGTAGAACGCGCAAATGAGATCGAGCCCAGGGGGGAATATGAGAGCCACGTGGTCGCCAGTGTTGACGCGCCCTTTCTCCAGGAGCAAGTTGCCGATCCTCTCAGCTTTCTTGTGCAGCTCAGCGCAAGTGAGTACCTTGGATACGGCACCTTTTGAGTTAAGCAACGTAAATATCACATGGTCTGACGTGCTCTGTGCGCGCCAACGCAGTATTTGTGATATAAATTGGTACTGAAATATGAAAAACCAAGGTATTATTAATACTTGTCGCTAAAAAATAATTAATATAGATCGTTTTTGTCGCTACCTTGCGAGCCGCGTCTGAGTCATCCGTGTAACCCATATCTCGGCCTTGTGCGGAAGCGAGGCGGTTGCCTTGGACCAAGTTGCCTACTATCACTGATGCTGGACCAACATCTGACGAAAGATTATTATCTAAATATCCTTTAAAAAAGTTAGTATTGAACAATGCAGTACATAAAAAAATTACAAAAATAAAACAATCTTGAAAAACACAAACCTGAGTGTATTTCCCTCGGTTTAGGAAGATTGGTAACACACGTGTGTGGACACATCAACACGTTAGCGGGGTGCAAGGTGCCTTCAAGGAAACGCCGCTTGCATTCACTGAGATGAATACCACCGAGGGGAGTCTTGGGCAAATAATTTGGTTGCACTAAGGCAAGACAGTAAATGCCCACTTGGTGTATTGAATCCACTGCTTGCAGTACACGAGACATCCATTGGAAAGACTACAAAAAAATGGAACACATTAAACTATTATTATAGTTCATAATTATTATCAAGTAATTCGTACTTATAAGTATGCAAACTTACTAATAGCATAACATTGCGTAAAAAATTGTACAATATATTAATCTACATACTTTAATTTACGATTCTATACATAATACATGCAAAAACAAGCCATACTAAGGTATATAATCTACACGTATTAATGAGTATTTATATAAAAACTTGTTTATTATGCTCTGTTTATTTTTTTTATAATCTTTTTTCATAATATAGGACACTATAATTTATAATGATATTATACTTAAAACAAAGTACAGAAGGCTCTGAATCTCGTTTCCTTAGTTCTCTCCTACATGTCGAGTTGGATCTTACTTCGCTTAGTTATGGTTGCGTATTCAGTAGTTGACAGTCACTCAGTTGTGACAGTTTTATATATAGATTGGAATTTTATTATAAATATTCTAACAAAGAAATATAAAAGTAATAAAGAATATTATAATAACATACATATCAAGTGTAAATTTCATTTAAATTCTGAAACTGTTCGAATTTTACTGTAATGGAAAAATCCCTTTTTTTATCACTTTACGTTATTACACAACTTTACGTTATTATTCACTAGGTATAATACTTGATTACTTTTTATGTTTCTTTTGTTATACATGAAGTTATAATGAAATAAAATTGAAATCGCATAGTGGCCTAATATTAAAATTATTAACTGTACGTCAATTCTGTATAATTTAACATAGCTGATGAAAAACCGTTACCTCCTCCTCCCCACAATCGGGTCGTTGTTCAGCGACAATGCAGATCCTCTCGTCGCGCAACACCCGCACAGAGAACACCGCAATACGACCTCTGCAAAATACATATTAATATCAGATACGCTTTCATACTGTTTAACAACGAACGAGAAATGAAAAATAAAGATAACGCTTGTAACGCTAAGTATTTTAACAAAAACAAAAAGTTATTAAATTTATTAAAGTAATATAAAAATGTTAGTACTAATTCACAAACAATACAAATATCAGCATACAATATCATACATATACAGTCAGCTACCAGTGTTTGAATAACAAAATTCTAACATTGATTGAAAATAGCAAATGCGGAGTTGAGTCACATATATATATATATATTTAAGCCAATTAAAAATACAATAAATGCGACTCACCTGTATATAAATTTCATGGGCTCCACTGCGAGTACAGTGGCTATGATGTCGTCCATGTTGTGCTTCCTGCCGGTCACCGTCATGAGTCCGTCGCGGGACCCGCACACGAATACCAAACCTGTATTTCAATACAAGGACGTCTCAATAAAACAAAATATTGTTTTAAGCATCGGAATGTTATGTAAAAGGATAAACCGTATTATACTTTTACGGTCATATTATTTATATAACTAATAAAAACCAAAACCGATCAAAGTGCGAGTCACATTCGCCATCGCCCATCGAGGGTTTCCATAAAAACAAATAAGTATAATGTAGTGCACCTTCTGATGTATACATAGAGAACCTAGGTTTATATTCGACACTTCAAAGACAACTGTGTTTCTCATTATTATTATTATTATTATTCTTTGTCTGTATATTGACAGAGATAATGGAAAAATTTTAAATTTAAATATTTCTCTAAAGTAACATAACCTAACGTTGCTTACCACCAGGTCCCAAAAAACCAAGCAATCCGCTTCTCACGTAATGCTCTTCGCCAATACGCTCTCCATCGGAGTCCAAGGGCTGGACCCTGAACACCGTGTTGGTTAGACCGGACAGGCCCCAGTATCCTGACCCAGTGGCTCCGGACAACACGCAAATTTCACCCACTTCATCTGTCTTGCAAAGATATGCTGGACCTTCCATTTTGACTACAACTATCACGCCTAAAGAACAAATAATATTTTTTTAATTATTAAATTTATATTACTAAACTATTTACTTTCGTCTTCGTTATCAATTCGAAGGACAGATCGTAGTATTGAACTGTTGTGCTATGCGCTATGCGCTACAGTTGTTTTACGGACAGAGGGATTGAATGGAATAAATAATTACTGAGATATAAATTGTCAATAATTATATTCTATAGTTAATAATCAAAGGCAAATTTAACGTTGACCTATCTTAAACTCGAGGACATTAGATCTATGTATCTTTTTATACAATCATATATCATTTTGTGAAATCTGTCTGAAACATAGTTTATTTTATTAATTTATCCTCTAAAAATGTCACAATTTAGCTAAAAGAAGCCAAAACTTAAAATTTTAACTTTAAAATTAAAACTATTTTTGGAACAAGTTCTTTGACAATTATTTGGGACATTCAAAGTGACGATGATCGGGTTATTAGTCATGGAAGTCACTTTGCAGTAAACAAATAATTTTTGAAACAACCACAATCCTACGTTTATTATATTGACGTATGTACGCTGCCTAACTGTCCTATTATAATTGATGTCATACGGTTAAAATTTTGTTATGAAGTCAAAAAGCTAATCTTTTTCGAAGTAATACACAGAAAATTATACATTTAAAATAATTTAACATTTAATACGTATGTATGTATAAAAATACTGAATAATATCATGAGTGCAAAATTCAAATAAATGTATTTACTAGAAAATAAAGCACAGGTACATCTACGTACTGACCATTGTTAGTATTATAGATCTATAAATATTCGTAAGAGTAATTGCTACTAGTTTTAAGTTTCAATTTATATCAAATATCAATGTATGCCTATTTACTGGTGCTGGATTCGAATTTCCACGTTTTATTGAAGTAAGACACTAGTAGCAATATTAGCTGGCTTATCTCATAAGTCATTAGCTAAAGTTACATTGACTTCACGCTTTGCTGTAGCTTAGCTTTTAACAACATTAACGATTAAGAATATTATTTTATTTATTTATTTTTTTAAATAATTTTGTATTTTATGAGGAAGTATTTCTCAATATCATTTATATGTTCATAGTTATAATTAACCATTTATTAAAAATATTATTTACTCGTCTCCACAAACAATCTTGAATCTTTGCAGACAATAGTTATTGAATAATCAAATTAACTTAGTCACATTAGTGACTGTGTAGAAGCAAAAACAAAAGATAAGGACAGTGCAAATAATAAATATCAATAATATAAATGACACTTATTGTCTTATGCCTTGCTTGGCTTTACTTTATAGAAATATTCAAAATATGACAATATTTCCTTATCATATCATGGAATCTTGCTCAGGATTTCTCGTCCAGGGTGTGTAGAAAGTTATCAAGAGAAGTATTAGTATTTGCATTTAAGAAAAGAAAAAAATATATATATTACATATATTAAAAATATGACAATATTTAAAGATATACAGCCGCGAATGGGAGCTTCAACAAAAGAAAGGTTGGGAAACATTGGTTCAGGTTAATTAGTTAGATACATACATGAGGGCATAACTTGTCCGCAATCCTGCAGCGTAAGCGAGGTGAGCGAGTTCTCCGCGTCGACGCGCACCACGCCGTAGGAGAGGCCAGACATGGAGAGCACGCCACGACCAGCGGACGACCCACCGCGCCCCGCGCGCCGCACGCACACCGTCAGCGACTCGCTGGAGCACGCGCACGGGCAGATTGCATCGCCACGCATACCTGACGCCATCAAATTGTCAATGTATACAGTCAGTTTTAATAAACAATTATATAAACAACATTTTTATTGAATCTCTATACCATAAAATGCATTTAATTGTATTTTTAATTTTTGCAAATACACAACAGTATTTATATAATGTTAGTTGGTCTTGTCAACTAATGCACTGATGTTGGCAGTTAATAATACGGTTACAAAACCATGAACAATGGTTTTGTAACCGTATAATATATACAGGTACTTATTATACGTACAATTACATAAAATAACAAAGAATTTTTTTTTCCTGCTTAACACACTGCTTAAGTACACAGGAAGAGCTTATTCTCAATACATTACGCCTTCTGTCCAAATTAAAAACCTAGACGTCCAAATTAAGAAGACTATTCGCATTTTGTCTTAACAGGGGAGAAAAGTAATTCATTCCCTGAATGAAAATCGAACCAAATCTTTTTAACTTTACTTATTACGATTACATTTTATCAATTATGTATAGAGTACTATTAGTCCAATTAGCCCAAAATAGTCCATGACCACAGTAAAATATTAAATACGTGTAATGATCACGAAAATTTAAAATGTGAAATAAAAAAAATCATAAAAAATATAAAATATATGTAAAATATAATATAAATCGTCTAATTATTTCAACAAACATTATTGTTTTATTTAAAGTACTAATAAACAAATGGAGTCGTATACGAATGTAGCTACATATAGGTATGTTACATGCAGTGTGTCACTTTAGATAACTTGTCTACTATCTACGTTTCAATAACATAAGGAATCGATAAAATGAACTTGATACATTTCATGAGTAATTTTTTACTTGAATAATAGATAAAAACCTCCGGGAATTGGCGACAAGAGTAGTTTGCCCAACGGCTACGTGTTCGATTCTTACTTGTTACTTCAGTCCGGTCGAATACAACTCTACTGTGGAATCTAATATAGTGTGCTACGCTATAGTTTTAATACGAAATGGAAATCAAATAGACCATACAAACCTTTACATTGAAATACAGAAAGAAATTGATCGCAAGACGACAGAGACCATGGATTTGCTCCGTCTGCGACCAGAAGCATTCTCAGAGAGCTCAGAGACAGCTCTTTGTGATCACGTGTCGCCAACAAGCCCCAATGCAAGTCGCGCGACTTCACGATCGCCACCGAAGCCCTGGTAAATGTTTTTTTTTTATTTCTGACCACGTTACTCACGTCGCCATTACAGCGAGTTGACTCACTTGTCATTAACTAAGGTACAATGTCATTTATAATACAGATATTTAGTCACGAGAATAAAATCAAAATATATACAATTTTAGTTTTTATTAAATAGGAAATGCTGTAGATCTAAACCTTAATCTCAAGAACTAATGGTACGTGTTGAAAAATATGTTTGATTGGTTAGTCGAGTATTTATCGAGGAATAGGACTACATTTGATCACGTTACCGTTTCCATGTAATTCCTTGTATCTGCGGTCAGAGTTACCTCGGGCACTTAGAATGTTTTATACATGTAATTTACAACTCTTAAGGGTGAAACCGCAGATAAAGATATAACATTAAAAGAGTACCTTCAAACACCTTAATAATCTGTCGGTGTCAATTATTACATATCAAACAAAATAGGAGTTAAGGAAAACTATATAGATATATCAATCAGTGAGTCACCTACCTGTATTTAGTAATCATGTGCATCCACGAGGCGGGACTGACTTTCATAAGGGCGTACGGTATGAATATGACGTGCATGCCGTTGAGCACGCTCGCCAGCACCGCGTGCCACAGTCCCGTCTCCCGCTTGAAGTCCAACACGCACACCATGTGCTCCCCCTCGGTGTAGTTGCACGCCACGGACAGCATTCGACAGTGTGCCAGCATTGATGCTCTGTAATTAATTATATCAATTATATTCCAGCACCTAGTCGCCATTCATCGTCGACCTATCGTTTCATAAAAACACGTATTTAATCGGTCATCTTTATTATTAGAATTATTTAGGAACACGTAGTGGATAAACTGTTGTGATACAAGTACAATCACCGCATGTACTGAACGCTAATTACATCCGTTACATTTTATTGCTATGAAATGGTTATATGTGTGTACTCGTAGAGGAGGTCACGGTAATAACATTTTTTATAGATTGGAGTTAAATAAACAAAAAAAAATATTCAAAGTGTATAAAGTTTTAAATAACGTCCAATCTCGGTCACAAGCCGACGAAATAAATACAGTACAAGCGATCCTGGTTTAGATTCTATTTAAAGTCATGATCCCAATTTTTGATACATTATTATTAACGACAATTGCTACGAGCAGTCTGAATGCTTTTATATTTTAACAACTTTTTTTGCTTCACGCTATATCTCGCACATAGCAGGGTAGACATAGAGAACCTGGGAACCTAGTGTTAAGACATTTCCTTCCCATTAAGACACTTCCGTTCCTCACTTTCCTCACTTCGTCTTGTGTGTTGAATGCCAAAGAGGGAAACTGAAAATATTAGTATATTTCATTTTCTCGAATGGAAATCGAACCCACCACTTGTAGCGTTATCAGACACACTTGTACTCTTGCGCCACGACTGGCCTCGACTTTTAACGATAAATAAATAGGTAACAGTAGATTAGGAAGAGCGAAATAATTTCGAAAAAAATTTATAAAAAAAATTAGCTAGGACTAGATGAGTACACTAGTTATATAACCGTAAAATAATAGGTCATTCACTATTCAATTGCTAGAAAATAACTATATTAATGAAGACATAAACTATTATATTGAGGTCACTAATGTCGCAGAGGCACAGTGTGACTGTAAACGCGCATGGTTGTGGTTTCGATATCCACGCGAGGAAATGAAATATTTATTTTTCCAAATTTATATTTACATTTATTTGTTCTGATATCAAAGCGAAGCGTGGCGTTGATTTTCGCCACTCACCACGCAAAGCCTCCAGAATTCGGAAAAAGTGAGCTTTGCCTACCATGCACTGTGCGTAATACAGTGTGAACCTGATTATGATATTACTATTGCCTATTGTTTATCGTTAAACAAAATTTAATTTATTTGACGATGAAAATATTATTTTAATTAAAGTTAGAACTTTAATTTTAAATATACAAATATTAATTTATCAGTTTACACAAACGCATCGTAATTAAAAAAAATAATATTATATTTTAAAACAACATCCGTTTCTATAATGAGAATAACAATATCAATCACTAGCCGTAAAAGGAAATCGTAGCTGTAATTAAAAAAAATAAGCTAAAAGAGAATTTCAAATGTCGATGTTAAAAAGCTTACCTACCTATGGTGGCGGTTTATATTGAATGAAATTTAATCTACTGTCCGCGACCGCAATATCCTGTTGAAGTCAATGTTGTTAAACGTATGTGTTGGAGTTGTAGGGTATTATGTCACTTGTATATATTATGTATATCTTACCTGGTAACAATAACACCCATGGCCGAGCCATCGGCCGCGGACGTGTGCTCGATATGCGCGGGGCTGTCCTCGGCGGGTCGCGGGGGTGGGATCCAGTCGCGAGGAGGTCTCGGTAGTTTCTCAGTTGACACCCACTGGAGGGAAGGCCAACCTCGGAACGAGACTACGTCGCCGGACGATGTTTTTGGAAGGCCTAAATTATTAAAAATATATATTTCTTAATAAATTTTAAAATATATATTTTTATATATATATATTTCTTTCAGCTTCACACTGTATCCCGCACACAGCAGGTTAGGCACAGGAAACCTAGTGTTAAGATACTCCTTTCCCCACTTTCCGCCGAATTCTGGAGGCATTTCTGGAGAGGCACGCGTTGAGTGGCGGAGCTCTACGCCGCGCTTTGTTTCAACACCAGAGCGAAGAAATGAAAATATAAATTTAAATTAATGAGGCCGTCGTGGCATAGCGGCACAAGGGTGTGACTCTAACGCGACGGTTGTGGATTCGATTCCCACTAAAGACCTACTGAATTCGGCAGAAAATAGGGAACGGAGTGTCTTCACACTAGGTTCCCTCTGTTACAATCACTTTATGCCCCAGCGCCACGACTGGCCTCAAAAAATATCCGCAAGTCTTAAACAATAATTTACAGGTCCCACACCTGCATGCTACACGATTTGAGCTAAAGTTAAATAATCGCTAATAATTTTATTGAGATAAATATGTAAGTACTTAAACAAACATAGACTTTTTCTATAGCAGCTGGCAAAGTTATTAATTATTATTAAAGATTACTTATAAAAATAAATTTATATAATGTATCCCTTAAATAATATTGGAATGTAATTAACAAAGTGCAAAGTATTATTTTCAATTGGAAACAATATTTACCTTTCAAGCAGGCATCTGAAGTAAGGGCATATTGTATGCCGCAGGAGCCGAGCAGGAAGCCAACTTGCTGTAGGCCAGCGTCACGCCTCGTCAACGGTACCTCTATAGGAACAGGCACTATGCCCGCTTGAAGGCACCCATAGAAAGCGCACATAAAGTTTATAGGATCGTTATTGGGGTACACTAGAGCCACCCTGTCACCCGGCTTAATCGAATTGTCCCCAGTCAGAGGACCACCACTACTGCTTTTTGACGTGAACGTTTTGTTGAGCACAGCGTGCGCTATTTTCAACGACCGGCTCAAAAGCTTTCCTGTTCAACAAAAATACAACAATTTACTGACGGTTCAACATATTTTACCGTTCAATCGGTGTTTGTAGTTAGTTCTATTGACACGTAATTTTATAAAACGTTTATAAAAAAAAAATATTGTAGTTGTAAAATTTAATTAGTCTTTATAGAAGTTTTAATATTTAAGCGAACACAATGGTGAAATATATTTCTACTTTCATTCATAATTATATCTAACACTAATGAATATTGACGCAGGTAAACTTACCAAAAGTGAGTGAATTGCTAAGTTTCCCATTGGGGTCCAGCACGGTGGCCACGTTTGCTTTAAATGACGCTGTGCCGTATCTTTGTAGAGCAGCTTCGAGATTTCGCGGCAAGCCCGCGGGCACAACCAGCTGTTCTCCAACTGCTGGCGTCATCGTACCACCCTCTGGCTTTGGCGCATTTGGGTCTTTAGGATTAGCCGCTATTTCCAATTCAATATCATCGTCTTCGTAAAATTCAGGCAGAGGTCGTCGTTTAGGCCGTTTCAACGTGTTTAATAATTGTTGTATTTTAGCCGAAACCTATAATTATTTTATTATTATAGTACACTAAAGACGTATTGACAGTATAAAAATTTATGCTTTTGTACTTATTTCATGTCTTATATAAGTCAAAGAGTCAAATTACAATAGATACTGTTATTTATTTGACAATTTCTTGTGAATACCTTCCATCTACCGGTACCAGTGCCAGTATCCTCTGGTTGTGCGTAGCATTGGACCCGGTCAGCGATGTGGGCGCCTCCGCGGCGTGCGCCAGACGTCGTATGAGTAACGTCCGGCTGAATGTCTAATAAAGAAGTTTCTTTTTTTTTATCTATTCCAGAGCCGACTAATTATGGACGGACAGAATGGTTAATTTTGTAAGTATAGCTTTGTTATATTATACATATTAACTATGTATAACACTTTTAACATTCCAACGTTAACTATAAATAATCCTGAGTATATAATATGCCTTAAATATACAGTCTTATTTTTTACAGTTTATATTTGGGTAATATAGCTGACCAGTTTCATTCAGGGGATTCAGAGGATAAGATTCATGGTTGAAATGGAATTTCAACCATGTGCGATTTTTTGTTATTTTGACCACTATTTGTAATGCTTTCGTCACCAAACTAAAAAGTAAGTTTTGAATCCTGATTTGGTTTACAACGAGCGACAATAGGCTGACCTATGTTTTTCAAACTCGCCTGTGTAGACAAGGCTTGGTCGAGAAAAAAAATTATGTACACATTACTTTACTTATTT
This sequence comes from Heliconius aoede, assembly GCA_037355905.1. NCBI lineage: Eukaryota > Metazoa > Arthropoda > Insecta > Lepidoptera > Nymphalidae > Heliconius > Heliconius aoede. The sequence goes on along the minus strand of JBAIZZ010000372.1, from coordinate 371,357 downwards.
AAGGCACTATTTAAGCCCTTTGTCTCGCCGAATATAGTAATAAAGACTCACAAGCCGGTAGATGTGTTATGTCAGATAAATCAATGTCTGTTTTTTCCCTTGGCGTGTGCTTTTTCTCCCTTTGATGATGTAATTGCAAAACAGGCGGCGGGTGTCCCCGGGGATGGGGTGCCGCTGGTCGACGGGCGGGGGGAGAACCGAGTTCCGGTGGTGGAGGCAATTCTGATTCTCCAGCACATGAATCTTCATCAGAACTTGAAGCTGCTAATATAAAAGGAAATAAAAAATACAACTGTTTCGTTGTTAAAATATAAATTTTATTTTCGATCGAATTGGTCAAACAATAGGTTTAAAATAGCATACCTGGAAATTGGTACAAGCATTATAAACGAAATGGGAAAGGATCGATTCCAGTAATGCAAAAAATATTTAATAAACTTAAATTTTTTACAGTTCCTGAATATAATTTTTGGTAAACAGCAAAGAGGTCATCTGAATGATACATTTTTTTATAGAATGGTTTAAATTAAATTGGTAGACCATGTAATTACTTAAAAACCGATTTTCGGAGACTACGATTCTATTTTTACCTTGTTAGTATTTTAAAATTTTGACGTATTTTATGCACATACGTGACAGCTAATATGAAGCTTCATCTACACTCACAAAGATCGTGTCTCTCCCTGTCAGGACTTTTGGCCATCATGGAAGTTCGCTTCGAAGGCATAGGAAGAGATGGCTTAGGCCGGTTTTGCATCTCTGCTAGTGCCTGCTGAACAGCCTCCTGTCTTACCTCTGTAAATCAATGAACTTTTAAAAATGGCGCTTTAAATACAGTTCAAACTATTCATAGCTTTTAATATATGAAAAGAAAAATAAAGGATCTAATATGAAAAAAAAGTATGGATATTATTAGACACTAATTACCTACGAATAAACTACGTCTATTCTGAAAAGAGATGATAAAATATTTTTTTTTATATCGATGTTTGTTATATTCATAAATGGAGTGGTTAAGAGTATGAAATGAATGTTTACTCAACATTTATTTTATACAAGTTTACAAGAAACGAACAAAAATTGCCATATTATGTCATTAATGGATATTTTATGTAATTTTACTACCAATTATAAATAAAATAAGGAAAAATTAAATATCTAAATGATCTATAATTTTTTCATAGCAAAAGTTGGTTTAATATATATATATATATATATGTACATTTAACTTTTTCGTTTAATGTAAACGTTACATATTACATAAATGACACGTGTTTATTTTAAAATAACTTAAATACAATAATGAGACGTGCAAATATTCCATGCATTGTGATTTACGTAATGCGGTGAGCGTGTCCACAGAAATAGTGTCAAATTAATAATAGTCGCTTAGCATGCAAAATTCTCGCGTCACTCCTAGTCATGCTACAACAGTTACAAGCGCAAGAGTTATAGATAAGAAAAGCTAAAGAAAAGAAGAAACACCAAGACACTAAACGAGAATAGGGCATACTCTTTATTTGTTACAGATTAGGACATTGTATTTATCAATATTGTGGTACGGGATTATGTAAGAGAATAAAGAAAGTAATTACTTTATGTCTTATATTTAGGATAGTCTACAGAATACATAAAATTGATATTATTTATTTTGTCAGATCATTTATGTACTGTGGCCTCAGAGAGCATAAAATAGTGATTTTTACATTCTTATTTTCAATGAAGTCTCCATATCTAATAGGAATACATTTTCTGTGTGTCAAATATTTTTAAGAGAATAATTTATACGAGACCAACTCTGCAATATATGGTATATAAATACAATAATAATATAAAATATAAAAACAAGAATCACCAAAACCATTCATAATTCACTGAACAAAAATACAAAAAAAAAACAGACAGTCAAATTAAATACCTCCTCCGTTTCCAAGTAGGTTAAAAACTTGCATTCCTTTCTTCATCTTTTTCAAAAACTAGAAGCTTAATATATTTAACAACAATAATATACATAGCGCAGTTGTGTTACGCTACACTTTCATTTATCGGATTGGCTAAAAGGCATGACATATGAGGAAACTGAAAATCTTCTAATGTAATTCGATTTATATACAAGTTCATACAAACACACGCGCGCGCGCACGTATTAATTTTTTTTTAATTTTTAATATGTATTAATATTTATTACATTTGGTGTAATTATTTTTTTTGGAATAATTTTGTACTATTTCTGTAGTGGGGGCGTTAATGATTACACAACATAGTTTTTAACTAAAGTAATCATTATCGAATTTTAAGATTTATGCACCACTCTTTTAAGTTCGAATAAAAATTTTATTTATTTATATTTATTTTTTTATTTATTCAAATACCATATTTGAAAATGATTACCTACCTATTATGATAGAGACGTTTTACAGTTAGTCTATCGAAAAGAGCTCAATGGAGAAAGACATTATACATATAATACGTTCATTAAAACTATGCGCGTTAATAAAATATTCGATAAAGTGCACACTCAATGGAAACAGTTACCGCATCCGAATGGTGGAATTTCTCCTGCACGCAAGACGTATGTACATTTGTGGCTACTGTTCATTATGTTTATTATTTATATTGCTTTAATTAAATAATAATTTTTCTTTAATAATGTTACTGATACATTATTTTAAGCTAAATAGAAAAGTGAATGTATATAAAAACAGTACAGAAAAGTCGTCATATCGTACTGGGACTAAAGCTATAGTCCCAGTACGATATGACAAATAAGTAAATAAATAACCAAAATTATATGAAAAAGAATAATTTAAATTTGAATTTTTCTAAGGCTAGCCCCATAGGGTTAAGAAGTGAATGCGCTTGACCTTGAGATTTAGAGCCAGTTTCATCATAGGCTCGTAAGTCCCGGACAGCCTTATCTGCTAGACAAGCTATAATTTTAAGTTTCACATTTCTCGAATAGCAGTATCTACTAGTTGTATACATTTGACACATATATTTAATTTTTACATACTTATTTGTTATTTAAAAATGTAATTGTATCATTGTTATCTATTATTATCGTTCATTAATGAGAAAATTATTCTTGAAAATATAAGATAAAATTGTTTTATATTTTCATCCTCTGTCTGTGAGATAGCATTAATTTAGATTACTATCTAAAACTTTATTCGTAACCGGTGAAAACTGACCCTTAGTATATTATATTATCTTATCTTATCTAACTTAACTACATAAATTAATAAATGTTATATGAAACATTTATTTCGATTGGAACCAGAATCGACAGCGATCAGGCACTTCTGAACTGTGGAACGGCCGGTATTTCTCGTCAGATTGATGAAAGTAAAGTATAGGATTTTTTTACTCATCACTCAGCGTCGTTTCTAAGCAGTCGGAAGCTCGAGAGCTGCACTGAACTAAAAAAATATTTTATTGCATATAAAGATCATATTTGATATTGAACGCGATTGACTTTATTACTAACTTACTATAAACTTACTCGCGTAACGAAATTTCAATTTGTTAGTATAGTGACATATAACTGACATCAAACCTAAATGTAAATGAGTGCGCAGGATACTTGTAAGTAATATATTTCTTCAAATCTAATTTAATCAACTCTAGTAGAATAAAAATAATCATATTAGAAATCTCCCACGGCGCGGCGTGCGACGTAAAACGCTAAATCCTTGCAATATCAAGAGCTAAGAGTTTAATAACGGAACTTAGTGATATATATATATTATATGAAGTATTAATAATATCGATCAATTCTCATACTTAAAAGCAATTCACCTTTAAAAACACAAAAATTAACAAATACATTAAAAGTACAATATTTTTAATGTTAATACATTTGACGGGAATAGAGTAGATCTTTCTGTATTCTTTTTCTTTATAATAATCCAATATAGATAAGTGATATTTATGATACACTGGTTTGGTACTCGAAACAACGACAGTCGTAAATGCTCCGAGCTCTCTACAATCACAACCACTTGTACCAATTTAACATTTAAGAAAGTATGTCATTCGTTAGTCAAGTACGAGACCTCTCCTATCCTTCTCTGCTTAGAAATAAAATAATTCATATTATTACCTAATATTGATTTAAATTATATTTACACCACACATTGCTTACCATACAATGTTCAAATATTTACGTAAAACAATTTTAGGAAGTAATATTTCTTTTTTGCAAATCTTCAAAAAAAAAATCATGAAAAACATAGTGATATATAATTCGATTGTCAAATTTGGCTCTCAATAAAACCGACCCACTAGCTTTGCATTCCTCACGAGGCGCGCTGGGGCAGCACTAAACAAGAGATATAAACAAACTTCTAAATAACCATGACACACTACTAGCCTAAATAATTACATTAATTTCTATTGTGGCACTTGAAACACTAACTGATACATTGTTCAAAATTCATGAAAGTTAGTATTATAAAATGTATTTATAAACATCTCTCAAGTCTGACATCGATATTGACATTCCGTTTTCATTTACAAATCATATATATGAATGAATCATTCATGCATCTCAAGATCGCTCTTAGATTTGAGAGCGATTTAAAGTAAAAAAAAATACATAATATTTTTAGTGCAATAAGACTCTTTGTAAAATTACCGATCTTTACATTTTTTAGAATAACTTGTGTAACAAATCATTGAAATATAGTCTACATTTTTTTTAATTAAATGCTTTATTATTTTTTTGTATCTGTAGTTGAATATTATTTGTAGTGTTTTTCGGTTGAGTAAATATTGAACAATAAGTTAAATTATAATAGAATAAACTTTATTATTATATCACAACGTCACTTCGGTTTTGGTCCACAGTATTGGGGTCGCAACACGTCGACGTGCGAGGAACTGGCTTTCACGTTCCACGCATTACGACCATCCAAAACCAATAATATATTTACAAAGTTCCCCCACTAAATCGATTTTAAGGTTTATAGTGAGTGAGTTATGACTCGTTTTCGTCTATACTAAGTTTGAGATTGTAAATTTTGAATAATCAAGATATATTCGAGCCTTATTTCTATAATTCAGCCATTTTGAATGAACATAGCCTGATGGTGCTACATAAAACCTTATGTTATGTGTATTTTTGTTAGTATAATTATTTTGTATAATATATATTAAATATTAATAACGGTATCGACCGACCCCAAATACACAGAAAAGACACGGAAACAAAAAAAATATATATTAATAAATGAATGCATTGTTAATAAATATTTATAAACATTTAGATATAATCATATTTAAACGCATATTTTTATCATTTTAAATTAAAACCAAATGAGAGCGAATAATTTAATTATTTATATAACCTTAGGTGGCTGAAGGCCGACGAGCGCTGATAATAAACAAATGAACGTTTCCTTAGCAAAACGTCCGTATGAACGTTCAAATAGAAATAGAACTAGCGCCAACATTTTTCTATTATAGTATACTAGGTTAGGTAATGCAATATTAAATTGGACCCAATAGAAGAGTACATGGGGCACAAGGATGACATCACATAGACATGACGGCGATAAGTTCCCCTATAGCGACATGTGACTCACCCGAGTGGTAGCGACTCTCGTTCCGCGTGAGTCGTCTGTTGGTCCTTCCAGGCTGCGAGCGGAGCGCCGCGGCCGCTCTCACTGCGACGCGACAAACAACCACACGTACACGTAACCACACATCACCCAAAACAATTATACACATAACATTTGTAATTTGGAATCGAAGCCTTTTTATTCATAAAAAAAAGTATATTATAGGAAAAATTTAATTGAATTGAACATAGCTAGTACATCGAACTATAGTATTAAAAAAGTAAATAAGGAGGACTTTTTATTAAGTATATCTTGTGAGTTTTTATTTATTTAGTATTTTGTGTAGGTACCATGAGTCAACAATGGTATATTTATCTAATTGCAAGAATGACAAAATCATAGTCTTACTCTATCATATATATGTGAATAAAATTATCTCAATTCTATGTAATTTGTTTTCTATCAGATTATTTTTTATCTCATTTCGATTCCAAATTGTTAGTAAGTTTAATCACCATATTTACTTCGAATTAATAACTAAATTGTTATTAAAATTAATTTCAATAACGTATATTATATATTATTTATATTACAGATAATAGAAATTGACGTGTGTACGGTGTTTAAACTTACAATTATATATTCCCATTAAAATATTCAAAATCTTCGGACAGACAAACAGAATGTATAACTAAATACACGTCCAACCACATATTATCAATCTGTACGTGAAAATACGAGTATATTAATTATGACATTAAATAGAGTCGCGACAAAAAGAATACTGAAGATTTTGTAAGCATTGTTTTCTAAAATATATTTTGTGATAAGGTATAGCGTATTCAATAATTACTTTTTAACCGAAGTGTCATCCAAATCACTTTCAAATTTTATTTTAAATATGTTTTTTAGGCATATATTGATTTAAGGGATCAAGCTTGTTACAGTATCGGTATCATGAATTTATTAACTATTGACATTATTATCATATATGTATATTGTATTGTATTCAAGGCGTAATTCGATATATTACAGATGTCAAATAAGCTAAAGTGTTAATAGTGCCTAGTTCCAGCTGAATTGCCAAAATTTTAATTCTGATATAAAAAAAAATAGTATTATTTATTCTCTTCACATTTATCTGTTAATATGATAATTTTTTAGCCCATAATTCCATTTGAGTTTTTTTTAAACTAACTTCATTAGTCAGTGTAATGATGGTACCATTACAATTGGCATCTTATTGTCTATTTATTGCTCAAGAAAAATCAAGTATATTCAACTACAATACTAAGACAATGGAAGTGATTTGTGGATTTATTTCAACTGCTCTGCTTATATTTGGCTAGAAAAAAAATAAATTAATTAAATATAAACTTTTTATAACTTCAAATTAGTTGACAGCAAAAAATTAATCCGTTTCTATTGACATTTCGCATTTTAATATATAAAAGTGAAAAATAACATTCACTTCGTTATGAGTAGTAATAATATCGAATTTAACATTGAAGTCGACATCGTTAGTATAGATCCTGAATTAATAGATGAACACCTGCGTTTTTCGACCGCCGTGCTGCACGACATACTGAGCAGCAAAAGCGAGAGTATAGAGCACTGCGGATTTCTGTGCCAACATTGTGGCAAATCATACAAGACACCGGTGTCACTCAATCTGCATTATTTATTTAAGCACCCAGAAGACGAAAACAAAGCGAAATGCACTATATGCAACAAAAGATATCCATCTTCGATGAGCCTACAAAAACATATCCGATACATGCACCGCTATAATCACCGATGCAAGGCTTGCTACAGAACATTCGCGACGGCAGAGCAATTGTGCGATCACGAGGTACGGTGCAGCAAGAAGGAGACTCCGTGTCAGGAATGCGGGAAGATATTTAAATCGACGCTCGCCCTTCGCAACCACCGCAAATATAAGCACCCGACGTGTATGAACAATATATGTGAAATATGTAGACGTACGTTCACAAGCCTCCGGAGTCTGTCTAACCATATCGCCAGCGTACACCGGTGGGCCGATTAAAACGTTGATACACATAGTAATTCTAATTATTTTTCTTAATGTTAAAGTGTAATAATATGTAAATAATGTATAGAGCAGTCAGAAGACACATCCTTAATGTTATTTTTTATTTATGAAAACATTTTAGGAAAGATTATTAAAAAGTAACATTGACGAATCATAGAAACAGGCTTATCTGAATCAATGTATGACTTACAACGACGTTAGGTAATTCTTAAAAAAATGGATATAGCGATTCATTATATTATTATTCTTATTAAAAAAACCAACCGCACCACTCAGGCCCATTTAAAACATTTAAAATTTTATTGATATATAAAATAAACAATGGAGCAGATTTGCAAACAATTCTTGTGTCTATACCTGATAGTATCACGTTGATTCATTTGTGTTTTAGTTAGTTCTGTTACTCGCGATTAAACGATAAACAAATAAAATATCTCTTTCTTTTTTCCAAAATTGAATACGCCACTTGTTGTGGCGCCACGACATCCTGGCCACCTGGTTTTTTCTTAGAATATGTTTTTTTACACTTAGTTAGGATTTATTAGTTTTGTTATTAGGACTACAGGGCGGCGAATTAAGCAATATTATTAGATATAAATGATAATAGGAGTCAATGTCGTGGGTGATTTGATCACGTTCTGCTAGCTCTTTTTACTAGCACTAGACTATCACTAATAAGTATGTGTAATACGTCTAAAAAAATAGCGAAACTATTTGTTTAATAGCTTTAAATCATTATAAGCTGTTACGTAAAATGAGAAGCAAGAAATACTTATTCAAAGTTTTTTTTTTCATTTAGACAATTTGACGTCTGGATGTCGCTGACGTGAATTTCAATTATCAATGTTGTAGCAGCAAAATCTAGTCGTTTAATCTCTACAACAAATTTCCATACATATGAATGTATATGTGTATATATGTACTATGGTAAAATAAACATCATCAGGGAATGACAACAGCTCTACAGCTATAGTTAGGTTTGCTGCTTGCAATAACACATGAAGGGTACAGTTTGGGTTCACCAGGGCACCGCTCTTAGTCCGTTCTTATTACGTAATGCACTAAACCAGTTTTCATGGCTGATTAAGTAACCCGATGATAAAGTATCCATTGATGAGAGACGGCTTATGCTGGAAAAAAACGTGAACGATTAGCAAGGCCCACTTGGGAACGGTGATATTAAGCTGTGTCGAAAACTTCAGCACTATCTATATAGGTCTTGAACCAGCCGTTAATTCGGTATAGTGTAGGTAACCTTATCCAGGGGCGTGGATTACTATTTCCAAGCCCAGACAAGCGGTGGCAGCCCCAAATGGCAGTAGGTTACTGGGGTGTTCTGTGAACCCAGAATACCGTCCAAGCTCAAAGGGCTGACTTACAATAGCATGATACAACTGGTTCTTATAACTAGTACGGCAGCGAATGTTGGTCAGCACTATCTCAGCACTCCGGTCACGAAAATTAAAATATAGAATATTAATATATTTATAAGTCTGAGTGTGACAGGCTTGCATAATTCTATAGGTCTCATTCAATAATATTACTTGCAGTGCAATCAGCGTATTACTTCCAACGATATTTTTATAACATATATTAACTCCCCCCAAGATGAAGCTGGTTATTAATAACACTGGTAACTTATATCATATATGGCTGGAGTTGATCCATGTTATCATCACCATAAATAATATACACTATTATTGTGTTGAAAATTAGAAATTTTAAAATTATATTTAGTTCTACATATCATACAATCGAATACAATTAATTTAGAATTCATTACCAAAATTGTTAATGCAATATCATCTGCATAAAATAGCTTTAAATTATATTTATTACTTCACTCGAGGCTTCGCCCGCATACCACCAACAATTATTTTATTATGTTGCATTTTCCAAAAGATTGAATATATAATTAATACATTAAACAGTGTTGAATTATTTTAATTTTACATTTTCTCGAAAAGTATACGTCCAATTTACTTGAGGCCATTAGTCGCGCAGGAGCAAACAGTGTTGTTAAACTGAGACTGTTAAACTGACGACTGGTTGTGGGTTCTATCCCCACTAGAGGAAATGAAATATTTATTTAAATTTATATTCCAATTTCTTCGCTCTGGTGTCGAGACAAAGAGTTGACTTCTGGCACTCAACCACGCAATGCCTCCAAAAATCGGTGGAAAGTGGGGAACGGAGTGTCTTAATACTAGGTTCCCTCTGCCTACCCTGCAATGTGCAGAATACAGTGTGAAGCGTGATTTTTTGACATACGTCCAATTCACATGTTATAAAAGTCAAGATTATTATGTCAGCATTAAATTTCCTTGATGATGGAATACCATTCGCTCGTAAGTTACAATATCTTCGTCAAATAAAAAAAACGAAACATTTTTTATTATACATTATTGTATTATTTTATTACCTTTTCAATATTTCATGAATAATGTACGATAACGATACATTTTTTCTTCACTACAATAAACTACAATCAATTTAGAGTGCACTTTGAAATATTTTTATGCAGTATTATTTATACTTCTGGCTTGGAACAATATTCATCATGTTTGCTGCGTAATTATAAGAACTATAAAGAAAAACTTTACTAAAATCATCACTATCGTTTGTAAGGTAAAAATAAACAAAAAAGTAGGGTTTACTAAGGTGGGTTCCAGCGTGATGGAGCTCGTGATATGGGCTCACTGTCGGTTTTTAACTTTTCAAGATCGCAATAATATACGTAAAAATAAGGTATTTGCAATATATAACTGTTATCGTGCAAGATGTACCTTCATATAACGTGCTAGTGTACATTTTTAATATTAATATATTAATGCAATATAAAAATAAAAGGCATTCAGAGGCAATCAAAATTTGCACTAAATAATAATGAATGATTGAAGCTAAATTTAAAAAAATTTTTAATCAAACATTACTTTACTCAAAAATTCATGCTGTCGTCTAACTACAAAAGGAATAAAAAATTTAATCGTATGTTACGCTAAAAGGAACCCGACACATTGGTAGTAGCCACTTTTCATTAACTAAAAGTCGGTTATGGATGTGTTTGCGCATGTAACGTATAGATATTGTGTTATAATGTATGTGTTTCTAGGAAAAATTGTAGATATACATTACTTTGCTTGGATCACTACGTTTAGCTGCTCGAAAAGATTCTCTTAGTACATAGAGAGGAGATTTCATCTTCATCTAAGACCTCCGCTCCCCCCAAATACACATACCTACCCTTCTTCCACTCAGTAATGAGTCAGCAAAATGTTGCAATAATTCAAATTACGAAAATTGACCTCCTTCAAATCGATTTGTTTAGATATTCACCTAAATACTTGCATTTCTCACAAGTCAACCAATATTAGTGGGACAATATTTGGAGAGTAAAAATATTTTGCTTATGTAAAGCCATTCTTGCTTAAGTCATAAATTGACTAATAACTGATATGGATGTGAGGAGTAATTATTATTAACTTTCCCAGGCTGTAGAAATATATTTTTTTCAAGTTTTTTTCTGGCAATGTAAAATTAGGCGTATTAGATTTAAGATGCAGACTGTCTGCATCTGCCACGCTGTATCCCGCACACACCAGGGTAAGCAGAATCTCTGTTTACCCAGATGACAGAGATGCATGCTACGGTAAGGGAACCTCGTGTTAAGACACTCCGTTCCCCACTTTCTGCCAAATTCTGGAGGCATTGCGTGTTTAATGACAGGACTCGACGCCGCGCTTTGCCTCGACACCAGAGCGAAGAAATGGAAATATGAACATTAATATTCATTATATAAACACATATATAAACAATTTACTTCCTCGAGTGGGGATCGAACCCACAACCGTCGCGTTACAGTTACCTCGCGTTACAGCCCCGTGGAACGGATTTTTGATGTTATAATGTCTTATAAATCTATGAACACTTGCTACACTCACGAAAACGCTTGACTCATTGTCACGGACCGTCTCAGCTGGCCGTGTAAGCGAGAGCGCGGAACAAACGATAGAGAGACACGATTGGCCTATGCGTTCAGCTTGTGACGCATCTATCCATTCATTGTTACTTGTAATTAAACAACACATTGTCACTTGTAGTTAGTACTTATAATTTAAGTAAAAAAATATATGATATAACGAGTCTAAATAAATGTTAATTTATAGAAAAAATGCCGTAATTTTCAATCAACTCCTTTTTTGTATTATACAAAACAATAACAGAAGATTCCTCTGCCTACCCTGCTGTGTGCGGGATACAGCGTGAAGCTGATTTAATTTTTCATCACATCAAAAATATATAATAATTAACTTATAGACGTTACGTTCACTTTTTATTATTTCATAAAGATATATTCAATACGAGTATATAGTGAGAAAATAAACTTTCACGTTAAGCCATGGCTCCCATAACTCCTGTAAGGTTAGAGGCGAAAAATTTGGTGTGTAGCTATTTCGAATAAAAAGCTATCGTAGTAAAAAAATCATTGGAAAAGTTATTCTTCAGAAAAGAATCACAAATATTTAGAAGAATTGATTTTATAAAGTGTAAATTTATCAAAATGGGCAGTAAGAAAAATACTTGTGAAATTATTTTTCTACAGCATGTGATAGTTAATATTATTTACTACCGACGTGCATTAGTAAAATTTACGGTAAAAGGAAAAACTATTCCCGATAGTTTTACAGTACCAAGACATTTTCACTCCTCAAACATAGTCCGACTGTTGTTGACGATGTTTAGGTAGTAATTTTTTGTCGTCGTATTTTTAAATATGTTATCATTGAGTTAGCCTTATAATATTCTGAGAGACTATTATAAAATACCAATAGTTTTTGAAATGGACTGGAAAAATATCACCAGTAACTTTTTTCGCTACAACTAATAGTTATTGTTAATATTTAATTTGTTAAAAATTATTTTTGTTTCAATATTATTTTCGAGATTTATAGACTATTATAGGATATGAAAAGCCGATTATGGAGCTATAGTGAGGAAAAAAATCACGAGCACAGGTCCAATAGTCGGGCACTTTTCAATATTTAATAATCTGATTTTGTCAGAAAACCACAGATTTCCAAATATATGCTGAACCAGCGAAAATTGCCAAACATATATGAAAGTAAAATGGATACCTATTCATTTTATCTTACGCATAAACCACCATACGTCGATCAAGTTACATTCCCGTATAAGAATTACCGAGACTAATTACTTGACTTTTAAATGTTCCATCTGATATTTAAATAAGAAATTTAACATAAAACAAGTTTTATCAATGAGGATGAAATCAAAAAGTGTTAAAACAAAAGTTCGCTATTGAAGCTTTTCGAAGGTGTTATTATATTGTACGCGGAAAGCGATAAAACCTGCTAGGTTTCGTTTCAATTTAACAAAGCGGAGTTAAGTGACTGCTTCAGGGGTCAGTGCACGCTACTGAATAGGACTCAATAATACCTCAATTATGGAATAGATCAAATATACTTAGAACATACTTATCTACAATTTTATATTTGATATTATATCTATGTTACATCATCCGTTTTGTGGATAGCTCAGTGCACTGTTGGTATAATAAAAAAATCCTATAATCAAGATTTAGTACATCGCGCTAAAATCTAGTCCTCGACTAGTCTAGCTAAGGTCTTTATCCTAATTTTCGTTGCTATTTAACGTAATGATGTAAAGAAAAACTACACATTAGGTTAAGTCCATTAGTTTCGTGGTCAAAATAAACAAAATCACATTGTATGTATGTGAAGCTGGTTGAGCTAGGAGGAATAAGCAATCTCCTATCAAAGAAATCTATTATTATATAAAATACTTGTGTATGCACTCATAAGTGGAATGCTAAATTTCAATATCTATTTAAAATACTATATATATTTATTTTTTGTATGTGAAACTTAAAATACAATAATAATCTCCATTATTATGTGTTTAGGCGTAATATTATTTTTATCTACCTTATTTCACCTAATTAAAATCAATGAATAGCTATTAGGAATTTGTGGGAAATCTTGTGTTGTTGTTGTTTGAGTCGAGTATGATGAGTGACAAGTGGCAACTACCAATAGTTACGTTCCGTAGATACCTGAATGGTATCTCTTCTCATTGTGCGTGACCCTGCGATGTGTCCGACGATTTCTGGTGTGCTGTCGGCTGGTAGCGCCGTCGCCGCGACCTCCGCGAGGCGGTTGATTGCCTGTTGTATAATATGTATTACCGATATTCATATAAGGCAAAAACTGGACCGTCTTCATATATTGTTTTCATTCTTCTTTATACAAATATAATTGATTGTATGCACAATGTAATGTACGAGAGCGTATTGTTTCTTACGTAAACAAAACAATAAAATAAATATATCCCATATATATATATAAATAAGTGATCATTATAATTTTTAAAATATCAACTTCATATAAGAAAAAAATCATGAAATAAATGTAAATATTTTTTTCGAATACTTTATTAAAAACTTTTGTATTCATTGAATGTTTATGTAGAGTTGCACAAGGGATAATGATAAAGTTCAACGATCTAATTCAGTGTCTGATAAGGGCCGAGGTGAGTGCGTTATCAGATGGCGCAATGCAGGCCCGAAAATATTCAATCCGTCTAGTATTTCGAGAGGTAGGCGATCAATACACGTCGTGAATAACAATATCACTCTGGTCCTCCATTAATAAATATTAAAATAATAAATCTTCCGTATCTTGTAATAATAATTTAAACAATATTTGTATTATTTAATTATGTAATTTTATAAAAAAACAGATATAACGATATATCGGTGTACGGATTAAACTATGGCAGTAATGTCTCTGAACAATGGTATTGTTATGTCTCAAGTCACACCAAATGATTTGTTTTCTTAGAAAAGATAATTTATTGCTTGCTACTCTAAAGGCGTATGTTATGTATATTATTATTTATATTATTTACAAAAAATATGAAATTTAATTTAATATAAAAAAAATATTTATTCTGTATATTTTGAATATGCCAGTGTTATATGAACTTGCACTCACAAATATGTAAGTATTTTAATCTCACGATATATAAACATTTGTTAAGTGTAATTGAGTATAAAAGCAATTTGGCTTAAATAATTTGTCTAATGTAGTGCTGATAAATATCCCGCCTTTAAATATAAGTACTTATAAATAACACACAGAGCTATTGTTTAAAATAAACAAAAGAACAATCACAACTGCATAAGATTGACTGTACGAAAATGTAATATATCACGCGGTCACCTGAAATACGATCACAAATTAAAATCTACATCATCACGTATCACCTCGGGCCAAGGTTTGACAATAACACTGTTTATTTGTACGACAGTTGCACCGCAAGCGAAAAGCTGATTCATTAATGAGTGCCAGATATCTAGTGAAACAATGTGCCATTATTTATGATGTTACATTACCATGGTGATAAAATGTGGTTGAAGTGCGTATGGGAGGAGTCACCAAACTAACTAAACCATGTAAAATAAATATAATTCATAGAAAAGTGTACAAACAAGTAGCATTGCAATCGACAGACGCTGGACCTCGATTTTTTATTGTTTAGATTTTCTACATCAAAATTTTTTCACTGCTTTATAGTATGAAGGTCAGGCGGTTGCATTATTGTAACGATCTCAAATATCTATTTATTTATTGATCATTGAAATATTATCATTTTCTTTACGTTATAATAAAAATACAAAAAAAAAATAAAAACTTTTTAGTTAACAACTGCATATTTAGACATATACCGTTTAACAAAAAATTTTTACATAGAATACTTCAAATACAATAACCAACATTTTACAATTAATTACTTAAGATTTCTTGAAGCACGAGCAAATACTGATACTAGTTCAACGCTCGCAAGCTAATTTTAAGCAATCAGGGAACAGATTTAACATGGCCTCTTCGTTTGACCTCTGTTGGGACGATGCGACTCGAGACGCTAAGATCCCGATAGCTTTGCGAGAGTCCAGCATTCATCAACAGCGACCACTTGACACTTGACCCTGGAGACACTTATATTGCGACCTTGGACTCGTAAGTACTTTGGGTATTTTGAACAGAATCACGTCAAAAACACATATAATTTATTACAATAGTCTAACAAAATCGGTATTCACGGGCCAAATTTGAACATTTTATTAGGTTTAATTGTTTAAAAGCTAATAAGAGTATACAATTTGAGTTTTACCTTGAGATTGTTGCTGAGCCGCATAAGGCGCAAGCAGTCGTGTGCGTTTCTTCTCATATCCTTTTTGCGTTATGTCTCCTGTAAAGAAACGAGATCATCAGCAGGCACTGAGGACATCTACTGCACAAAACCCTTTTTATACAACAAAAATTTTTTTATTTAAATTGGTCTGCTGTGTAACTAGTGCCAATTATGGAAAATTTTCAGCTGATCTTTGTAGAGCTAACATTGCAATATTTATCGCTTATTTGAGTTAAAAACAACGTAAAATGGATAACTGTTTTATTTATGAACCGTTTGAAATGAAACAAATACTTAATATTATGAAAAAAAAACAGCTTCACACAGCAGGGTAGGCAGAGGGAACCTAGTGTCAAGACTCGACTCGAGTGGGGATCGACCCACAACCAGTCCGTTTACAGTCACACTTTGTGCCCCTGCGCCACATCTGACCTCTATGTTAAGAAAAGATTACCTAAATACAATATTGAAAACTGTATTTAAAACGGTGGTCGTTTCTAAGCGTGAACAAGGGCACAAACAAAAAGTCTATGTTTTGGGTTCTATTACAATGTAAATGCTAAATGCCCCCAATGATAATTTTTCATATACATCTTCCAAGTACAGAGACCACATACAATGCAGATTTTATTATATGTATAGATTAAATAAATATTCGTTAAGTACAAGCGGCGCTACATCGTCCATCTGCCACAAATATGTACAATAAATATGCCACAATAGTACCTTGGCTGTATAAAAATCTATTAAAATAATAATTATTATAATTTTTTAAAGATCTTTTGCATGATAAGATACTCGAAAAAAATATTTTTCTCGTTAAATTGTCTGTAATATTTTGTGAATTATTTTAATTGGAAACTAATTTATTAAATTTTATCTTTGATTAACATTATATAATACATAATCATGTATACAATGCTGAATGATATACATTCAGCATTGTATACATGATTATGAAAATTTTAAAATGGTTGAATTTATGAAGAAAAAAAAAAATATAATACTTAACCTACATTTATATTATTTACATTATAGACATAATAATAAATAAATTCAGATTTTCGTTTATGTTCAACTTAAGTTCACGCTTTTCCCCTAGTGGGTAGTCAGAGAGAACGGAGCGCCAAGCAACTGGTCTATTTATAATTTGAATAATTTATATTTAATATGTAAAATTTATTATTTTCTGATAGTAGTATTATGTTTATTTATAAATTAATGTTTATTATGAAAATTGTTATTACTTGTGGAACCAATAACTGATTGAGCAACCAGAATTGATATATTTTGTATTTTTCTTTTGTTTGGATTATAATCATAGGCCATATAAATAAATAAATAAATTTAAGAAAAAATTTAATGTTAAAAATCTTTCGCAGCAGCAAAATGGTATTAGTTAAATTATTAATACACCAAGCTTTTAAGAGAATAACAAAATAAAATTTGCAGTTGTATCTAGTAAGGGTTTCATATTTGCTTTAGTATTATTCGCATTGCTTTTATGCTAAATCTTTTTATATAAATTTTTATGCTAAATTTTTATATAATTTTAAATTATAAAATTAAACATGGTTATTAACTATAAATTTTGTGATTATAGTTTTTATAGGAATAGCAAAATAAGCCAATTACATCTTTCAAATGTGAAAAAAAAAAAATCTGTGCCATTTTTATTTGAAAAGTTAAATATTTACCATGAATTTAATTAATTAATTTAAAAAAATTTTAAAAGTCATTATATTCTTTCATCATTATTTACTTAATTCTCTAATAATCAAGATCAAGACTAACAGTAGAGGTGATATTTTAACAATAGAAATAGAAGCAAGTAGTGTAAAAGATCACAGCCTATCCCAAACTATCTTCAATTCATTTCTAGAACATACATAGAGCGCACTACTAGTGGAATTATATTTTATTAAGTGTCAGTAAAGAGATGTGAGCTTGAATAGTTGAAATAAGTGTTAAAGCGCCTTTATAAGTATATATTTATAATTATTCTAAGAGATCTTGAGTTCATCTCCACACAAAATCACCCTCACAATACTACACAGTGAATGCTAGGCTTTACCCCTCTTTGATTAAACAACAGGTAGTGTTATTAGTAAGTAACACCCAGTAATGAATATATCTGAGGGATAATGAGAAAATAAAATTATAGAAATGATCTACCTTAAGCACAAAAGGAAAATCTTCATATCTTTAATGTCTAGATGTCATTAAAGATCTGAAGATTTTTGTTTCTTTTCTAATTTTCCCAATTCCCCCAAACTTTGCTACTTCTTTTATTAATGATTTTTTTAT
Organism: Heliconius aoede; assembly: GCA_037355905.1. Classification (NCBI taxonomy): domain Eukaryota; kingdom Metazoa; phylum Arthropoda; class Insecta; order Lepidoptera; family Nymphalidae; genus Heliconius; species Heliconius aoede. The sequence continues at coordinate 353,201 of JBAIZZ010000372.1, read as the reverse complement.
TTGTGATAAAATATGTTTAAATGAAATTCCATGTTTTTAACAATTCATATAAATCTTTCCTTTTTTAAAAAAAAAATTATTATCCTACATATAGCAGAGGGAACGAGGGAACACAGCATTATGACACTCCAATTACTCAAAAAGATAGTCCTGTTCGCCACTTTCCCCCAAATATTAGTAAATTAATTAATAAATAAATTAATTAATTCATTTATAACAACTAATAAATAGATTTAGTAATTGATGACAGTTCTAGACAGGCTTAATATTAGTAACCATTGGCATATATTACGAGTTCTAATATGGCAAAATGAATATATTTTTATATATAATCTAATAAATAATAATAAAAAGCTAGACCTTACTATTAATTGAGAGATTATAGATTTTACTATTAATGTTTCATTAAGTAGTTTCTTTTATAACACCTTTTATAAAAGTTATGTTCTATTCAATACTTTAATTTACCGTTTCAAAATTTTGACATTGAATGTGCATTTAGTAAGCAAATAAACATTAAAAAAAAAACATTTGCATTTGCTAAGCTGTTTAAACCTTCACTTGCATATTACTATGAATCTTATACAAATAAAATTGTAGTGTTTGAAAAAATGATAGGTCACAAATGAAACATAAATTGTAAATAGAAATTATTAACATTTAAATACATATCTAGTTCATTATATATAGGATAAGTAATGTAAAATACATTGCAAAACAAAAGTGTGCACCATTAACTAAGTACGGCTTCCAAGTAGCGTGGACAGAAGCGTCAAACAAAGTTCTACTATACGACACAATAACGAAAGTACTTAATAAATAACTTAATTCAAAGGTAAACAAAAATAATAATATTAAACCAATTTATAAGACAAAAATTGTGACTAAGTACTATGTAAGTTTGGGATTTACGTTATTGCTATTACAATTTCATTGGAATATTAAGGCGACTCATTATTTATCAGAAAACATATCAGCTGTCATTAATTACGTCAGTAAAAGTAGATGGTATAGTGATGACCTCAGAAAAAATAAGATTCAATATTGTAAAATACATTTTCATAGTTAGTTTACATAAAATCTGACAACAACTTAAAATTAACAAATTATCGATCTGGTATTCGTACGTACTAGTTAGTAACTGCAGCTCTTACCTTCGGATAGCTCCAAATCCAACTCCGCCAACTTATCTCTTATCTCGTCTGGCAATTTTGATATATCAACACTTAAGTCAGCCATAGTTAAAAAGCACTTTTTCACACAAAACAAACAAAGTTAGCGACAAAAGTCTAGGAAACCATCGTGACATCTAGCCATCTTGAATTTTGAATATTCTCTGTCCAGCACTAACAGCGAACTGAACGCAATAGTACTTATTTTATCCAGATGGCGCCACTTACCTAATTGTATGTTCTTTATTACAAATTATTGTATTATGTAATTTTCTATAATTAAAAAAAAAAAATTTTTAAGAATGTTTTTAACAATTCTATTATCTTTTTGAAAAAAAAAACTATTTCAGGTTCAGGAGTTAAAACAGTCGTCAATTAGTGTTAATTTTAATAATATATATAATATAATAATAATAATATTTCTAAATATTAATTTGTATCCATAATTACCTTGTGTCAATTTATAATATAGTTTATTGAAGTTAAGGTACAAATAAAAAAAAACGGCCAATGCGAGTCGGGCACGGAGAGTTCCGTATCAATTTTAGGATTATAAGTCAAAGAGAAATACAACTTTAAAAAGTTGACACACTTATGCTTGCGTATGGATTCGTTTTGTATGGAGTGGATTCCAAATATAAGTTTGTAGGATGTGTGAATGGATGGATTTTTTCTGCAATATAAACACATAATTTCCACTTTGGGAAATTTTTCTTTGTTTGTACTATAATTACAAATTTAAATGTCGTAGTACAAATTTTAATTATAGGGTAATACTAAAGTTGAAAAAAAATAATTCGGTGGGTTAATTTTCTAATTTTGTATGAATTGAAATACAAATATAGGAAACCCAATGTTAAGACACTCCGTTCCCCGCTTTAGCTAATATTTGTACAGTAGTATTTATGTAATAGTCTAAAAAACCATTAACAATAAGTAATAATTAAAACTTATACTTTAACCCTAAATATTGTGTTTTTTAAATATTTTAATATGTATTTAAAATACAGATATCTATCAATTACATTTTAAATTTATTCCAATTCTGTTACGATTTTAAGTGTTAATGAATTAAAATTTATCATTCTTCTATCATATCTGTTGATGTTTACATATTTGGTATAAAATTGTTTTCTACTGTTAATCTATGTATAGACAATATATATTTTAGTAAGAGGTAACATTTCTTTTAACTTATGGGAAATTGTCCGCTAGGTGACGCTAGGTGTTTTCTTCTACCCGTCATTCTCAGCCTAGTTTTTCTTTTTACATTTAGTTATGTAGTTGGTTGTAAATTTATTCTTGTAATGGCTGCCACGCTAAAGGCATAGCTTATTGGTTATGTCATGTTCAAGTGTCTCAAGAAGGGTGTGTTTAATATATAGCTCAACAAGTGTTTAGAACAATGATTGCTTGAATGCTGTTGGAATATCTGTCGCCCTGGACCGTTTCTTCTTTCATGTTTCCTTTTTTGGCAATTAAGTTATGGACTCGGCTTTTGTGCATTACAGTCTATAAAAACATAATCTATGCTACGGAAAAAGTGTATGTTGGGACCATATTGAGTGTCAAGTGAATTGAGGATATTTAAAATGACGGACCCAAGATCGTCGTCTGCTCTATTTAAAAGAGCCGAGCAGTTGAAAACATGGGAGGAATCGGATACCAACAAACAATCTTCTATGCCCAAACGAGCATCTCGGATACAATTTTCATCGGGAATAGTGTTTTTGGCGGCATGCACTTCTGGAGACAAGGACGAAGTGCAGAGATTATTGAAAATGGGCGCAGATATAAACACCGCAAACGTGGATGGTCTTACGGCGCTGCATCAGGTAAGCTGATGTTTAAAACTTGTTTATTTTCTTATACATTTATTATATTGTTTTATAACACCTCACATGAAGACAATAGGACAAAAATTTTATGATTTCTGATGAATATCTTAAAAAGTTCTTTGAAATTGGCATAATTATATGGTTACATACTAATTTAGGCCCCCTTTTTGTTTATGTTACTAGTACTTAACCTTTATGACATTTAACTTTATATTCTAGCAGTATATTAGAAAAAATGAATTAACTATAAGCTTCTTTTCAATCTTTTGTTTTATTTATTATTTAATGTGAACATGTATTATGCGATTTAAACCAATAGTAATTTTGTTTGTGCTTAATTATTGTTTTTAAGCTGTGTTTGTAGTTAAAATCAATTGAAAGTTTATTTTAGGAGATAGTTCTATTTTGAATCATGATATGGGGTGCTTTTAGACTATTTGAAATGATTCAACTGCGCTTTTGCTCTGCTTTTAAAGTTCATGCAAATCATAATTAACAGTGTTTGTTTACCTGAACATATGATAATGAATGAATTATTAGAGTAAAATTAAAGGACAGTTCTGAAATAGCTTCAACAGATCATATTGATGGTTTTAAAAACTAAAAATGAAGTTTCACTTTGTCCTCCAGCTGAAAGTGTGGCTTAAGACTCAATAAGTATTTAATAATTTAAGCAAAGTAGAACTCTGCCACTCAACACATACTTCACAATTCTGCCTCCAGAATTCTTAAAAATATGTGTTTACTATATAAGACAATATTCTCAAGTTAAATTATAGATCAACTTCCAAAGAAGCAGGCCTCTTTCTTATGAATCATTTGTTGAAGGTTGACGATTTTACAACCATTTATTGAAATTAAAACTACCATTTTTTTATTATTTTAATATGTCTGTCTCTGAAAAGCCTAAAATATCAGTTTTTAAAGAAGATAATTTCAAATTTGGTTCAACATGCTATATTATATATTTAATACATACATACAACAAATATATTTAATTTCTTTTTTAAGATTTCAGTTTTAAAACGTTTAATATTTTTTTAAGATCTCAATTTCAAATGAAATTATGAGTGTAAAATTATAAACATGAGTATAACTCTATCAATCTTAACTATTTTATTAACAAAAATATTTTTTTTGTATTTGATGAAAAAAATCAATAGTTCAGTTATAGTTTTCATTATGTTAATAAGTTAAATTTTTACTTTAAATAAATGATACAAAACAATATACAAAAGATGATAAGGAAATCTGATCATATACACAATGCTTGTGTATTTCATATCCACTTGAGGGCAACAAATTTAAAACGCTCCATACTTATTTCATATTGGTACAAAAATTTGAAAGACAACCAATAGAAAAGTGAAAGAAATGGAAAAAGTCAAACAAATATCTATTAACTTACTTATTTCTTTTTTATTAAACAGCAAAGTAAGTTTTTTCTTCTTGCCAAAAATTTATAATTCTAGTTCATAGGGAATTCTTGGAATATGAGGCACAACTAAATTATAAATGCTCATATCTTTTGATTACATTTACATTGAGTAAAAAGTTTATTTTTCTCTGTATTTTCATATACTGTAGAGATAGATATTTCATATTAATTTCATCTTGTTACCTCAATATGTTCTTTAGAAAGATGGCCTTGACAGACAAACCTTTTTGCTTCTTCTTATATTTAAAAGAAAAGATTTATTTATGTGTCCAATTATTATATACTATCTATGTATAATATTTAAAAGGAATCTATGTATATAAAAGGAGATGTTCCCACTTACTGAGGTAAGAAACACACACAGCCGTAACTGCTGATGATAGAAACATGAAAGTTGGACATAATTTTATTTTCATAATATGGACACCATCTAAGAAAGGATTTTGAAAAATGTTAACTCTGAAGGGGTGAAATGGGGGTTGAAAGTTCGTATTTGAAAATTATTAAATCACCACTGATTTTTATAAAATTTAGAATTTATACTACTCATAATATATTACTTATTGCAATGCTATATGTTTATTATATAATAGAAATTAAACTGTTTGTCTGTAAAGTCAGTTTACGGTTGATAATTCTACGTGATAACGTCATAAGAAAACATTGAAGAAAAATTAAATAGATTTTTGAATTGAATTAGTATCACTGAATTATTAGTATTTTATATAGTACAAAGGAATTAATTGAAAATTTTTATTGTCATCATTTAATTGCTTTTGTTAATTCAAATATTTTTATTATACAGATTAGTTACTAGTAGCAATGTGCATTTTAATTAAAAGTAACAATAAATGCCTCTCTATCTTTTGTTTCGCGCTCTCGCTTGCACGCTCGGTTCAGGCGGAACGTGACAGTGAGTCATACGTTTCGTATGTGCAGCAGGCTTTCATCAATTTAAAATACTTCAAAAATAATTTATATATTGTATTATCATTATTTTATCATATCTTAAAAGAATTACTTGTAGATATTTTAGATGAAAATGATATAACAGATTATGTATAATGAAGAGAGTATAATATAATAACTATATATCCGCCAATCATAGTTTTGTAGAGAATGCGGTACTGCATGTCACGTGTGTTGAGTTTAGCACTCGGAATAACTTTCGATTGTTTCGACCGACCACTAAACGTCAGCAGTCCAGAATTAGAAGCTGACAGTGTCCAATGCTGTTTCTATATAGCAAACGCACATTTTAGTAATTATGGATTTTTTTTTTGGTTATTAACCGATGAGATGAATTTTGCGATCTTGTAATAAGTAACTTAAATTATATTATTCAACGTTTCCTACATTTAAGTATGACAAAAGTATACCATTTACGCAGTACAAATACTTATTTATAATATATATTGTAATAATTGCACTGTCTATGTGCAACGTTTCAGTTTCAAGTATTGTATTTCAATATTTTAAACAATTATTTATTTTATTTTAGAACTATGGACAAATATGTAATAAAATATATACTTTATATCGTCAGCAAATGTAGCATATGAAATGCGATAACTTATGGACTTTGAAAATTTTGTTATTGTTCATATTATTTTATTATAACTTATTTTATTTTAAATTTTGAAACTAGTTTATATTATGATAATATTAAAACTTTTCCTTAAGTGTGAGGGGTGTTTATAAAATATGCAAAAAAAAGATCGATAAAATTTGTTATTAAGCAAACAAATGTCGATAATATATTATTAAGAAGTATTTAATATCTTTTATTTTTTACTCAAACCGTGTATTTAACTCGTATTCATAATAACTTTATTACAAAATTAAATTTGTAAAAAAGTAATTGTTAATAATTAATCCATAACGTCTTCGTATTAGTTGGACGTAAAATAATTGACTGAACAGTCAGCGTCTGTGTAAGTAAATTAACTAATGTTAATAGACATAATTAATATGACCCTAGATTGTTAAATGTAACATGACATCTGTAGAGAGTTTAAACAGTCATAGTGCGAGATCACGCGGCCAAATCTTGCACGTGTCCGTTTTTTAATTAAACATTTTTTTTATTAATCATACTGTAATTAATGGTAGTAAAACAGATTAAAACATTGTTGCTTCGAAAAAAAATAACCTTTCATTAAATATATGGTAATTAGTTTTTGTTAATGAATTGTAGATATATGTTTTATTTGCGAACCCAAGATAATTTGAAAGAAAATTATGTGAAGATCAGAAAATAATTGTTGCCACTTCTCTGTCAGCATTGTAACCATTGGTTGCCAGAATGTTTTTAAGTAAATTATATAACAAATTAAAGTTTATTCTTTTCTCTACACTACGAGTATATCATATAGTTTCATATAGAATACATGCCGCAAGCTGAGGTTGCCATCATTTGAATAAGTTCTTCTCATTCCGGATGATTGTGACCAAAGGAGACGAAATTCAATTGTAACATTGCAATATGTATATGTATATTGCAATATATGTATAGTATGTCTTAGTTTTACAAATGAGACAAGTCGTATCTCGGAACTATACTCGTAACTATAATTTGCTGCCTTTAAATTCATGGAATAAGAAAATGTAGTTTTCTTATTAATTTTTTATATCAATAATCGCTCTAACTGCATCCACATTAACTTAGATGATCTCTTGTCGTTCTATATCAGATGTTCTAGACTTTTGATTTTTATTTACTAACACAAATAACCGTTCGCGCCCAATGACATGCTATGACGTTATTTTCTTATATTTTACAGCTTATTCAAATTAATTTATTTATCATGTGTACGAAATTCAATAAAACTATATTTATTTCTTAGTTATATTTAAAAAAAATAATTCTGACTATACCGATCACTATACTATTTTTATACTAGCATTTCGTATGTGAACGCGCTAACCGTATCTAGAACACCGTATGCGCCCTATTTATATGCACGATCTGCTATATAAATGAGATAAAACTATTTTATTGATAGTTTTGAAATAATTTTTATCTACATAGTAAATTATGAAAAGTGTTAAATGAAATACACAAAACAAAATTTTATTATGAAATAATACAGGACACAGGTGTCTTTGGAATTAAAGGTCAAATGGATACAGATAGTTTCAATTCATTCGTAACGTGTAGGAATGGGTTCCTTATAAACTGTAATTTTCAATGCGTTCTTTGCGTTATACAGTGATCACATATTATATTCCATATTATTAATTATAAGATCGTACAGTAAATAAATGCATATTACGACATTAAGATATATATTAAATTATAATATAATAATGAAATTGTCTTTTATACGTGGGTGTATTAAACTTACACCCAAAATTCAAACCTTTTCTATAGTACCTTGCAAGTTTTTCAGGTCCTTTGATAAGCCGCAATATGTTAAGCACATGAGATGCTTATAAAAACTCTGGGAGCGCTTTCCGTGTAAATTAATCGATAAAATATAATGAAACAACTAATAAGGAAGTAGAAATAATAAATAAGAGGAATCTACTACTTATTATCACCACTTTCTTCCATTTTAAAACTTGATACTGAAATAAAATATATATATATTAATATTAATATATAAATATTATTTTGAAAAATATCATATTACGATGTTTTTATGTAACAATATTAATAGTGAATGCGATTGCCATAAGTTATTACAAATATAAACAGCTGGTATATCTGTTTTACTATCACAATTTTGAATTATTATTTTGGCAGCGTTTGATCACGGATGCGTTTTGTCTTCGCTTCGCTGTGCGCTGCGCGTTGTTTTATATTAGTATTTATAGTACACGTTACTCTTCTCATTAGATAGTCCGGGAAATTAGGTCGATGACTTCGTCAACTTCTAATTTCAAAAGTCAATCTTAGTTAATGCACGCTGTTCCTATGCTAGATTTGGCAAATATATATATTTATTAGGCATCTCCTTATTATTAATACTATTTATTTTTTAAATGTAATTTGAAAATTTGCTATGTAAATTGGGGAGTTAAAGCTGTACATGTCTGTAGACGTGCAGTACGCAGCAGAGCAGGATTAAAACAGTGACCCAAAAATGTAACGTCACGTAAAATTGTGTACGTACGACCCATTTATTGACCTAATGCCTGATGTTATATGTTTTTAAATAAATTTAATGTTGTCATTGACCGACCCACATATTTTGTGGTGGAATTATGTATCCGCGAAATATACAGCCAGCGCCAAGTAAATTTAGACACTGGGTGAATTTTTTCGAGGTCACGCTAGAGACAGCGAAGAGAGACTCGTTGATATTATTTACGTCATAGGCTGCACACGCGCCGTGAATGTTTTATTTTAGTGTTAATTGTGGACGTAGGCACTGATCTCACTGATGGCAAATAGATCTACGGGTTGCCATGGGCTGTGTACATCAATGCAAATTAGTATTTAGAATATATTTATTGATGTAAATTAGATAATTTGTAGGTACATAGTTTTGGTTAGTTTTGTTATTGAACTTCAATGATTTCTTAAAAACATGCTTCTAACACCGTTATTATTTCATTGGTTGTTGATTTGACATCTAAGTTTTATTTTATGATATATATTTACGTTTTAATTATAATATAGTTTTTTTTTTTCATATTTTATACTAATCATCATCGACGGCATTCTTCTATTTCTTCAAGAATAAATAGTAACGAACACATTTATAATTAATATATAAATTGTGCATTTTAATTGTTTATTCGTTAATTAGAATTTTGTATACTTCAAAAAAAAATATTTATTATGCGAAAATGTGAATGTGCACTGCGATAGTGATATGATAATAGTTATTACTATCCCAATATATTGAAACCTATTTTACAGCTTTTGCGATATATATAATTTTTGTGTGAGTGAAAAGTGACGATAAGTGTATAAAATATAAACCCACCTTGAATAATGTTTCTTTATCGTCTTACATACTGTCTCCTGTTCATGTCAAATTCAGAGAAGACAGTTACAGATCTTGGGCATCTGTAACATCTGGAATAGTGCCAATTTCCAATTTATAAAGGACCATGTGTAAATATGATGTTATTACAAAAATTATATGTGCACTAGTATTATTGGTGTATGAAATTACTCCTTAATATACAAATAATTTAGTCAATTACACCATAAATACAGGAAGTTTTGATATCAAACGTGCTTGACTGTAAATGCGTCGGTTGCGGGTTCGATCCCCATTCCGGGTAATTTATTATTATTTATCAATATTTTCATTTCTTGGCTCTGGTAACAAGGCAAAGTGCAGCGAGGAGTTCCGCCACTTAACACGCAATCCCTCGAAAGTTCGGCGGAGAGTGGGGAACGAAGTGTCTCAAGACTAGGTTCCCTTTGCTTGCCCGCTTACATACGGGATACAGTGTGATACTAAAAAAAAATGTTTATATCTTTTTGTTTATAATTTTATTTTTATATAAGAGCTGCTTTGTTTAATTGTCTATTCAATGATGCTGCTAACTGAAGCAAAGACTATTATTATTTTTCCGCTATACATAGAAATACAGTATGATTGTAGTACTGCCTTAGTGATGACTGCGTCCAGAGCAACGACACGCGCCAGCGACTGTGGCACTGACCCTGTAGTGGTTCCGTACTGTTGCACAATGCACTTAAAGTACTAAATGTATTATAAAAACACATTACAGTTTGCACTGCGGCTTGTTTAATTATCTTATTAAATTATTTTATACTATACGATCATCTTATCATTATATACTTGCAGCATGTGAAATCATTTGCTATATGAAGAGATGTATAGTCCATTTGTGTATATTATAATCAGGCAATTTGATATATGATATATCAGATATTGCCGTGTGTGTATTTCGAGTGTTGATCTGAACTGAGATCTGAATAGTCGACGGATTTGACAAACACTAAGCTTTTGCAAAATTTTGCTGTCTTTATATGTGATTCAGCGGAAAGTGGTCAACGGATTGTCTTAACGCTCGGTCCCCTCTGCCTAGCCTGCTATATGCGTGATACAGCGTGATTTTTTTTATAACCTAATATATCAACCCACCTACAGAATTAACGATTTGTTATTTGTCATATTTTATTACGAGTCTATAACTTTATTTAAAATAAATCGCATGAATTTTCACCAATTAAAACTTTTTTCCTAGTTCTTAAAATTGTTATAATTTTTAATTTATTTCTGACTCATTTTATAGTACTTAAATGTGTAACTTACAGGCTTGCATTGATGACAATTTGGAAATGGTCGAATTTCTGGTGGAGCATGGAGCAGATGTAAATAGAGGAGACAACGAGGGCTGGACTGCCTTGCACGCAACTGCATCGTGTGGTTTTATTAGTATAGCTAGGTAATTTTTTTTTGTTATATACTGCTGTGAGTTATATTCATTTGTAATATTACCAAATTAGCTATTATCACAAAGTACAGACGGCGAGGCTTAAGCTGAGTTTTTCTTTTCTCTGAGTGATACTAAAAGTAGAGCCAAAAAAATATTTTAATAATAAAGTTTATAGAAATATAGTTTATAAAAAAATCCAACGCAAAAAATAATATATCAATTGTTCTACGACGACCATAGCGTCCTCATATGTTTAACTCTGGCATGATGTATGGAGTAAATAATGTGGCGTACCGTTATATCATCAAGAAAAGTGTTGAATTGACACTTTTTTCCTTTTCTGGCGTGATCACATACATTTTTCCATTCTTATAGTACAGTCGTACAGTGAAAACTTTATTTTTAACTTTTAATAAATCAACAACAAAAAAAAGTTTAAAAATTGAATATTTCTGCTATCAGTTCAAGATATGTAGGCCGGTTGTCAAAAGCAATATAAATCGGTTTAGGCAAAGTGATGTTACGTCTACACTTTATACGAAAATTAACACAAATGTAAAGTCCATCTTACCTCACGTAGTGTATACAGATATTTTTTACATCTAAATTGACCTTTCCTTTAACTAATTCAATTTTAGTTAGTGTCACGATAAATATTTGTTACTACTCAAATAATTTGCAACTCGTTCAATTAAAAACAATTTATAATTCATTAGTGTAAACAAGAGGTGACTCACTTGACTCCGTCACGTTAGGGGGTGCCTTTATGGTCACCCGTTATCACGACTCATTGTATTATGTTAATTGTTCGCAAAGCATTGAGACTTTTGAAGACAACATTATTTGTTATTCATATATTTATAAGGATTATCTAGGCACACGTCAGCGTGTCAAGCCAAGTTAAAAAGCTGGCTGCCGCCATTTCAAGCCACTTTTGAGACCATCACACATAACTCTTGAAAGTAATTTGTCATGCATAAAATTTAGAACATTTGTTAAAACCTCCTAGTTTATCTCAAGTGGTTATTGTTGGTATATAGAGCTCGAATTTTAACCCGAGTGAAAACAGTACTCGGCACCTATATGGACCTCCCGTTTTTTTTGTCCATGAAGTCGAGAACGACGCATTACACAACATTTAATTGAACTTGACAAAATTGACTCGTTGCACGTTTCTGTTTTTAATAGGATAATAGTAATAAATGTACACGATATCGTATAAGAATACATTTTGTTGCAGCTAATAATTAGTTTTAATAATTACCTTATATGGAATTGCTTAAAATATATATCTCGTAATAATATACGTTATTCTATAACGCATATTAATACACGTAGTACACGTTATAGAATAACGCATATTAATATATGCGTTATAGAATAACGCATACTATATAATAACTTATACGCTTATCGTTTTTTAATTATTAATTGGAATTAAAAACTTAATTTATTAATTATAATATTTTTTATGAAATAAAATATTTATTAAATATTCTAGTATTATATTTTAAATGGATAGGAATGGATTGGTCATTAGTTTTTGCTCGATTCATAATTTGTTTTTTTTTTTTAATTTTATTGTTTCGAAATTTCAGGTATCTTCTAGAAAATGGAGCAGATGTAGCCGCTGTGAATTATGATGGAGAGCTTCCAGTTGACATTGCTGAGAGTGATAAAATGGAGGAATTATTGCAGAAAGTAATTGATGAAAAAGGTAGGATGAAAAAACGTAGTTTAATATAAAATAAATAAAATATCAACAATTAATGAATGCCACTACCATATAAACATTTTATAATGTATATATTTCTTTTGTTATATTACAGGTATAGATTGTGAAAAATCACGCAGTGCAGAAGTTGATACGCTTTTAAGCGACACCAGAAATTGGGCGGCGAATGGATATGTCGAAGTGAGGGATCCTAAAACTGGCGGGACGCCGTTGCATGTCGCTGCAGCCAAGGGATACATTGACGTAAGTTTTTGTATATATAAAAGATAAAGTAGATTTTTTCTCACCCTTTGTTCACCGGCAATTTATTATTACCAGCCCTTTTACATGGGCTTTTACTCCCGCCAGACGTCGCCGCCCGCAGAGGCTTGCCTCAATTTTAAACAATCTCTTGTATTGAGAAATGCTTGCTGTACAATAATCCAACAAAAGAAGCTGATAGTCACTGTTGAGTGACTGTTGCTATGGCTCAAGTGTCATCCACCTGAGCTTTATATTGAAAAATTAACATTATTCTTTCTCTTCGCCTTCTTATTCTTATTAGATAGAATTTCAAGAATTTTTCTTTAGTTTTCAAGAACGAGGCTGGTGTGGCATAGCGGCATAGAGTCTCACTGTTAATGCGACTTGGAAATATAAATTATTACTTCGCTCTGGTAACAATGTCTTGTATATTGGGTTCAGCCTCATTTTAAAGATATTGCGTGTTTAGTTTCAAGATACATGTCAAAGAGGCCGTCGTGGCGCAGGGGTACAAGGGTTTGACTGTAACACGGGGGTTGTGGTTTCTACCTCCATTTGGGGGAATGAATTATCATTTATCAATATTTTCTTCGCTTTGGCACCAAGGCAAAAGCTCGTCGCGTGTTGAGTATGTAGTGGCATACTCATGTCTCGAAAAATTCAGCGGAAAGTGGGGTACGGAGTGTTTTAACACTAGGTTTCCTCTGCATACCTTGCTGTATACAGAATACAAGGTGAAGCTGAAAAATAATTATAAAATGATGTTTGGAAACAGGTTGCACAAACTCTATTAGAACAATGTGAGGTTGAGCCAGACTGTGTGGACTATGAAGGCTGGACGCCGCTCCATGCAGCCGCGCTGTGGGGACAGAAAGAAGCTGCCGCACTGTTGCTTAAACATGGCGCTGATCCCAGTCTTAAGAATTACTCGGTAATTTTTTTTGATTTATTGGTTCCTCTTGGCACGTTCAGCCAAAATCAAGAAAAGGTTACATTTTTCTGGTTTCCGGTTTAGCGTGTACAAATGCATAAATAAACAGAGAAAAATAAAATATATATATATTATCTTGGATTCTATTACATTAATAAATGCCTCAGAATTTTTATCTTATATATCTTCCAAGAACAGACAATGTTGAGTTACAGTTTATTGTATTTATTATATGATATATTATACACTTTAGAAATGTTAAATAATTTTATCGATCTAAACAATTATGTTTGTTTGTGTAAAGGGTCAAACATGTATGGATTTGGTAGACCCGAGTATATCTACATGGTTGGCGGAGGCCGCGCTCAAGGCGCCACGCCGCGTCAACAACAACAATAACAACAAACGCAAGAGGAGCCCACCACGAATCGACGTTAAGAGAGTTGTTGAGATACAAATTGCTGGACAGACAGATGTTATTAATGGTTTGTTTCTTTATGTTTATAGAATTTCCACTTTTGTTATTATGTATTATGTAGGTTCACGTTTTTTCTTGCATAGCAGGGGTAGGCAGAGGGGATTAAGAGTTAAGACACTCCATTCTTTACTGACAGGTGAATCTCAATGCCGCGTTTTGCCTTTCAAAGCGGAGAAGTGAATATAATTAAACATAATCCTTTCCTGGGATGAGATTCTTTTGAGATGAGGCATTGAACCCACAACCGTAGCGTTTGATGTTAAACTTTGGCCCACTGCGCCACGATGGCCCTTCGCCTTTATATTGCTAATTCCATACTCTTGGTGATTAGTTACTCTTCGTGATCCAATCAGCTGCAGATCCATTTACCCTAATATTATTTGATTACATTACAGATAAACCTCCACCAGCACCGGAAATAATTCCCAAGATATCCGATAAGCCGCCCAAAGGGCGCGCCCCCTCGCCTGAGACTACCGAGCCTGCCGAGAACATTACTATAGATGAAGCGCCTTCCTGGCGCAGATCCGCATCATTCAGGAATAAACAAAACGATATTAATATACGTAAGTTTTTTTAGCTTTTATTTATTGTGTAAGAAAACGAAACATAGTGTATGTACCACTATATTCCCCTCGCATAATGGCCTAATTTTCAAGACCATGTGTGAACTCAATGCCGCGCGCTCAACCTTCTTTCCAAAGCGAGAAAATGAAAATAACATATTACCTGGATTGGAAACAGAGCCATTGTGGGTTTCTTTATATTTTTTTTGTTATATATTTTTTATTGTTATATAATTTTTGAAATAGAAAAATAAAATCATTATCTCCATGTATCTGACGCATGATGAAAATAAAACATTATATATGAGAAATAAAAATAACAAATGTAAGATGAAAAAGCGGATGATAAAATCACATTTTGCGCACAGAGGTAGTATGCCAAGGCGACCTTATCACTATTAGTCATCAATCAATTACTGACATTTAAAAAACACGATAGGTTTTATAATATATATGGTTTCTATGGATTTAATGCACGCTTCGCCATATTGGTATAATAATAAATCATTATATAACAGTGAATATTAAGCTACCAGTGCATGAAGCGATGCATCAGTCTGGAACTGACGTCATACATCTATGTAGATGTATTGGTGTAAAATATAGTTGGTTATCAGTTATATTTAAGTTCTGTAACATAATTTTGCCACTTAATGGGTTTAAATTATACAAATATTTAAACTCCTAATGAATATAATGCAAATTTAAAAACTAACAGCTCGATAAATACTATTTTATATTCATGTAATGAAATAAATTAATTTTGTCACCGATGATTGATATATTAAAAATATGATACATACTATAGATTTTTTTTTACATTAAACCATAAATAAATCAAGTAATTTTGAGTTTGACTCTTATCGTTTCAGGTGAAAATAAAAAAGATAATAACTTGGATAATGACACCATATTGAGAAGAACACACAGTTTCGAAACCGACAAAACGTGAGTTTGCGTTTGTACTTTATTGATTATTAATAATATTATGTTCATTGATATAGTTTCAGATTGGATCCTCAAGTGTTTTTAGCATGGAATATAAAAATGTACAAAAATATTGTATGTGTCGGCTTCAACGCTTTGTTTTATTGGTAGCGACTTATGGAAAGCTATTTTTGTCGACTTCGTGTTCTTCTGGAGCATAAAAATTAGATTTGTTGCAATTAACTAAAGCGCTAAAATAAATTTACTTCAAACATGTGATATTATTTAATATTTAATAGATAGATTTTATTACTGAATCGTCGTTAATGAAAAATCTCGTGCTATCCTCAAACAATTATATGATCTGTAATTCGAGAACTATAATACAACACTTCCTGTTTAAATGTTCTGTCATTCATTCTATGTTTATATATTGTAATATTTCCTAGGGATGTTTTTGGTATAATACAATTATGATAACTTCATCTTTGCATATGATCCATTTGTATTACCATAAAGACATATAAAAAGCAATAGTTGCATATTTATATTAAAAGAATTGTGAATAATTATAGAAAAAAAAAACCGGATAAATAAAAAGTATATAATTGTCCATTTTTCATAAAGAAGAATGTGTGCGAGTATGCAACTGTTGTTCTAATCTTTCATGGCCAACTAACATTATTAAAGAAGTCATTTAATAAAAATAATAAGTCATTGTCAGACATCTATAATTATTATATTTTTGCTATAAAATCGACCATTATTATTTAACGTTGCTGCTCTTCTTTTCTAGTGTTGACTTTGTACATTATTGCGATCGAGCATGTGCTGTAGTCCGCGTACGGCAGGGCTGCCCAACCTATGTTTTTTTTATTGTGACTCCTTGGATTAATTATTTATAATATTTATTTTCATGCACCGCCACCCCCCGCCACTCTTTGTGTTTTCAATACATACACAAAACAAACATTTAAAAGACATACTATAGGATAAATAAATCTAATAATAGATTTATTTTAATTATAATAAAAAAAACTTTAAAGTAATTGAATATATTTTTTTATCGAAATTCATTGATATTTGTGAAAATATTGGTTTTTCTTTCTAAAATGCAAACGATTTACGATCCGTTTGATATCTCCTTTCGCCCCCCCTGGTTGGGTACCCCTGGTGTACAGTGTATATGTATGGTGTATGTGTACGTACATGGCATGGTTGTGTGTGAACAGTTTCTATCAGCGCTACCGCGACGTGACAGCGCGTATAAAGGCGTCGTCGTGTCCCTCCATACCACCGGTGGCCGTGCCCCCCGCCACCTTAGCGAGGAAAACAACGAAGATTAAAACCATTAAGTATACTAACGAGGACGTTAACACCAGGTGCTGCATTCTTCACATTGGTTTCTGATTTACAAATGTTATTACTCTACAACATTTATATTATGTACAACCTATATTCTTGTGCCGTCTAATTATATGATATAGCACTGCGCATAAATATAAGTTATGTGTTGATTGAAGATTTTACGATAGAATCATATTTTGTGGCACGAAATACGAAACCAATGTTCGCATTCAGTTTAACTCATCAAATTCAACGTTTGTATTAAAAAAAAATTTATTAACTTCTGATAATCTAATATTATTTATATACGTTTTGATATATTATAGTGGGCCATTTGTTTTTGTATTCCTATATTTCTCAGTGTAATAAATAATGTAAAATATTTGTTTTCGTAAATAGAATTACTCCGGTGGCGAGACGGGAGAGGGAGGCGAACACATGGAACACTACAACAACAACTCCCACAAACGCAATCACACACACTATTAGAAGGTTAGTAGCGTGCACTTTTATTGTTGCACTTGCATATACTCCTATTATAGATTAGTTAATTAGATTAAAAGTTATTTTCTCAAAAAATAATAACTTAAGGAAAAACTGAAGGGTAACACTCAATGTGTAACACTCATCAAGAATATACAAAGATATATGTAGTGAAATATAAACTTGACATGGTGTTTTTATTTTACAGTTCTACTTTTTTTAAAAAAATTTGATTTGATTTTATTTCAAGTGCTCAAAAGTGAGGCTGAATTTTTAAATATATTCTTTTGGAATATATACAAAAGAAATTGCAATTGTTGTAGGAGGAAAAAAACCAGAAGTCCTTATCTCAAAAATATCGATTTGAGTAAATGTTATATATACTTAAGAAGCCAGATTTATAATGGGTATAATATATAATATTATAAATGTTTGCAAAAAGTAGTTGTAAGTGTATTAGACATATGTAGAATTGGATGGATTAATTATTATTATTTTATCAATTTAATATGTGGTGATGGGTATCGTTTATGTTTAGAAAACAAAAGGGTTTATTAACAAGGAAAATGTTTGGGGCCGAATGTTATTACAGATCGTCTACTTGAAAACTCAACGTCCGTCCGTCCATCCATTGTACTTATATTACAAATAAATTAAAATAAGTAATTGATCAATTGTGTACACACAATCAATCAATTGTGTCAATTGAGTACACACAGTAACAAATAGCAGTAAAAAGTAATAAATAAATAAAATGTACAAATAATAAATAAATTATACATTTTAAGTTGCATT
>JBAIZZ010000372.1:212979-334779 GCA_037355905.1 Heliconius aoede | reverse complement strand
GTGTATTTAAGCGGAGCTACACTAGGATCATTGAATTTGATGACACCGGTGCTAAAGAAATTGGATAAAAAAATATTAGCTAGTCAAAAAAACTTTAAGCCAAAACCTATACCGTTGGTCGCGAAGGCACCAGTAGAAATACCAGCGGAAGTGGAGGCCGTAGAGCCGCCACCTGTAAGACCGGAGAGGAAGTCACGTTCGGCGAGCAGTAGTAATCTAAACAAAGAACGATCCCGGTCACTCACTGATCTAGATTCGGTGGCCACGCTCAATTCGCGATGTACGAGCCTCAACTCTGTAGTTTCTGATGGTTATTGTGTACGTTAAACATTTTTATTTTTTTGTATTATTTAGATAAGTGCATATTTATGTAATGCTTAAGTGCACTGCGCCACTGCGCCATAGTGGCACAAAGCATAGCGTTTGACTATTAACGCAATGGACGTGGGTGCGGGCTTCGTTTTAGAAAATGATTACATTTGACCTAATTAATATATTTTTTATAATAACAATCTAAATATTGACTTTTTCATTAAATGCGGTATATAATTGCAATATGTATTATATACAATAAGACATTTCAATATAAATATCATTATATTTATTTTATTTATTTAGGTCGTCCAGCAGTATTACAATATTGTATGTGTAACAGAAGATATATTATTACGTTGTAAAAATTACATAATTCTAAAACTATGTGAAACTTGACACAGCATGCTAAGAAAAAAAATTACGTTATTTGATTAGTTCACAATTCAATACTGCTAGTAGATTTTTTTATAATAACGATCATAGAGACGTCAAAAATATCAGTCGAGCCACTTGCACTGAGTTAGGAATTCGTCCCGAGGACTGTTTTGCGTCACTTCGAGTTAATCGAGGATGCATGTGAACATTTAACAAGTGTAAGAGTTGTGGAAAGTCTTTTTTATTATTGAATATTTTCTAAAGAAATATCTCTTATTGTGGAAAGGGAGATAATTTTGAAGTAATACAATCTGCTATCACAGGTTTCAAAAGAGTTTGTCATACCATTCGAATAAGCAAGATGCTATGCCTTATGCCCTTTATGCCATTTAAACAATATACAGATTAGATTACTTTAAGATTTCTGGTGAACTTAATGTTTTTACGTTTATTAATATTTAGATTTATCCGACATTTTTTGACAGCATTGAGATAGTCGCCATAAGTCACTTTCTAGGAAAGATGAATCAGATAACAGTATGTATACACTATAAGTCATCGCCAAAAAGATATGGTGTCGAATTTCTGAAGCAACCAACGAAATATGAAAAAAAACCAAGAAAATTAATGGAAATGAATGAATGTATATAAATTGAATGAATATATTAAAAAGACCGGGACCTAATTGAGTTTCTTAAGGAAGGATAAATTGGGAAAAATTTGGGTTTTGTATCCGTTGATTGCTGCAAAAAAGATCTATTTAGAAGATAAAATTTAACTCTAACTCTAACAAATTTAAATCTAACTTAACATTTTGTTCAAATATAGGAAAGTTTTCGCAATAGTAAACGATGTAATATACGATTAAAGGCGACATTAATACTTATAATTGTTTTGAACTGATATTCTATAATGAGACATTAATGATTCGTATTATATATGTATCAGATATTCTTGTTTGTTTTTTTTATGTTTTATGTATTTAAAAAAAAAAAAATCTATATTCAAAATATTATCGGGCGATGCTCGTGATTATTATAATGATATTTATGTGTGTAATTAACTTCTCTTTTTACTCACTCGAGAAGTTAATCTTTCTCACATTCATTGTGAAATTATATTTTTAAGAGCCACTTGTGATTTTGTTGAATATTCTGATTTAGATTTTTTTAATTCAATTTCAGTCCGCCGGTGAACGCACAGATGACGGAGAGGAACTCGACTACAAAGCACTATATGAAGCGTCGCAGAATGAGGTCCGACGTCTCCGCGCCCTCTTCACCACGTCCGAGCAACAACTGCACGAAGCCCGGGCCACCATCACCAGGCTTTCACAAGTGGTATGCAACTTACTATAACGTTATAATATGTGTTTCCTTTTTATACTTATTTTGTTATGTATAGGCGAATATATGTATATATATCGTATTTTCGTGTAGTTTATATTATTTTTTTGATAAATTGTTTTTGTGTGAAACTTCCTTAATTTGTTTGATGAATTAATCTATAGGGTTCTATTATAATTGTAAAGTGTAACACGGTTGGCGCATAGAGTGAGGCCGTGACACTTGCAACTCACGTTTTAATACCTACACATACCTATTTAAAAGCTCTCGACTAATCCCCCGCCCACTGTTAACTACTAATTACGTTCACAGATGTCGCTTGACACATTGGCCATCTGAAACTGTTTATCTACTTTTACTGTTTGTTTTGACGCGAATGATCATTTGATTGTGTTGTATTGTATACAATAAGGTTTTATTGGGACAAGCTCTATAAATGTCAAAAAATGCAATGGCGATTGTAACGAGACACATTTGTGAGGGGAATGTTGGAAAGGAATGCAATGCGATATTGTTATGTTAGTTCAGATACTGTTAACCCTCTTTTACCTGTAGGCCGAATTGTTTATCATGTACTGCTTCTTTTTCAGAATCAAAATTCGCTGTCTGAAATCGAAAAGCGAGAAAAGAGGGCGATGGAAAGAAAATTATCTGAAATGGAAGAAGAGTTAAAGGTGAGATGATCTCAGCTACTTTAAAGCTTCAGCGTATATTACACTATACAAATAAACACAAAATATGTAGTAATCAATATTTATAATCTTAAATAACCGTAAGATTTGACAGCTTCTCTAGTTTATTCTATTAATGGCGGTTTTCAAAATGGCGGTAATGTAGCCGCCATGGTGGTACAACGAGTTGTAATGTTGGTATTCGTTTTGTAGCAATTGCAAAAACTAAAAGCTGAGAACGAAAGGTTGAGAGCCGAGAACCGTGCGCTAACGCGGGTCGTCACCAAACTGACCAACTCTGCCGCCAAATAGGTAAATGTGTTGAGGCAACTCGCGGCTGGCCCCCTCCCCCCATATACCACGCATACCACCTATATATACCACGTTGTTAACTAACAGTTTAATTAACTCATTCTAAATAGACAAACATATTGCATAGCTTACCATTGTATGGTTTTGTAAACTAAAAACAAACGACATGACTGTAATATAAGACTGTATTAAATTATTTTCTCTGTCCATTTACAATATTAACGTTACCGCAGCCTCTTTCGTTGTTTCAATTGTTGTTTACTATAACAATAATGTCTGCATCAATGAGAGGTCAAAGAATCAGAGATCAAGTGTCTCTTATTTTGGTGTACGTACGGTAGTATTTCGACACAATCGTAATACATTAACATTTTCTTGACGAGCATGTTTTAATAAGTGTCTAACAGAGTGCGACTACTCTTCATAGCGCTTTGTTTATCGCAGTCCAACCAGCCCGTTGACTTTGATTGAAACCAAATAATGTTGTTATAACAATTGCATTTGTACAATACATACTTATTGTGAATAGGTCTTCTTACTTTAAAAAATTTGAACAATTATTTCATGATTTGAATATATAATATAATCTCTTATATTTAAATTCTTCTTCGTTTATGATGAGTTATCTGGAGTATTTTGTGTAAGTATAGTGTTGTGTAGCGTGCTGCATGTCCGTCATGTGAATTTTAGAAAAAAAAACACATAACACTTTACACTTTATAAATATTGGTAGTAAAAAAAATAAAGGTTAACACATATTTTCAATAAAAAATTCAAAGAAATTTTAACGTTAATTCTCCTAGATTAGTATGTACAAGGACATGATATATTAATTTAATGTCCATTATGCAATTATTTATAAATTCAGTCTAACATCACAAAACACATCTTAGAACATATATTGTAAATACTCCTTTTTCCTAATTTTTAATATTCAGCCACGAGACTATTTTGTCTAAGTTTGAGGATGGTAATATTACTCACTTGTGAATTAAATAAATATTAAATAAAAAGATTATGTCAATGTGATAACAGAAAATGTTTCTGATAATATATAAAAAGGAACTATTATCAACTTATAATAATAATTGCTGTCCTAAATGTATTTAATTAAATGATTATTGAATTACAAATTTGTATTATTTTAAAATATTTAATTAATATAAATTTATCATATTGATTTTTTTGTGATGAGTATAGTTTTAAATAAATTTGTGTTATAATATGTATATTATCTGTAGTTCCAGCAAGCCCTGCAAATAGAAAACCAACGATTGAAAGATGAAAATGGAGCACTGATAAGAGTTATCAGCAAACTATCCAAGTGAGGAATGGACGCGGACGACACTCCGCGCCTGCAGTAACACTTAACATATACACCCTATGTTTCCTAAATTATTATAGTTTGTACATAACCTTTGGGGGCCTTCATCGTGTATTGTGCCGTATCAATCGATGTAAATCTTTAGCTTAGATACAAATATTATAGTAGTTAGTGAGTCTTTTACGTTTACTGCATATGCAATAAACGCAAAAAGACTATATAATATTATTATAAACGTTAAATAAAACGTTAATTCGTTAGATAGATCTTTTTGCTAGCCGTACGCTATCATGATATATATAAATTGTAGTTCGTCCTATAAGGAGTTACCAATTCCTTAGATACACAGGTTTTTTTAATAAAATAATTATCGCTCACATTAATGTTGACACACACAGTCCTTTTGGATATATTGTACTGTTTCTATGAAATTCTAAATGAAATTAAAATTTCATCGGCACGTCTTATTTTCATATCTGTCAGTCGGTTCATTTTTGAAAATTCGTCTTGTTTATTGAGAACCAACTCAACCATTTTTATTATAATTTATTTGTTTTTTGTTCGGTTGCTTGGTCACGTACTGACAGATTACCATTGCTTTAATTTTTTTATTGCATGATATAATTGATTGAAATGAAATAATTTATGCTTTGGATGTAATTGTAATTATTATTATTTTTTATTATTATTATTATGTTTCCCGTTCATAATTCATTATTATTATTTTTTGAAATTTTTTTTTGTAGGAAATAGACACGGCAAACGAGCGTACAGGTCTCCTAATTTGCCAACTCCATCTTAAAGGCCGGCAACGCACCTGTAGCTCCTCTGGTGTTGCATGGGGTCGTGGGCGGCGGTGATCACTTACCATCAGGTGACCCGAACGCTCGTTTGCCTTTTACTCTCCCATAAAAAAAAAATTGGTAACTAAAATGATATTTAGTTACATAATTTATGACGTCGGTACCGAGTACTTAAATATGAAGGGTTTACTATAATACTTATTTAAATATTGATCTAGTTTGTTAGTTTTACATTGAACATCGATTCTGCCATACGTGGGTGTTTGACTGATCAATCATGTTGTTCCCTAAATAGATTTGTGTTGATATTCGATATATTCCTAAAATCTTAAATGTTAAGTAGGTAAGCAGTTAAAATTTTATATAGGGTACGCCCGCCATTACATATATATATATATATATATACAACATCAAGGCTCATGTGAGGAAATTATGGTATTTGTCATCTATTATTGCGTACGATAAATATGTATAATAGTAATTGTTTAATGTGGGGAATGTAGAATATTTCAGATGTTTCATGTAGGTGTTATATGAATTAGATGGAAATTTTTTGATTGATTTTGTTTATCTTGTAAATTTTTGTGAAAGTATAATTATATGACATTTGAATTCCTATGATTTTTTTGTGAGTTATCACACGTGTAATTTATGTAGTGTATATGTGTAACAAAATTACGGCATAATATTTTAATATATGTATAAAATTGTAATCTTTATATATAATCCTTAATTTTTTAATTAATGCTTTTATTTATTACCAGAGGTAAAACATAAATAAACATGTTCATTAATTTATTTGTTCTTTTTTATTTTGTCCTTATTTACTGTCAAGTTGTTATTAACACACTAGTGGCGCCCACAAAGTGCCTTATTGTTTTATATGAGCAATAGACTGTCCGATTGCTGGGCTTCCAACACAACATATAAGTAAAGACAATTTCAATGTCACCTTAAATAGTGGTAAAAAATGTAAGGTGCCTTACATTTTTTAACAATTGCATTGAATTC
The DNA here is from genome assembly GCA_037355905.1 of Heliconius aoede. Classification (NCBI taxonomy): domain Eukaryota; kingdom Metazoa; phylum Arthropoda; class Insecta; order Lepidoptera; family Nymphalidae; genus Heliconius; species Heliconius aoede. Next base: position 328,622 of record JBAIZZ010000372.1, on the reverse strand, counting down.
AAATTTTTATGTTACAACAAGTCAACAAAAAAGATAGTATTTATTACTTAGTGTTGGCTTTATTTTTTAATATCGGGGTATTTACTGCAGTATCACTAAATATTTTTTTTATTTTAATTCGGTTATTGTGTAATTTTAAATTAGTAAAATGACATAAAATAATAAGTCTTCTTTCACTAATTTCTGGAATTAATTGAAAACATAATTAATGAATTCTATTTAGAGAGTCATATTTATTAAATTACTAAAAATAATAATTGTAGTTAGTGAACATATAGTTTGTTTTTTATTTGAATTTGAAAAATAATTTATTATTTTAATGAAATATTACTCAAATTAATTAATATTTAAGAATAAATGTTTTTTGTATTTTTTTATAAACTATATATTTGTATTTAACTTCCATATGCCAGTTAAGCTATTGTGTATATTCTATACTATATTTATTATATAGTAATATATATATATATATATTGTTTAATAAATTACCAGTATTTACTGTAGCTATACTTTTATGTCCAAATATTCACAACGGGTTCTAATACTAATTATATAAGAATTTTTGAATGACAAGGAAGAACCTGATGAATTAAATTTTCTGCCTATTATATTACACTAACAACGTGTATTATATTTGGATATCGAAATATATAAAATTAATCATGTTAATAAATACTTGTAAAACTTTTTCTCTGCAACTTTTCCAAATGACTGACAAGCCTTAATATCATTATATAGTTATTTTTATCTTTTACATGTTTGTATACAAATTATTTTATCTAGGGAGTGGCCTATATCTAGGTTTGTAGTTTTATAAACAATACAAAAATTGCTTTCGCTGTGGACCATGTTATAATATTAAGTAGCTAGTTTGAGTAGTTAATTACAAGTAATTCTATCTGTATTTGTTCTTATATTTCCTTAAAACTTAGGATTGCATTTGAAAGAAGTTGAATTAACTTAAAGCTACTGCCAAATATAAAGCTTTCAGTTCAATAATTTTATTATGAACCATAATTGTTAATAAATAAGTAAATAAATAAAATATTATATTATTGAATTAGAATTTTTTGTAAACTAACAGGATTCAAGAGGATTTGTAAACATTATATAAAACAGATGTACATAAAAATATGGAATATATTAATGTTTATAATCACAAAATTTGCGTTTTTTTTTGGGTAATCCTATAACTTAAGTTAAACATATCAAGGGAAACATTTTATGGGAAATGACAGTACTTTCATATTATTACATATCTTAACTTATGCCATGAACTAGCACATGCTACATGATGTGATGTGATTCAAAGAATTTTTTTAGGTGTACTTGCAATTATATATTTTTGCTACATCTATTTGTTTTTATATTAGACTAGTAGACTCAGGCGGCTTCGTCCGCTTGAATCATGCGAATATTTATGAAATTATTTTCAGTTTGGGGGTAAATTCTAATAAACCTGAATTTGAAACACCTGTTCAATCAAATATTTTAAATTCTGAATTACATCTTTTGTAAAAAAGGCTGCCAATTTAAAGATTTTTTCATACGACTTTCAACCCCTATTTCACCCCTTCAGGGTTAAAATTTTCCAAAATCCGTTAGTCCATGTACAACTGTCTCAATTTCACGTTATATTATGTTGATAAAAGGTTAAGAAGTGGAAATTTATTTCACGTGAATTAATAAGTAATTATATAAAATTTATAATAGGTTTATATTTTTATATACACAAAAAGTTGATAATAACACAGGTAGTCGACGGCTTAAGGTAAAAGCAGATTCTCATTAATACAAAAAATATAAAATTTAAAACAATAATTACAAGCAAAAATTTAATTAAATAAATTTAATGTTATAACATACACTTTTGGTAAATTGAAAATGTGCTGAAATTATTTTAAATTTTTATTTGCAAATGTAGAGAATCTCTCCAATTTTCGATATTGAGTCCTCAGTGATCGACACCAAATCGTTGAAAGACGCAGAATATGTAGGCGCTAAATACAAATGATCTTGTACTAAAATAAAAACGAATAAAGCAGAGAAGTTTTTACTGTTATAAATTGAAAAAATATTTGCTTTTAATCAGTATTATATTAGATGTCCTTATATTAATAGTATAAATAATTATATTACTTAAAATATATCATGCACTTTAGCCCTTCACAGTTAGCTTGAGAAATGCATTTCGCTGCAAGTAAGTTTCAAATTGAATTCAGCGATGCGGGGAAAAATTGTGCTAACTGTTATCAGGTGGTATAATGTATTTAGTATTCGTATGTCAAGAAATTTAAATGTATGTATAGTATATATTTTATTTCATTTCATTATTTCATTGGTGCTTGAGATAGGAAGCAATAAGAAAATAAATACGTGTAAAATAATAAACACAAGTTTTATTTTCCAACGAATTTAATTTGAGAAAAAAATCTTTATCTGCTATTATTCTTAAAAATATTTAACATTTTAATTGATTGACCATTTTTTTTTTAAACTAAACTCACTTATTATAATAAAATACAAAAAAATCACATAATCCATTACATATATGCTAGCTTGCAAAGCAATATTTATTCTTTTGACACGAAATCAAGTTTATTACAATTTTATTAATTTTGCTTTTTATAAACAAGTAGTAGGTAGGCTGAACTAATGTTTTATGTAAATTCAACAAGTATAGATTTTGTTCTTACTCATTTGTCATTTATTAAAATATGCTAACTATTATATAAATTAAGTTACATATTTTTAATCTACCTACTTTGTAAGTCAATTTTTACACATTCAATGAACTTTTGCTCATTATTAATTTTAACATACTTTATTTCTTTCTATTATTCATCGAGCAGCAAAAAATTATTACTGACCAATTATAATCGATCTTTAAGTCTAATTATTTAGGAACGAAACCAATTTTATTTTTCGTTATGTTGCATTTCGCTGTTGAGACTTTTATAACTTTTTTACTGTTTATTTATTTTAGAAACAGGTACTGTTTTAATATAGGCAGATTAATAGCATTGTCAGTAGGTTTGACTACAATATTATTTTAATTGTAGTCATACATTTTCAGTGAAAATAAGCCGCTGACGATCTCCCTAAAATCTGAATATTATACAGCAATCATAATCTATCATAAATATAATATAATTCATATAATTTCCAACTCTTTTTACATCTTTGGTTAAATACCTAAGGAGTGGCTGTCACTTGGAACACATATCTCGGAAATATTTAGACTTGGCAAGCGATACCTATACGCAGTTACGGTGTCTTTTTAATACAGACATTATATATATATAACTATTTAATAAAATAAAATCAAAAGTTAATCAGCGTGTTTTTTTGCGTAAACTGCGTTACGGTAAATTATTCTGGTTATAACGTCGGTACCCATCTAAAAGTGTTTTACGTAAGTTACATTTTACATTTCGTAAAGAAATACAGGGAGTGTTAGTTACTGAGTAACTTGAATCATAAATATTGTATTGAGATTTTATGTCACTCTTACTGGTTATCTAGTTAACAGCAAATTTTCTTGTACCATCAGAATAGCAAATAATTATTTATAGTTCAAGGATCACTACCTCAAAATTCTAGTTACCTAATATTTCTCCATAAGTCTAAACATTACTAGGTAATTCCAAGTAAAAGGTGAAATGTGTTAACGAACTGCAACTCCATTGATAGTGACAACAGCGCTGGGCCCCGTCGGCTCCGGCTCGTAGGCGGAGTCGGTGTCCCCTTGTCTTCCGTACGCGGTGTTCTCGGCCAAGCTTTCACTGTACGGGGAGTCGTACAAGTTATCTGTCACATGGTCATATATGTGTCTGCCGTTTGAGTCATGGAGTGTTGCATAACTCATCACGGCCGCATTTTGGTCTTCCTTTCGCTCAGCACCTTCGATGTTTTCCGTGTTCTTCACTGGTGTAGCTTTTCGTCTATAAACGTTGCAGATAAGTGGATAAATAATAAGAAAATGTTGAATAAAACTTTTAGAAATATCAACATGAGGTAGATTTTACATTTATACTTACAATCTCAAATATATGACTCCTAACAACATTAACAAGAAAAGTACAACACCGCAGCCGACTCCGACACTCAGAGGCAAAGCGCCGCTCTCAGCAGCCTCGTTTGTCGTCAGCTCACAGAGAGGGTCTTCGCCGGACCACTTCCCATCATCTAAGCACTTGCGTAGGAAAGGTCCCACTCTCTGGTATTGAGGGAGACAATGGTATTCGATGGAGCTCCCGAAGAGCGTGGAGCTGTTCGATATGATGATTCGTCCGTTTTCTATTGTTCCTGGTGACTTACAATCGATGGCTGGAAGTTTTAATATTTAATAAGTAAATAGTAAATTATTAAATGTTATTGTCTTACATAACCGTATCTCGTGTACAGTTTAAACACACAATCTTTTCGTACAGTAAAAAAAAAAAACTAAACTTACGTAAGCACACAGGCGGAGTTCCATTCCATTGGCCTTTGGGTAAACAACTTCTCGTCTGATTTCCTTTAAGAGTGTAGCCCCTTTCACAACGGTAGTGCGCTTCACCTCCTATACTAAGAGTTGAGGTCACAACTACCAATCCTACGCTTCCTTTAATTTGTATTGAAGGATCATTGCACGTTATCTCTACAAGGTAAAATACAATATGTATATACAATATACTTTATAATTTTTTTTTAGGTAGATAAAATTGTATTGAAATTGATATTTAATTATAATAAGATAGTAAACATATTTATGTTACCTTTACATACTGGCGCTTCTGAGCTCCATGTTCCGTTGTCCTGACACAGTCTTCGGGACACACCGTCGAGCTGCCAGTGTTGTTCGCATTCGTACAGTGCTGTGGCTCCGTAGTACGTGGCGTTAGTTGCTAAAGTCACCTTACCGTTCTGCATGCGACTAGGGTTACCGCAGTCAACATCTAAAAAAATATACATATTTGAACAATATTCATGCATTATTAGTTAAAGTCATCCCATTATAAGTTTCAATGCGATTATTACATCATAGCAAATTAACTTTGCAAAAGTTTCTGAAATAAATTACTCTACAAAATCAAATTGAGAAATAAATTAAATGAAAACTCTACATAACGTTACATTGTTATTTTAACACTATGTAGAGTTTTTGTCTATCCGAGTAGATTTATACCGTGACGTTATTTCACACTCGTTTAGCAAAAGAAATGAAAATAGTATTTTGCTACTATTGTATTTTTTTTACTTCACGCATTCACGAGATGCGTGCATGAAACTAATGGGCCTGGATAAGAATCAGGTTATAGCTGACTTGACTTGTACACCTAATGGAGTAGACCAGCTAAACCATAAGAAACAATGACAAAAGTTATTGAGAATGAGCATTGTCTATTGACATATATTTAAATATCTAAGATACCTGAAAGAAGAACTCTAATAGTTTATCTAAATTTAAAGGTATAATAAAATGCAGTCATAGCAAAAGCTATTCAGCGCGATAACCATTTTGAAGTGACATAAAAACAAAATATCTGATTAACAACAAAAATAGCGCACCTAAACTAACGCAATCAAATAAGGCTTTCGAAAAAATATTCAACGTGACGGGCATTTCTCATTAACGCCAAAATTTAACATCTAGAAAGTCTAACGAAAGCTTAATACCAAACGACAAAAATTTAAAAACTAAGTTAAAATAAAACAAATCAGCTTCACGCTATAACCCGCACACAGCAAGGTTAACAGAGGGAACCTCGTGAACACTTCTTTCCCCACTTTCTGCCGAATTCTGGAGGCATTGAGTTAGAACTAAGTTAATAAGAATGTTCATTACAAATATCGACCGATAACCGTCTCGGCACGGTGCGACGCGGCGTTGAGTTCTGAACGCAATGTCTATTTGACATTAAATTTTAATGAAAAGTAAATGAGGGTAATATGAAATTTGTTATAAAGTACACGTATACGAAATTGCCAGCCGACACTAGGAATACTCGTCGTGTAATATCATATATTTCCCTAATATGTTTACTTACATTGGCATTTCGGTGTGACACCACTCCATTGTCCATTGTCCTCGCATGTGGAGAGGCTCTCGCCCACCACTTTGTAGCCGCGCTCACACCGATACTTGACAAGCGCTCCAATACGGTACGTATTACCGTTGTTGGTACTGGCCGACGTCCGGATGAGAGTGCGGCCGTGCATGCGGTCATTTCCAGTCACAGAGACGATACTGTTTTCGGCAACGACTGGCTCTTGACATCTTATTTCTATCAGCAAAGAAATGAAATTGAAATTTGTAAATGTTATGTGTGCTTAATTAATTAATGCATTAAGGAGAGGGAGAAGACCAGCCAGCGAGGGCGCAAGCGTGTAAGTATAAACGCGACGAGTGCGTTCGATTTCCACTTTAGGAAATGAAATATTTAATACTTAATACTCATTTTTCGCTCTGTAGATGAGGCAGATCGCGGCCTTGAGTTCCGCCACTCAATGCGCTATGCCTTTTCGCTGAAAAATGGGGAGCGGCACATTTACTCTACATACACTCACACAGCACTAGGTTCCCAGGTTGCATCAGCGTACCCTGCTATGTGCGCCATAAATATATAGCTTGAGTTATTTTTGCTGTTAAATTATAACTTCTCTATCACAATATACACTTATAAGTACACAGCTACCTATAGGCTATTCGTGGCGCAGAGGCAATTACCATTCGAGGGAATTAGATATTTTTATAAATGTAAATTTTCATTTCTTCGCTCTTGTGTCGAGGCTAAACGTGGCGTTGAGTTCAGCCACTCAACTTGCAATTCCTGCAGAATTCGGTGGAAAGTGGGGAACGAAGTGTTTTAACACTAAGTTCCCCCTGCCTACCTTGCTGTATGCAGGCAGTAGCAGCGAGAAGCTGATTAGTTTATTTTTTCTAATTTAGGTACAGCTAAAAAGATGTTCACAAGAAAATATTATGGTGTTTAACCTTCACATCTTGGCGAAGATTCACTCCATTGATGGTCTTCCGTGCACACTCTCCTTACGGGTCCCACTAGTCTATAGTTTGTTGTACACGAGTATTGAATAATACTACTTAAATGCGTTGTACCATTCAGGAGGTCTGCTGAGCCGTATGGTAGTGGTGGTAGCTTTCCACAGTCGATATCTAAAAAAAATATTTAGGAAAATAAAAAGCAAAACATAACTAAACTTCATAATTTCAAGATTTAGCGAAAACTTCTAAAATATATCTTTAATATCAAAATACGCAATATAGAGCACACTGGCCCGATAGCCGTTTGGTGATAATTTTTGTATAATAAATTGGTTGCAGCAGGATGTTTGCATTGCTTACATTCGCATTTGGGAGATTCACCAGACCACTCGCCGTCAGATTGACACGTAAGATTAGGTTCTCCGACGAGCTTGTGCCCTTTTTCGCAATGGAAATCTATAGTAGAATGTACATTGTAATCGTAGGCCTCCATGTATCCCCCTGCCGGTACTTCAGGATCAGGGCACGAAATCACTGTGAAATTATATACTTATATTATACACTGATAGCAAAAATATTAATTGTCTTGTATTGAACTTATTTATGAGACATAAAAACATACATTCACAAGATGGTATATCATGAGACCATTTTCCATCGCGGTTACAAGTGAGAACTTCGGCGCCAGCGAGCCAGTAGTCAGATTCACATGTGAATTGTGCGATGGAACCATATGTGGTAGTACCATTTAGTAATCTAAACGATCCTTTATGGACCTGCGCTGGAGTGCCACAGTCTACATATTTGCACGAAGGTGGTGTTCCTGACCATATTCCGCCAAGGTTGCATGTTACACTCTAGAATATAATATTGTTTTAATAGTGTATTATTACATAAGGTTAGGCTATTTATTACATCTTTTATAATTAGCAATATGTAAATTCTGAGAAGAACAAGGGGGAAGCCATGCAACAAACAGAAACAGGACATAAGTGTCTACATTGTACAAATACGACCACATTAGGTTGCAATTCATCATTATTTTTCTTCTGTGTGAGCACAACGTCGAGTTCTATCATCTCATGTGTAATGATAGAAATTCAAGGATTTTTCACCTAATAGTTTGTGTGTGATATTGTAGTTACAACCAAAAATAAAATCAGTCGTTATTAAAAATGTAGAAACTAATATAATTAAATAAATCGTACCACAGCTCCGAAAAGAATGAATCCATTTTGGCAAGTATAAGTTGCTAAAGAGCCTGCTTTGTGACCTGTTACAGTCACCGTAGCACCTGAAACGGGTGGTGGTTCCGGACACCAATCGAATAGACATTTTGGAGCTTCCCCGTCCCAAATACCCTCGTCACCACAAAATCTTTCCTCCTCTCCAACAAGAGTGTAATTTTCTTTACATTTGTATACAGCTCGAGCTCCGTGAGTAGTTCGGACATCCACTAAATTGACATCTCCGTCTTGAATTGGAGTCAGTCCGCCGCAATCTACATCTGTTAATAATATCAAAGTATAAATCAATACAATTGCTAATAAATAGGGTATTTTTTTAGCGAAAAGACGAGGCAAACGAGTTCACTTGATGGTAAGTGATCACCGCTGCCCCCGAACTCATGTAATACAAGTGTGTTGCCGTATCTACATACAAATATTTATGTGAGATAAAAATACATGTTTCCACTATTGTTAAGTCCTGTGGACTTAAATATGCAAAATACTTACATTTACAGCTTGGTGCAAGGCCAGACCAGAATCCATCCTTCTTACACTCTCTAGTCTTGGCCCCAATTAACATATGTCCTTCTGGACACTTATATGCAATCGTAGATCCTACAAGGTAACTACTTCCCTCGATAGTTGTGTTCAAAAGTTTATCTGGGCTTCCACAGGAGGGCGGTACTATAATTAGAATGCCATTTGTTTTAATTACAAAACTACACACTAAGTATAAGCATTCTTTTTCATTTTATATGCAAAACAGGTTTCACGATAGATAGTCAAGTGAGATCGCACATTATGTAATCAGCAGACGCAACATCGTAATAGATCGTTTGTAATAGACCTTACAAATAGTGTTGTTGAACGGTAAAAACAGAATAAGTTCGCTTGCTTGCATGAATTTTCTAAAGCATATCTTTTAGGTAATTAATCAGTATTGTTTCATAATAACAGATAAATACTTATCTATCTTAGCTATGAAAATATTTCTGTAAGAATTATGTTAATAGACAAAAATATATTATTTAGGATTTGGTATTTAGTTTTTATAATCTTGTGTAGACTAAGGACTAAAATATAAATGTCAGAAAAATGTATTTCTTTTATTCCAGTACGCCACATCCAACTCTACTTTCGGAGCGAATATTATATGAGCTTATAGATTGAATACGATACAAGTTTTACTATAACTTTTTATATTTAGTCTCACGATGTATCCCGCATATAGTAGGGTAGGCAGGAGTAAAGTAAGCCTCAGGACCTAATGTTAAAACACTCCGTTCCCACCTTCCGTCGAACTTTTGAGACATTGCGTGTCGAGTGGACAATTCAACGCCAGAGCAAGCGAATACAATATTAAAAAATCATTACGCGGAGTGCGAATCGAAATCACAATCGTTACCTTTAAAGTCACACGCTAGTGCCCCTACGAAATTAGAATTCCCGCTCAGATTCAACCCAGAATTCTTTAAAATTAAAATTCCTTAATAATATTTCAAATCTATTCGTTATTAATCTGTGAACTATTTAAAATTATATAATAATATATAAAATATGATCTTACATTAGCGACCCAAGCACGCATTACAAAGACAGTCGCAGGGCTTTAGTAGTTCGCGCTCGCGGTAAATAAAAAGATATGTACCTATGAATGACACTCACGGTACTGGCAGATCCAGTGCAGATAGTCCAGGTTGCAGCCGACGTCGTTCCACAGCCACGCGCGCCCGCCGTCCAGCACCACGCAGTTCTGTTCACCGTTGTAGTTGTTTGGTTGGTCTTTGCCCCATGTTGGCTTTGATACCGTCTCACCTGTACAAAAACACGTATATTTAAATATAATTTTCAACTATTAAGTTAAATATTAACAGAACACGAGGAGCGGCCACTGCTAAGATATTCGATTAATGATATCTAAGCAGTCGTTAAGTTACATCACAGTAGTTTAAACTATTCATAATATTTACGTCAAAACTATTTCAACTACATGTTATTCCTTACCATCAACCCATTTCCAAGTTCTTGACGTGAGACCAGGTTCTTTTTGAGCGCCGATCCATACTAATTGTGTTTTAAGTTGTGATTTTCGCCTCTCCAACTCTTGAATCAAGTAGCTTGATGTTGCACCCTATAGAATAGAACATTAGTAAATTCTGGTCACATAACATTTGCATACTTATAATATGAAACATTTTCATATTTCCTTTCGGTGGAATAATTCGAATGTTAGAAATGTAATAAATTTATGACTGAATTATTACTAAATATTATGCTAATAGTTCAATTGCAATAGCGTAAATAGTGTATATTTTAATAATGAGTATTCTACGAGTCCTGTCCTCCAGTTCACCGGTCTTAGAACTAGTATTTTGTATTGGCGAAGTAAAATTGGTATTTCATTCTGTACACATTATAGTACACCTCACATATATATATTACCTATTTGCGAATCATATGAATGAATACTCTACTGAATCGAAACTGCATCCAGCTAACTTAATCTTAAAAAGCTATTTGGAAATCTTGGTAAGATCTCTTAAAGATTTTTCAATCGTAAAGGTGTACGTTTAAATAAATAATAATAATAAAAATGAATAATCGATTTTAATATTAATAATATTGCAAATGTATGTATGTAGTAAATACATGGGTCGTTGTCAATTTTTGAGCAGGTAAACAAGTCCCTTAACTATGTAATTTTTTTACTAGTAATAATCGCAGAACTTTTTACACATTTTAAAATAAATACGAAATCCATCATAACAATAAACATTGATTACTAATGACATACACATACACATCAAGATACACACACACATCTTCTTAGCTGTAATATATTAATATTAAGAGTAGTTAGGTAGAATTTAATATTATTAAAATTTGAAAAAGTAACAGACTCGTTAAGATTTATAAAAAAAATATTTAAAAAATCAAACAGATAAAATTCAAGTGCTTTAACAGACAGATGTACATACTAATTGAAGTCATGTTCGAGTATTTTTGTAAATTTCGCCTGCGCATTTGACAATGACCCACATAATTAATAATTACTATAACCAAAGTTGTATATAAATATATTATGTATAAATAATCATAGGTCGAAAGTATGGATAATATCGCATAATTCAAGTATTACTATATTAACATATAAACATATGAATCGAAATTGGGAGTCATCTCTGTTTGTTTGGTATATACGAAAGAAAGAGCTTACCGTTCAAATATTGTTACTGCTAAGCGATAAAAATAAATTATGTCATAATATATACGTCCCCAACTTCGATTCTCAATGAATAGGCCCGTCGTGGCGCAGGTGCACAAAGTGTGGCTGTAAACGGAACTCAACACGCAATGTTTCCAGAAAACGGTGGAAAGTGGGGAACGGAGTGTCTGAACACTAGGTTCAGTGTCTATCCTGCCGTTTGGGGGATACAGCGTGAAGCTGATTTGATTTTTTTTTATTTACTACTAGTTCAGATCCTGTATCCTAATGTATACCTGGAATCCGTGAATAAGATCGCCGCCGTGAGCCTGGCACTGTCTTCTGGCATCTTCAAAAGAGGCGCCTTTCGCCACGTTGAACTCATAGCAGTTTCGCGAAAACGCTGCCAATTCTATGTCAGCCGAAGCTCCGGCAGGCGCACATCGGTCGTTTGAAAATTCTAACAGTATGAATAATTTTATAATTTTGTCTTTTTAAATAATCTTGACTTTGAACATAATATTACTGTTAATAATAGAACACTAAAGAAATTAAACAAATTTAATTGATCGATTGAATTGAAATATAATTCAAAAGCAAATCTTGCAATATTCATAATTTTTTTTTCAGAATGGACTCAATATAAACACTCATAAATATACAATAATTTTTGCATAGTTTTTTTAATTTGTTTTCTTTTTAAAAATGAAAATATTTAATATTTTCATTTCTTCGCTCTGGTATCGACGCAATGCGTGGCGTTGAGTTCCGCCACTCAACACGCAATGACACGAAAATGGAGAATGGAGTGTTTTAGCACAAGGCTTCCTCTGCCTTTCCTCTGCTATGTGCGGGATACGTGCGTGTAAAGGAAAAAATATATATTTCTAACGGCTATTATACCTATTTTAATATCTCGATTATGGTCCAGTAATATTTTATTTAATATTTAAAATAATAATTTGTAATGAACTTGCTTTATTTGCTTCTATATGATTATAATAAATGTCAAAGTTTACTAAGATGTACCTATATTATTTCAAGTTTCTCTCACTCACAAGTGAGGCCCTTATTTATAAGCCGCTCTCAATCCTGACATCGATCTTGAGATGCCATTTTATTCATAAATTATATATCTATGAATGAAAACGGCATATAAAGATCGATGTCAGACCTGACCAGCGACTTATAAATACGGGACTTGGTTCTGTTTGTGTCGACATATGTATTAAAACATTTGTTTTTGCGTGTGTAGAGTACGAAACTAATAATTGAGTATGTCACTCGTGTGAATACTAAATACTATTAAGTAAGTTTTCAAGTCTGACAATTGCGACATCATTACGTTATGTCATCAATTAGTTGCAACGTTTTATTCCGTTGAAAGTGAAAACGTTATAAGATTATTTTTATATGATATCTATCTCATTGGTTATAAAATATTAAAATTCTATCGACATTTAAATATTTAAACCACCAGAACAACTAGAAATATGAGCATTTAAAAAAAATAAAGTAAATAGACTACTAGGCGATAAACGTGTGAATTATATTATATAAATGCAAATACCAGATACGACGATAAGACAAATTACACCATGCTAAGTAACCGACCTTCGGTAGTAAAGACCTCGACTTCACATAATGACAGAGAACCTTCCACTCCGACGAGTTGCAGGAACACATGCTGCCCGATCAAAGGTCGAGCACAAGTGAATGTCTTCGTAACCCCTTCGTCTATAAAATATGAGAAAAAAAAAAATTAAATATTCTGCAAATAATAATCTGAATATAGAAGTATAATATAGTCATAAATGTATATATTCTTTATAGTAAGGTATACATCTAAATTGACCATTCTATGCAAACTATCTACATTGTAGGGGAAATTTTAATTTAATTAATTTTACGTCAATCATCGCCAATAATGGCTGGCGTTCAGAAAACCAAATTGTTCATTAAATTGTCGTCCATATAATAATTACAAACTTTGTAAAAACATTTTCTACATGTACTTATATAAAATCGTAACGGTGTCTAACAGATATATAGGAAAAAAAAATTTGGAGGCATTTAATAATGTAGTAGAAACAAAAACAATGTATTTTAACATTTTTATTACAACATACAAGCTTTTCTTAACATTTAGTATTTATTTTATTACGATTGGCTCATACATAAAAAAGTTATGTCATTTTACAAAAATATTCAATAATATTACTATAAATATTTATAGAATTGGCTGAAATTTTACTTTTCAATCGAGATGTAAATATTATTTTGTGAATGACATTATTATAACAATACGAAAGTAATACAGATTACAAAATTAATTATAAAGTCGGACCTGAATTAATTACGTTAAATAGATATAAGTACATATATATAATGTTAAATATTGTTAATTATTTACTACTTGTCAATGACTAGAACCTTATTTTTGTAGCTTTATGCCGTTTCCTGTTATACCTTCAATACAATACGTTGCCTTAATTTTAATGGACCGGGCAAATGAAAATAGTATCATATAGTCGCATAATAATTTTCTAAATAAATGTGAAAATGTTAAACGTTGATTGTTGTGTTGTGAGCTTAATGGTTTAAGTAGCGTTTGTCAGTAAACATTTGTGAAATTATTTTCTATTCATTCAAAATAAGTTATGACAAGTTTTGATACACGAATGAAAAATCCTTTGAATCACGACTTTTAGTAAAACCTTGCATTCAAACATATAAATATACGCGAGAATAAATACTAGTGGTCCAGTGCATGTAATATATGAGATGTATTAACTAAACTTTTTTTTTATCGCTTTCATTAAACAAATATAAATGTTGAGAGAGTGACAAATAAATGTATTTAATTGCATTTTAGAACAAAATACCAAATATTTAGGTACACTTTAATAAAATATAATACTGAAGATTGCTTATTACAATATAAAATTTGAGTGGAATGCTTGTAAGCACATAAATATTTATAATTTTGTGAAGTTCCTTCTAATTGTACTAAATGAAGTCTATTTGCAAAAATTAACAATTAAATCTGAATGAAATTATGTTAACAATAATTTTATCATATAAATTATGATTTAAGAATTTTATTGTATATTTTGACTGAAAATTCTCATGAATCTCTCGAGGTGCTTAAACTAATTAACAACCGTGCGTAACGAATCGGGTATCTTTATTACGTAAAAGTATTTAATATTTTTAAATTATATAAGTGAAGTGGTCGTGTTCAATGTTCATGACGGAGACCAGAATACTGACACCGAATTCTATACTTGAACAGATATCTAGGATTTGTAATTTTATAGCCACAGCATATTGGCTATCAATATTCAAATGGAATTTATTAATTACATAAAACGTAAGTAATAATTGTTTTAATAAGAGTTACAGCTAGTGCAGATAAACCTATATTTACCAGGAAAATATCAGAATTTCCTAAGAACGCCTATACCATATAGGGGTTTTTAGAAATCTAACATAAAAGAGTGGTATTTTTTTTTAACAAACTATCTCTTTTGTAAGCTATCTTGTGGCTAGAAACTGCGCTTCCCATGAAGCACTGAGCGAGAGCCTGTGAACATTAGTGACACGATTTCCACTTTTCTCTGATCAATTCAAACAAATATTATGGAAAATATAGTGCGATTGTAAAATGTAATGTGAAATAGGTATAATAATAGTGCATACAAGTTATTGCAATCTGTATATGATTACAGATCTTTAATTTCTGGATAAATTCTGTTGTACCTATGAGTAGTACCTACGTAGTATCAATTGACATTCAGGATGCTCATAATAAATTTATATGTTTATCTTGGAAATAAGTGTACATAATAAAAGTCTTATTTCAAACTAAATTTAAAATTAAATTAAATCTTTTATTTTTGTAAGAGATATAAAACAATTTTCAAGATCACAGAATATCTATTACAACGTAAATCGGTGTCGGAGTTTCAACACAATTCGACCTCCTTGCGAGCTTATATTCCTAAAATTAGGTTAATTCTCAACAAAACTGAGCACTGTGTTTATTTTTATGAAACTTTCAATTGTAGCTTGAATTTTATATCTTATAATAATGTTTTTGATAGTAAAAATATAAAAGTTGCTATCCAAAAAAAAAAAAAATCAATATAAAAATAAATAAAGTTACTATCTAAATGTTCTAAATATTGAAATACGTATGTATCATTTGAAAATATCCAAACTCTGCTTTTTCTAATTAATGGTTTTTAATTTCTAATTCATAACTAATATGTAAAAATGATAGTTTTGTTTAATGTTAACTATTTTATTTATAACTCTTAAAATATAAATTTGTTGTAAAAAATCACTTAGATATTCATAATCTATACTTACAATAAAATGACTTACTAAATTACATACATATGTAATTACAAAAACTTACAAAAACGGTCGGTGTATGTACTTGTAAGATATTTAAAAAAAATAATTGGGGACCTCTATTAACGTTATAGAACCCAAAACAATTACTTTTCAAATGTTTGTCTATTTGTCAGTGCGTTTGTTATCGTTAATCTCAGAATTGGCTTAACTGATTTAAATGCGTACTTCTGTTAATATATAGGGTTTATTTTATTACAATCGGTTCATTAATAAGAAAGTTATGTTAAATTACTTAGTTCGACTAAGTTATTTAACATAACTTTCGCTAATTGTCGTAACAATTAATTTATACAACTGATTTACTGAATTGACTGAATTTTTACTTTTCTATTTAGAATATTAGTAAAATTATCCACATTACAAGATTTAGGATCGGGAGCGGAGTTTACTCGGAAAAAAGTACGCTTGCCGTGCACGTGTAGGTACTCTCATCAACCTAAATATCATTTTGTGAGTAAAATCAAATATATTCCCAAAAGACTTAAAATACCTAATTGAGACCATCGTGGGGCAGTGGCACAAGCATTTGCAAGCAAGTAAATACAACAGTTGTGGGTTAAGTTCCCACTTGGGGAAATGAATTATAATTTATTAATATTTAAAGGCTAGTCGTGGCGCAGGGGCACAATGTGTGACTGTACACGCGACAGGTTGTGAGTTGGATGCCTACGAAAAACGAAATATTTATTTAAAGTTATATTTTCATTTTCTTTGCTCTAGTGTCGAGGCAAAGCGCGGCCTTTGTGTTCTGCCACTCAACACGCAACGCAAAAAAACATTTGTATATTTCAAGCGGGCGTAGCCGCACGGGCTGCTAGTCTATAAATATATATTTTTTACATGTATTTAACTTTTGCTACAATTGGCTGTACTGCGTGATACACAATTATCATTTGTCTCTGAGCTCAAAGTGGGTTGATAATAAATAAGAAAACTTACCAATGGTTCCGGGAAACCATGCGCAAAGTGGATTTCTTTGTAAGTCGCTACTGCTGTTCCCCACTCGAATTTCGAGGTCTTGCAGTGGCTGGTGGCCTGTGAAATACAAGTTATGACTTAGTTTCCGATACTGCCAAGAAATAAACTATACTAAACGGGTTTCTTTATAAACTACATAATATTGAGAAATAACCATTATATTTAAGTTTTCTTTATGTTTACTATATTAATAAAATTATTTAGGTTGGCACGTGACTGAGTGAAATAGGTAGTGGGCAGGCAAGCCTGTGAGGATGGATGTTGGAACAAATTTAAATTACTTTACAGTGATATAGTTTATACACCAGAATAACACATAGCAAGTAGCTAGAGGCCGTCGTGGCGCAGTGGCACAACGGTGTCGCGAGGAAACGCGACGGTTGTAGGTTTGATTCCCATTCGAGGAAGTGAAATATTTCTCTACGTTTATATCTCCATTTTTATTCGCTCTGGTGTCGAGGCAAAGCGCGGCGTTGAGTTCTGCCACTCAACACGCAATGCCTCCAAAATTCGGGAACGGTGTGTTTTAACACCGAGGTTCCCCCTAGGCAGAGGGAATATCCCTGCTGTGTGCGGGATACAGCGTGAAGCTGAAAAAAAAAGGAACTTTTCTTGGAGTTCTTGAATATATTTCTGTTGGTCTTCTTTACCGAATTAAAAATTATTTTAATAATTATTCAGAATTAACCCAACATACTTGGGTAATACCCGTAATATAATATATAGTGTACTGTATAACTTGTTTTACTATGAATTAACTTAAAACATAAAGGTAAAGGACAGCAACAACAAGAACAAAAACAACAAAAACAACAACAACAATATAGATTTCAAAGTGTTGAAGTGCACGAATGCCTCGTCAGTGGCCACCGTGACATACACTTGGTCGCGGCTAATTTTATTGCATGTCGATCGCCCCGTAAGTTGCGACGCCGCTTTGGGTGACCAACTGTGACGAGTTACGAATGTACTCGTGAAAATTAAACGGTGCGATGTGAAACACTCTAATTGATCAATTATTGTAAAAATATTCATTTTTTGTTAATGTTATATTGTAATTTATTAGTATAGTGATGCCGTTGTGGCGCAGCTGCGCACGCGTGTGACTGTTAAGACGATGGTTGTGGGTGCGAGTCCCACGGGGAATGAACTATTATTTATTAATATTTTAATTTCTTCGATCTAGTAGCAAGGATAAGCGCGGCATAGAGATCTGCCACTAAACGCATAAGGCCTGAAAAATTGGGCAGAAAGTGGGAAACGCCTACCCCGCTACAAGAGGGACACAACGTGAAGCTGGAAAAAGAAGTTAGATAGAGCGACGTAATAGGTCGGGGCAAAAGTATTTTCATATTTTTTCGTAGTGAATGTAACTGGCTGATTTGAATACCATTAAATGTGAGTTAATGGGAGGAATTTTATAAGGAGATGTATGAATATGATGACGCCTCAGTCTAAAGTTATAGCAAAACGCTGAGTCTTGATGTAGCTGATGGCGAAATCTAAAATATATTAATTAAATATATTTCCAACGCTTCATTAATTAATAAATATTATATAGATATATATACTATTATATAGATATAGACTGATTATATTTAAATAAAAAGGAATTGTGTACTCTATGAATAAACAGAGATGACTTGCTCGCCTTGTCGAAAATACGTGGGATCTATTGGTATTTTCCTCACAAAGGCTCCCAAAAACGAAATAAACAAAAATGTAGTGTATGAGGGAAAATAGATTTTCAGTCAACACCTGTCTATCAGCTTTCACACTTTTAATTTACTTTCAAAAATTTATATCGAATATGCTTAGGACACAAAGAAAATTTTACTATGAAAGGCCGTTCGTTCCTCTTTCAAAAATATTAGGTACATCTAAGTTCCTTTTTTATATACATTATGTATTTCAATAATAATAATAATAGAATTATATCTCTTACTACTTTTGATTTTGAAAAAAAATGTCACATATCACAAACATTATCTTTAGCATTGGCAAATATTTAAAAAAGTGTATATAGATTTTAAAATATTAGAAACGTGTTTATTTACTATGTAAATGAAATATTACTTGTTTGTTTTCATCGCATACATTGATAGGTCTCTACGTTTTTATTCTAACGTGTAGTACTCGTGGCATAACACGACGGTATAGTTCACAAATCTCGTTCATATTTGTGTATGTTCTATGATTGCTGGATTTTATTTCACATTTACTACAGCGTATTTTTATAACCTACACTTAGATATCTACTCATAGTATAGCTATTTGTATGAAGTTTATTTTTCTCGTCATCATATAAAACAAAAATTAATAAAATTAATAAATTTTATATAAAAAATATATCGGAGAGTAACCATATATATAACCGACAGCAATCACAAGGAATGAAAGACACCAAATATGTACTTTGTAAGAAATATATAAAGTGAATAAAAATATGTACACAACGCAAAATAGATCTACAAATATATAAAGTGAATATATGTAAATATAACTTCTGATTTATGAACACTGATTTATAAGCTACAATTTACCACCATTTTGAGAAATAAATTTGCTCACACTTACCACAGCATCCTCTTGTGGTGACCCTCACAACTTTGACGGCGTAATGTCGTAGCAGGTCCACTTGCCACCATGGGGAAGCCTCCCTTTGGGTTTCGGTACATCTCTTGCCGTCGTGCTCCGTCGTCTTTTCCCCATCGTTTCCGTTACCAGCGCTCCCACCCCGCACCGTGGTTGATTGATTTGCTGGTTTTCTGAAGGCCACGTTCGTACCTGCAATAATAGCAAAATGTATAGTTTTTCTAAGAAAATATATTACTATTTGTAAATTATTTAATATAAATACTTATGTGACATCAATTTTACAGATTGACGTCCTTAAATTTCCATTTATTTTCTCAATTTATTTATTACTAGTTTTTTTTTTAGTTCCGTTTAAGTCGTTTATACAATTTAGAAATGGTTAGAACGTTTCATATGATTTGTGTACAATCTGCTGTACTTACCACAAAATGGTGGTTCTGCAGTCCAATCGCCTCTCAGTGTGCACTCCCTTTGATGCGGTCCGAACAGCTCGTATCCTTCGTCGCATTCAAATGTGGCGACGGTTCCCGGCACTATGTTTGTGTCAGTAGACAAAGACACTCTCGCGTTAGCCGGCACTGCAGGATGCCCACATTGTCGATCGCCTGTAAACCAAATGAACCATTACATTATACTGTTTTTATTTAAAAATATTGTATATATAGGTTGTATTGAGAAATTTTCAATCATTTCATCATATGTGTATCTGATATTTACGTTAATTTACAAGGACCTAGGAACCTATAAGAATATTTTTAATCTTAAGCATATAAATTGCAATTAACAGTTAATTCTTGGCTCTATCAAGATCAGCCACTGAATTCAGAGCAATCAACCTCCGCCTCCGGTTGTCAATCAACGGACGAGCTTTCCAAAGAGGAATTTTCAATCTATTGTTAGAGGACTTGAACCATTCCATGTAGAGTCGTTCATTGGAAACGTAACTTGTGCCTTTCCATTTGATGTCCCTCTGAATGCGTGGCGTATGAAATTCATAATAAATAAAAACAAATAAGGCCTTGTATTTGGCTAGTTGTGCTTAATGTTGATAAACTGTTTAAGGGTAGAGATTTCTTATTACATATTTTCCATATGTATAAAACTTTCGATAAAAAAAAATCACACAAATCGGTTCATTAGTTCATAAGCTACGGTCCCACAGACAGACAGACACGTCAAACTTTAAACACCCTACGTTTTTCTCTTTTAAAAGTACAAAGCACTTTTCTCAACTGGATGTTGGGTGTGTCATGATTATAGAATGTGTCCACTTTCTTTTATTTTCTTTGATTACGACTTATGGCAAGTTTAATGACATATGAATTCAAACACGATTAATGAAAATATATTGAAGCATTTAATATACTCAAAGCAGTACAGCAATTAGAGTTGTAGTATTTTAAGTTTCTGGTGTAATTGAATATTTAAGTGGAAACAAGAAGAGAAGAATGAAATAATAAATAATCGGAGTGTCTTCGATTTTTGTGTGAATGGACGTTAATTGAAACCACTGAAAAGTAAATAATTATCAACTTGAAATGCAATTTAATGTAATGAACGGAGAGTAAGTGCTTTGTTTTCTATCTAAAGCTAAGTGGATGGAATCCTTGACGGTATTTAGTAATAGAATACGTTAAGTATTCAAGCGCGCCATTGTGTGATTATTTACAAACTGTCGTTAGTTACACGTCGTTTATTATCGTTCGTTACGTTATTGCGTAAATCTTAGAACTTTCCTACACTCCCCAAGAAAGCTACATGTCAATTTTTTGCATCTTCTTGTCATCGCTGTCGTCTCCAAACAGTATGTGTAACAAAAACAATTATGTATACATAATCTATACTCGTATATATTAAAGGAGGTGTTTCCACTGACTGTAAGACGCACGCATAGCCGTAACCGCTGTGCGGAGAAACGTGGAATTTGGACAGATGCAGACGGGCCTAAGAAGGGATTTTGAAAAATTTTAACCCTAAAGGGATGAAATAGGGGTTGAAAGTTTGTATGGGAAAATCTTTAAATCGTCACTAATTTTCATAAAAATTTAAATTCAGACTTAAAAATATTTTATTGAACACTTCTATTCTTTCTGTCTTTCGTGGTTTTTTAAAACTCACCCCTAAACTGAAAATAATTTTATAAATATATTTAATAAATATGTGTATATTCAAGCGGGCGAAGCCGTCCAGGTCGGCTAGTATACATATAATAGAAATGATAAGCATTTAAAAAAACCTTTTCCATACGGCGCTATATTTTTATAACATTGCATAATACACAATGAACAATACGTGCAGATTTTCTATTTAAATCAAGCCTGTGTGATAATTAAATAGGGGTAAGCTTTGTATGAGAAATTATAATCTTTGTCCGCGAAAATTGCTAGCCATTGTGTCTCTCGTAGTTTTACTAATTGAAGTCGACCACAAAAATAAAATATTAAGAATTAATTATATTATATGACGCTAATATTAAAGGCCAATATTGGCCAACATTTTATCCATTGGAAAATTAGTGTTAAGACACTGTTCCCCACTTTCCGCCGAATTCTGAAGGCATTGCGTGTTTAGTGGCGTAACTCAGCGCCGCGCTTTGCTTCGACACTAAAGCGAAGTAATTGAAATATACATTTAAATAAATATTTAATTTTCTCGAATGCGGATCGAATCTACAAACAGTCGCGTTTACAGTCACACTTTATGCCCCTGCGGTACGACTGGTCTCAATAATATCTAGGTATATGAAAAGATCTCGAGAGAAATAATATTAATTGAATTAGGTATCGCCCTGTCGAGTTTATAGAAAAAACAAATGCTTACTAAATATAAAATAATACATTTTATGAAACATAATTCAATTACTTTACACATTTTTAATTTTGCGGCGTTGAGTTCTGCCATTCAACACGCAATGCCTCCAGAATTCGGGCAGAACGTGAGGAACGCGAACCGAACTATGATGCTAACTCTTCCTAAATATACTTAAATAACATTAAATAAAAAGCAGCGGGAGGTGCCGCGCGGGCCAAAAGTCACATCACATAGAGAAATTTTAAGAAAATCTAACTGTCTTTGTTGCTTAGCGACGGTTACAACGGAGAGTGTTAAAAACATTTAAATAAAACTGTGCTCATCCCAAGACCCTCAATTATCTCTGTATGAAATTTAATCACATATCACAATCACATACAGACAGGCAGACAGAGTTACTTTTGAATGTATAATATAGATAATGGATATATACGTGTGTAATATGATGATTGAAAATATCATAAGATGCTAGGTAAGGTCAACGAGATAAGTATTAATTAGTTGGTCCAAATGGCCGAGCAAGTGAATGCTCCAAGGTTGATATAGTAGCTATTTATAAATTAGAACTTACATTACATAACAAATATATTTTAATTAATAAAAATAATTTAAAAACGCACGACGGATGCAAAAGTGGTAAAAACTTATAATATAAGCATTACACGTTACTTTCACGTATTTTAGTTATGTAAGCACAAAAAAGGTTCGAGAAAAGTAACTACGCTCTTCACACTCTATGTATTTTAAAGACCAATTTGATTTTTTATTTTTAGATTTGCATTTTAAATCCGAAGGGGGGAATCCGAATGTTAATTATTAAATATTATAAAATATTCTTGTTATTTTATAATTAATAATAGATTTAGATTTTTAAGATCACTTGCAATTATGTATAGTAAAGATATAATAGAATTTAAATATTAATTTCAAGTTCAGTTCAATATTAGAAAAGAAAACAAGTATGCTTCAATATTTTTCATTCTATTTTTCAATATTTTTCAGTCTTACGAGGGAGATCCAAACAGCTTAGTACCTACTTGTTTATTTATTAAAAATATTTATAAAATACGTTCCATATCTCCATTTCTTCTATCTACAGTAACCATTTTTATGTTTTATATATTGCATAAATATATTGAGTTATTTCATGTACAATCAAAAATACTTATAGAAATGACGGTACTAAAATTAAAACCTTGGATTGCATCCAAGATGTAATTTTTTTTATATTAGATGTCACTATAAGCGCACTTATAAGTATGTATAAGAATACGCAACGCAATTTTGCTAATCAAATAACATTTGATAGGAAAATATACGACCAAAAAGACTAAAATCCGGTTTTAACGTATTTACCTGTGTTAAACCTGTAGAAATATAAAACCAGCGGACCGTTGGGTTAATGCATTCAAATAAATTTATGTTTTGATTAAGTAGTCTAAATTTACTTAACTTACATTTCAAGAATCAAGCGAGATAATTATCAACATCTATTATATATATAATTAATAAAATATATGTTAAAAAATATATAAGAAAATAATACTGACTATAAATAAATAGATATATAAAAAAATAACATGATTTAGACCTAAATTTTTTACTTTGTCACTATAAGGAATAGTCACTCCAGATCAATATTTTTTGACATAATGTAATTGTTGACCTATCAACTTTCATTATTCTTTTTTTTTATCTCACTAGCTGACCCGATGTCCCGAACAGTAGAAAAAGTATTAAAAAAAAACGACTGTTATGGGATGCCAAGCTCCCATATTGTGTATATACACAAATACATACATATGGACACACGTGCATCTACTTACGACTCAGAGAGGTATTCAGAATAGTGGACGGGGTCGAGTGATTCCTTACACGTTCAAGATGGTAACGGTGACCGATTGTTCTAAACACAAAAACCCATACCCGTCGTGCGTGTCCTACTTGTCGCTAGTGAATACGTTATAAATATTTTATATGTGCAATTGTAATTGCATCATTATATGAAACCTAGAAATAGTTTATTTTACTGTTATATCATTAGAGAGGATAAATTAATATATTATAATAAAATATGCGAAGTAAAATGCTTTTCAGATGAAAATATTATTTGTTACAATTAGTGTTACTTTTATATCAGTTTTTGTACATAAATTAATTGAATAATATTTCAATTTTAGATTTTAATATATTAAAATTTTACGATAATTGAGTAGGTATGTTATCTGAGCTAAAAATAACATTTAAGATGTTAGATTTAATTATATTAATTTTGTATAGTATTTAATTTTAGCTTAAATTGGTCAAGTATGATATAAAACCACAGTATTGAATAGCCTCTGTTGACATACATTACTGAATATGTAATATATCCAAGATTTAATATGACAAGTCGGTTGTGGCGCAGGGGTACTAGCGTGTGACTGTAACCGCGACAGGTTGTGGGTTCGATTCCCACTCGACGAAATGAAATATTTAATATTTTAATTTCTTTTTTCGCGGCGTTGAATTCCGCCACTGAACAACACATGGGGAGCGCTTCTTCTGCTTACCCTGCTCCATACGGGGAAAAAAATTATAAAACAATTTAGGGCTCACAGCGAATGTTACAACATAAGAGAACATTCTTTTTCGCTTCAGTAATAGCCTCCCTGAAAGTAAGGCCGCATATTTTGAAGTTTCGAAATGACGATATTCAACCATTTGTATACATCCTCTGCTTAATATCTTTATTAACATAGATAACAAATTGCATGCAAACAGAAAGTTAATGAAAGGATTGTCAGAAAAAAAAATATTAACGTTAACAACGAGGACACGTTGGCACCGACCTGCTTGATTTTATATGTAATACATTTTTATTTTCATTTTTAACACCAATTACTTCCAATATTTATAATACTAAATAAGATTTCGCATAATATAAAAAAAAGTCATATTAAATTTTTAAATAACACTTTCAGTAAAATATTTTATAGTGTAGGAGTGATATGTCTTTCAATTTTCAATGTTTTATCTTCATTAAATGTAAATATTTTGCAGTTGTAAGATATTGTATATAAATAAGAATGTAAATATATATTAATTTAATTAAAATATAAATAAATATCTTCTTCATTTTATGTGCGTCGCGGAGAGTAACGATTCATTCCATATTCTCGTATTCGTTGCAAAATTTAACTTTAACAGAGTGTCAATGATGAAGAATACCGCTGTTAACTTTAGATGTAACGGCGTACTTAAGAACCTGTCTTTATAATTTATGCCTTCCATCTAGCTGAGGATTAATTGTGGGAAAAATATACACAATGCACGCGTTACCCTTGACGTTTAATCTTTGAATCTATAAAAATACTATTTTATCGCAATTATTTAATAAGTTGTTAAAATGTAAATAAGTTTTAAATATACTTTGCAGCCTTTGGTTAAATTAATATAATATGTGTCCATATTAAATTTTATACTCCAACTTTATATTTAACTAACATATCACACAAATCTTTGAAAATGATACATTAACGTAGCTAGCGTGCTGTAGTATGCTAGACTCTCTATAATTTGATTGTTTTTCATCCGATGAAAATTTCAAGTTAAATCGATAATCATTTAAGTGTTAAGAGAGGTAAGGGGAGACCTCGGTTGACCTTCGAAAACACAGTATCTGAGATACTGGAGGAAGGTCACGTAAAAAGCATGAGGTCCCCTCGGCGGACATGCATGAACAAGTTGATGACAGTGGACGAGGCAAAGAGGGACTGTAGGGATCCTAACGTGAAAATTGGCATCACTAGTATTCAGTAAAAAAAATCATATACGTATGCATTTGTTAAACTGAATACATCTTAACTTAGTGCTAAGATATAGAGCGCGAGTGGTAAAAGAATTAACGGAATTAGGCCACCATGTCGTTAACGAACGCACCAAGTAAAATGACCGACCTCATGTCTATACTGAGATGACTAAACAAAACTTGTTTTTAGTTTTGCTTGTAACATTATTGAAGTGTGCACCCACACTTTATAGATAACTAAAGACGAAATAAGATAAAACAGGAAGACATATAAAATATAACTATATATTGATGTATGTGACGCATGTGACATTTTTTATTAAGAACTAGTACTCAAAATTGACTATCTGTAAACATTAATAGTTTACAGATAGTTTATTAAATATATTGAATATTTAACAAAATTGTAACTGAATAAACTTATGTTCTTGTACTATATTTTTCTTATTAATTATTAAAAGCAATACATAAAAAATATATACATATTAAAAATAACAACATTATAAAATAAAGACCAATACTTAAATATATCAAATGTAACGTCACCCTACTGAACGCGTGGAGTATGTCGTACAGATGTCGTCAAACATCTTCAAGCGGCTGATTTATTGGTCACTCATGTCATCGTTAGGGTGTCTGGCTGAACCATTTTTTACTACGGGAAGTATTTCTGTGCAGGTTTGTAAAAGTCATAAAATGACGACATGTGAGGTCCTGGCTGCTGGGCGACGATGTGAGGTTCGATTGAGTACACTCTATGTAAAGTAAAATTTAAGTATATGTAATTTTAATTAAAAATGTTAAAACCAACGTGGATATTAAAGTTCTAGACGTCCTTTATTTCTATTTTAGTGAACACACAGCAACAGCTAATTGATTGTACAAAATTAAAGAATGAATGTGATATTTTTTTATAAAGTCAGTCAGTCAAACATCAAAGCAGTAACGTATAAAAATAAAATCACAAATAATAACCTATATAAACTGTAGATTGGAGTTTCTCTTTACAAACTATTGAACTTTGACCTTATTGTTAATTGATAAAATAATATTTACTTTATATTTCTGTTTCCGAATAAATCAATTAAATATAATTTTATATTGAAATATATATATAATATTTAAAATGTTTTTCAGAGTACTGTTTATATATGTCTGAGTATTATATAAATAAAAATATATGAATGATGTGTTAATGTTAATTGTAATTATGAACAATCTATATTATAGAACATAACGTATTATAAATAAACGTATTATAAATAACAATCAAGACCTAATAATACCAAATATCGTCATAAATTTATTTATTGAATGAACTAATAATATCATGACGACGAAAGTAACTCTGTTTTCAGATTGACTCATTATTCATTGAATTCGCATTACAGACATAGAGTTGACCTTGGCAAAATGACATAGATTAAATTTTACCGTAAAAAAGGGATTGAAGAGGTTGAAATAGGGTGCAAATGTTTATAATATGCAAGTCGACTCCAAGCGATGGCCGCATATGAATGAATGATGGTGAAATCTTACCATATAGATTAACACTATATTGTGTGTAGGTATCTGCTATTTTTTTTATATATATTAAAAAAAAATTGATACACTAACTAAGCGATAATGATGTGTATATTGTATTGAATCTGAGAATTATGTAAGAGATACATTACATATAAACTTTAGTATCTGGTAAAGCTTACTAGGAATACATAGTACTAATTAGACTGTACTTGAATATGGCATACAACTGCTAAAATATTACTAATATACAGACAGTAAAATAGCACTAAATATTGAAATAGACTCCTTCGAGGAGTAGAGGCCGTCGTGGCGCAGTGGCACAAGGGTGTCGCGCTTAAACGCGACGGTTGTGGGTTCGAGTCCCTCGACTCGAGGAAGTGGAATTAAATTACTTAAATTTTTGCCGTGTGATCCCGGCCTGGAATAGGATCACCCTGGTACTGTCGGTGTCGTAAGAGGCGACTAAATTAGGTGTGGTAGAGTCACTTTGCCAGTAATGGCATCACGCATGGGCAGACTCGACCGGATTACTACCACCCCCGGCATTTAAAACCGGCGTGAAGTAGTGGCTTTTGCCACTGCGTTTCGCATTAGGTAATGCCGGGCCCCGGTGCCCAACCCACCATAAAGGCCGGCAACGCACCTGTGGCTCCTTTGGTGTCGCATGGGGTCGTGGGCAGCGGTGATCATTTACCATAAAAAAAAAATTACGATTATATTTCCATTTTCTTCACTCTGATGTCGAGGCAAAGCGCGGCGTTGAGTTCTGCCACTCCACACGCATTGCCTCCAGAATACGGCAGCAAGTGCGCAAGCAAGCAAGCAAACCTGCGCCGATTTTCAGTCCATCGTGCATTAGAACATTTACAAAAAAGGCGATTATTATTATTATTTATTTTTATAGTGCAAGGAGTTTGCTATATAGTAAGATAGAAGGGGCTTTTGTTCTTAAGTACAATGGTTCCGTTACATTTAAAATAACAACAAGTGTCTTAGCCCACGTGTTCTTGAGCGACGTGACGAATCAGTATGTTTTTATGCATTCTGGGAAAATTTCGACCTCTTTGCTTACGGATCTATAGCGAGTTTTTGCTTAAGAGATCTTTAATACATGTCACCCTGTTTTAATATTAAAATACATAAAGTATGGAAATTAATTATATTTAACAAAGTATATTATTACATTTAGCATTTTAATAGTTAACGCTTAATTAATCCCGTTTTTATATATAAATGCTATAATAATAATTATTTTTGTACAGTATATATTGTCATGTTTGATGAAAAGTCAAGGATTTCTATTCCATTGAGTGCAGCGTGTCTGTACACCCACGTGCGCATACGTGAAGCCAGTTAGTTCCCCATACCTGAGCAGAGCTTTAAAATGTTGCAGGCACATATTATTATGTACAATTGCACATCATCATTATAGTATGAATAATTTTATTGAGAATATTTATTATCTTATCTTGGAGATAGTAGAATTTTAAAGAAAAAAATCAGGTTCACGCTGTATCACGCACACAGCAGGGCAGGCAGAGGGAACCTCGGTGTTAAGACACTCCGTTCCCCACATTGCATGTTGAGTAGCGGAACTCAACGTCGCACTTTGTCAACACCAGAGCGAACAAATGGTAATAAACACGAAAGCGTTCTATTATTAATATTATTAGTTAAAAAAAGAATGATATGCTCCTCAGTGCTGGTGTCACATATTTGTTTTTAATTTAATAATTTTTTTTCTATTGAAGTATGGCAAAATGACGGACGATAATATATTTTGAAAAACGAAACCTTTTCGTGTTGCGATTGTGCGAATAAGTATAAAAATATTGTATAAAAATATAATATAAGTATGATAAATAAATAAACTATAAATATAAGTATAAAAATATATTATGTTCAGAATACTTAATAAGCTCTATAAAATATAACTTCTTGTGGGAGTTTTACAAATGACGTCAACTAAACGGTACCACAATTGCTGCATAAGGAGTGGATTTCGTCATTTTCACTTCGCATTGAGCAAATTTACATATCACAACACAAATTATATCTTAGCGGACATTGGTCTACTTGGTATTACAAGCCACCTTGAGACCTTCACCCACGCCTAATAAAATAAAAATATTATAATTATCACATTTTATAACAAAAACTATAGGTACGTATTGATCAATCAACATCTAGTTCCAATTGTTAATATTCTCGTTAATACTTCTAACATAATTAGATTTTAGTAGAAAATTTTCTAAGTAATTATTCTTTAAAAGAAAATTATAAAAAATAAGTATAAGAGATTATGCTACGGAAGCTACTATGTCGTATACAGAGGAAAATGTTAATTAGACGTTATGACATGAGGCTTTATGAGGGAACACGAGTACCAGAGGAAACACGGTGACCTCGTGTCCTCTGCCTTGGCTGGCCTAACTAGGGGATAAGGCGAGACGACAACCTTCACCATCCAGCATCCATTCACCAAGATTCGTGCTGAAATCCTCTCTAGGAAGCGCCTCATAATAGTCTGGATGGAGCAAAATATACTTACAAATAAATAACAACTTCGCTGACGGTTTGTTTTGTTTGTTTGACACACGCATTAGTGAGTTTCTTATCTTATTATTGATCTCCTCCATTTTTGAAAGTGGAAAAGATAAAAGCTGTAAAAATATATAGCAATTATGAACAGATTATTTATTTTTATTCAGCTGCACGCTGTATCCCGCACACGGCAGGGTAGGCAGAGGGTACCTCGGTGTTAAGACACTGCGTTCCACACTTTCTGTCGAATTCTAGTGGCATTGCGTGTTAAGTGGCAGAACTCAACGCCGCTCTTTGCCTGGACACCAAAAGAAAATTGAGATATAAACGTAAATAAATATTTCACTTCTACGAGTGGGATACGAACCCACAGCCGTCGCGTTACAGTCACACCCTTGAGCCACTGCGCATTTATTGGTTAGCTTTTTCGTGTTGGTTGGTTAGTTTTTTTTCGTCATTTTCGACTGCAGGAGTATGCTGTTAGCCCTACTGGCCTCTACAGCGTCACCGGGCTTTGGGAGGCCGAGCTAGAGAAGCACTGACCTTGTCTTGGTTACCGTGGAAGGTACTAAGAAATCAGAATATACTGTCGCAAGAGCGTCTCCTTTGAGACTCGGACTACTACTTGCGTACACCGTTTGTAGTCGAGGACTTTGCTTCGCTCGGTCCGAGCTAAGCCTACTGGGTAGGGCTCATGAGCTCGCGCCAAGGTGCGATTGGGCCACAGATATGCAAAAAAAATACCAAAATTCAATAATAATTATTTTTAGATTAATAAGAATGTTCGAATGTAATATCTAAAGCCTTGTTTGCTGCTATTTATACAAAGTGACTTGTTCATTTTCAGTTCTGTTCCGTTTTTGTTGTAACAATAAGAAACTTTATTTCTCAACACAATGTGTACAAAAAATATGGTTACATTTAGATACATACAAAGTAATTTATAACTATGTGAGTCTGGCGTTTGTTCTAGTACAGTTGTCGGCTTGTGTCACTTGTCGCAGATTCTCACTTGCGGAAAGGATAAAGTGCACGCTTGCACCCATACCTGACAAATGTTTATATTAATGTGATAGAGAAATCAATTAACAGTGCAATAAATATTATATTAAAGTAGTATATGTGAGTGCGTATGAGCGAGCGCGTGTGTGAAGCTATTTATTTCTACGCGTTTTTTCTAGTGTTGAAGTTAAATATACATACACATAGTATAATGGTTGAATCCATTGTAATTTTAAGAGCTTATTAAATTATGATTTAATTATTTAATACATTATATAATTAAATATGTTAAGTAAACTTATACGTCATGTTATAATAATTACCACAGCTATAATTTTTAATAAAAGTTTAAATATTAGCAATTAGCTTAATCAGTAAGAAGTGCGAATATTTTTATAATAACACGCGCTCTATATGACTTTCAATCCTGTATCTACAAATAAAATTGAAGATTAAGAAATGAAATCGCTTTCTCGCTGTATCCCGCTCACACTGGATGGTAGGCAAAGAGTACCTAGTGCTACTACATTTCGTTCCCCACTCTTCGCCGAATTCTGAAGGCATTGCGTGCTGAGTGGCGGAACTCAAAGTCGCGCTTTGCCTCTACACCAGAGCGAAGAAATGGAAATACAAATATAAATAAATATTTCATTTCCCCGAATGGGGATCCAACCCATAACTAGTAGCGTTTACAGTCACACTTAGTGCACTTGCGCCACGACTGGAAACTTAGATATAAACATGAATGTTATATTATGTTACATGTTACTAGGACGCGTAGTTTAATGTAGGTAACTTAATAATTCCATTACATTTTCGACAGTTAGAAAAGTGTCGGTCATCGGTGCTACCTGCAGTACGCCACTTAATAATAAAAAAGTAACAAATTACATTTGTCTGTCCGTTTTTATTGAATGTTATTGAATTTTAAGGGTTATTCAGTGTGAAATAAGAAATAAATCAAAATCAAATCTACGCACTATGCCTTCCATATAGCAGGGTAGGTAGAGGGAAACTAGTGTTAAGACACTTCTCCATTTTCCGTCAAATTCTGTGTTAATACATTCACTTCCCTACTTTTCGCCGGATTCTACCAAGCGATGGTGAGGCATTGTGTGTTGAGTAACAAAATTCTACGCCGCTCTACGAGGAAAATGTTAAATATTTCATACCCTCGAATAGGAATCAAACTCACTATCTGTCGGTTCGTTATAAAGATAAAATTTATTAACTATACGTAGAGTTTGATCAAAATCCATCTTAGACCTGTAAAATCAATTGTAGAGAAATACAACTTCCTCTAACTATAAAATTTTCTAATTAGTAATGAAGAAATTTAAAATAGAAAATCTTATTAAACTTTAGTATTTTCTATTCTTCATAATTTTTTTATTATAAAAATTCGACTACCGTTAACATTAATTTTTGCTGAACTGAAACTGAAATTATTTATTAGACCCTGAATTTATTTAATATGTGGAATTTGAAACTATTAGGCTTTGTCTAATGGGCGGAATTCAAACTTAATGTAATATTTTAATAACTTATATAATAAATTATAATATTTAATAACTATAATATATAGTCTATAGTCATACAAGTAACGAATAATCAATCTTCCGTTCGCTTCACGCTGTATCCCGCCTGCAGAAGCAACTTTACAACTCAACGCCGGGCTTTTGCATTCGTGCCATTAAAA
Source organism: Heliconius aoede (assembly GCA_037355905.1). Classification (NCBI taxonomy): domain Eukaryota; kingdom Metazoa; phylum Arthropoda; class Insecta; order Lepidoptera; family Nymphalidae; genus Heliconius; species Heliconius aoede. The sequence goes on along the minus strand of JBAIZZ010000372.1, from coordinate 295,829 downwards.
TTATAATTAATAATTAATTATATAAGTAATAATTCTTACCACTGTATGGGGATTGAACCCACAACCGTCGGGTTACAAGCACACCCTTGTGCGTCTGCGCCATATAACCTCGAACGGTTATACAAGTAAATAATACATATTTAAATAACAAAAACATATTGTCAAATAATATTTACTCTTATTAGACGATAATGTGACGCGAATCCAGATATCATTTGTTCAACAAGTGTGAAATGGTTATGAAGTACACTCGAGCGCTTTACTTGAACTTATATTATAATGACGTCATCGAGACATTTGAAGTACATGGAATATATTTATCAACCTTTATTTAAGTTGTTATACATTTAAAATAATAAGCCTGTTTTGTTTTATCTTATCTTTATTTTAGCTTCAACAGTAGGCGGAGGAAACGTGGGAACCTAGTGTTAAGACACTCCGTTGTCATCAAGAATTCAGTACAAATTTTTATTGTAGTTATTTACTGTATTATTATTATTTTTATTGTACTACTTATTGTTGTATTGTCGACGTAGAATTTAGACAAGCATTCATTTTAAATACTTTAGATTTTTTTTATCAGCTTCATACCCCATATCGCACACAGCAGGGTAGGCGAGGGAGTTCTAGTGTTGAAACACTATGTTCCCCGCTTTCCGCCAAATTCAGGAAGCGTTGCGTGGGAGCTCAACGCCGCGCTTTGCCTTTACTTCAGAGTAAAGAAATTAAAATATAAACTAAAATAAATAAATATTTTATTTCTTCGTGTGGCCATCGAAACCATAACCAATCGCGTTTATACACACACTTGTGCCCCTGCGCCACGACTGGCCTGTATTATATATAGGTAAACTGCATTGTAAGAGACCTACACGCACGTCGGTAATTTATCCACATCAGAACAATTAACACAGTCAGTTCAGTGCGGCAGCTTCTCTGAATTTATGCACATTATTTCTGAAGACATTTTTATGACATCACAAAGCGTGAGACCATTGTTACTCATTTTTAATTAGTTATTATATATTATTTAGATAATGTTTGAGCGCAATTGTAATTATTTGATTTAATATGTATATCTATATATAAATATATAATATAATAAATGTACTCATATAATAATATTGTAATAACTTCTCATGGTCATACGATCTAATCAATATAACAGAAAGTTTGCAGACGTATATGTATGTTATAAATATTTTATATTAAATATATTAAATAAATAAAATAAAAACAGACTGACGGTCATTGCATAATTCTGTGTGTATAGTTCCGGTTACAAATAGCTTATGTATAAGTTGTTGAAATATAATATTTATGAATTCGTTTTTTAGGCTTGTAAATTAAGAGGAAACCGATAAACGATAAAAGAAAAAGAAAATTGATTACAATTTTTTTAGGCAGATTCACGCTGTATCACGGCATTCACGCAATTTTTTTTTGCCATATTCACACAGTAGGGCTAGCAGGGCAGATTTTTTTCGATGCATTGCGTTTTGAGTAGCGGAACTCAACGCCGGGCTTTTGCCTTGATGCCAGAGCGAACAAAATAAAATACTAATAAATAATAATTCAACCCCTAAACCCCTAAAAGTTCTGCCACTCAACAAGCAGTGCCTTGGGTAAGGATAAAAGTGTGAGAGAGATAAAAAAGAAAGAATGTAAGCTGCAATAGCTCCAAATTTGTCCAAAATTGCCTGCTGTGTGCAGATGATGCAGTACTCACTGCGTCATCAGAATACGAGTTGCCACAATCAGCACTCTGAAAGAAGAGTGTGAAAATAATGGTCTAAGCCTGAATGCGAGTAAGAAAAGGTTCAAAGGTAAGGAATGGAGAAAAGACGAAACACAAGATTAAGGTAAATGGTAAGATTATGGATATGCGGAGTTAGCTTAGCTGATCCGCAATGACGTGATACACGGAATGGCAGGACACGTCGAACGAATGAGAGTTAAAAGAATGGTAAAAAAAAATACACGACGGAAAAGTGAACAGTAATAGAGGTAGGGGGAGACCTCGGTTGACCCACGAAAGCAGTATCAATGATACTGGAGGAAGGTCACGTAAAAATCATGAGAACCCTCCGGACATGTATGAAGAGGTTGATGACAGTGGACAAGGCGAAAGAGCTATGTAGAGAATGTAGCGTTTGGCACTCTGTTCTCTCTGGCTACCCCGCTAGGGATACAGCGTGAAGCTAGTTTAATTTTGTTTTAGTCAAAATGTGTATAAATATATACCTTATTACACACGTGTACAGCCAGTTTTTTCATCGACCTTTCGTATAAATATACGTTTAATCCAAAGGGCATTACTTTGGATGGAAAGGGATTTAAGCTCACACTTAATATTTATGCATTCGAGCTCCGATATTTTTTAATTATAATATATTTTTTTCTTTAAGTTTTTTTTTTAAGCTTTAAGTTTTATTTTATATTATTTTTATGAATCCGAAGATCATTGTAATATACTCGTACCTACCTAGAAAACGTGTATTTCTAATCATATGACAGGTTTATCGTATATTTTTTTGTAATGATATTATCAGTAGGTATTCACTTACAGTACATGTAAGCCGCACCTTTAAAAAACCACTAAAAGTTATTGTGGCAACGTAAGAGATTAAGAATAAACGTGACAAACAACTGAATTGAAATAAAATTTCATCTTGCACAGATGAAAAACCTGAAGTGAGTGGATGACTTTTTCACTTTTTACGTTATGTCTACGTGAAGTTCGAATAATTTAGAATTAATTCACTTCAGCTTTTCAAAAGGTGTCCGAGTCAATTTCGTCAAATTAGTGAAATTGAGAAAAGTTTAAGTTTTGTACAGAGCAAATACTTAAATCGACACTAGCCCTGACTTATTTATATTTCGTTTCGTTTCGTTTTGAAATATGTATATCACTTTTGATATACTGACATTTAGATATAAAAATATATATATCTATTTTTTTTTTAATCAAAAAGACGGTATAAACATTTCTTAAAATTTTTTTTTAACTTTGACTAATTTGTCGCATGGATCGACAACCTTAACATTTATAAATTTCTAGATTGTGTTACACAAATCTCGCTTAAATTGATAATGCCATTGTGAGGTTGCCACAGAATTGGGTAATAGATCTCGAGAGTGACAGTGCCAGACTAACAACTTAGGTAAATGTAGGCTATTGGCACGATTCTTTTTTATAATAATTAGATATGGGGGAAATTGATTCAATTTAACCAACAGTGCGTTAATTTTTAAAAATATTCATTTTTTTTATTTTAAAAAGTAATCTTATATTTTCACAATTATAGTACAGTATACTTATTATTAAATAATCTATAGTTATATAAGGACGATGAAATGGTAAAAATATAATATATTTTTTAATTTGAACATAATATTATCATATAGGCTATGCCACATTTCATCGATTAGAGGAAACAGAGAAATAGACAAATTAAGAAAACGTTTTAATTTTTGAGTTATTCCTTTTTTTAATTAAGTTGGCAATTGCAAAGTCATTACCATATTTGTGTATATTATCGTTAATGTAACAATAAAAAAAGTGCACGTACATTAAATATACATATAGGAAGACGTAGAGACACTAATAGTTTAAAAATATGTGATGTTTAAAGTTTTTGCTTGTATGTTTGTCAGACTGTCTATTTGTACACGAATATCTTTGATTTGAATGATTTTTTTTATACTATAAAAACATTAGAATATAATTATAATCTGGCTTTATTAGTAAATTAAATATTTAACATGTATGACCTTTGTTTGTGTTTAGTTCTCATTACAGGTATAATGTTTTTCAATAATTTTTAAGCTACTATATTAATATTAGTTTGAACGTAATTTATCGATTTGTATTTTTCTTTATAAAAATGTCCATATAATATATCGATAATATGATAATAACAGATAAGCCGTGCACCTTATTTTAATAGCTACCTGGCCATATAAGGTTCTGTATACTTACTATAAGCATATATTATGACCGGCAAGCTACGCTTCCTATTACTAATGTGATAAATACTTAAATAATTGTTTTAATACTAAGAAATTGTTTTAGAATTACAATTAATGTATCTATGTACGTAATTTTATACAAATTATAATTAATAAAGAATAATGTAATTATATTAATACATACTATATACTAATAAATGAGAATAAATGCCTATACCTATAGCACATATATGTAAAAACCACTTACAAAATTTCATTATACATGCAAACGTGAAGTAATAAATTATATCGTTTTTGCTCTACTTGCCACAAAATTGTTCTTCTATTGAACATTTACAAACATACGAAAACAAATATACAGATATTGAAAATGCACCTGTTTGTTTTGGAATGAAATGAAATATTTTAGGGTTCCGTACCGCATATGGAAAAAACTACAACCCTAAAAGGATCACTATGTTGTCCGTCTTTCCGTCTGTGATGGACATTTATTTCAAGCCCACGGAGTACAGAAAAAAATCAAACGCTAAGTCGAAGCAATCAAAAAATTAATGTTTATTTATTTATGCATCGTTTTTTCTGCATTTTATATGAAATTAGTCAAACACATTAAAACTTAGAAGGTAGTTCTCACGAACTTACAGTTATATAACTTAGCACGAAGTAATAATAATTTACAATAGAAATAATTGGAAAAATCCAAAAAATTTATGTTATGTGTATTTCGTACAAAAGATCAATGTAATCTTATATATGTAGTTCACCTCATACTTATTTATAATTATGAGGAGAAATATATTTATTTATAATTATAAATATATTACAGACTAGTGACCTGCTCGCAGCTACGCCCGTTTAAATAGATGATTATTTTTAATTTCAATTATTTCATGGATTAAGAACATTATATTATTTTAGTTACAAAAAAAATTTCATGCATTAAAAAGAAAAGTTTCAGCCACTCCAATAAACCAGTTATTTTATAGCAATTTTATCGAACAAAATATTTTATACAGACATAAAAACTGGATTCGCTAATTCATACGAAAAAAGCTCATACGCTCGCAAATAACTTTGTAAATTTTTTTTCTATGTTAATTGGTACGGAACTCTCGGTTGGTGAGTCCGAATCTCGCCATACCAGTTTCTTCAATATAGGAAATCTCCTATCTCGTTTTAATAACGTCAGTGCACGATGTATATAAATAAAACATTTATAGCCATGGAAAAGAATATATAATAGAGGGCAGATACATAATGTCACAAAAATAAAATTATGTCGAAAACTCTGTAAAGTCTGTTCCTAGAATGATTAACGGCATGTGGGCATTACATAGAAAAGAAATGCAATTTACCTTTAACGTATTGCATTGATATTTAATATTTAGCAAATTTCATTTTAGGGTCATTCTTGTCCAACACAATTTGTGTAAAATATGTATAACCGGATGACCTTCGTAAAGTAACCACGGTCGGCGAGCCGAAGTCGACGTCGCTTATCAAGTCGTATTTATTATTTAATTTTACACCTGACGCAACAAAAACTACTATATATCCTAAATCTTATTAGTATTATAAATATGAAATTTTTAGCATGGATGTTTGTTCCGATTTGACGCAAAAACGATTGAACCCATTTAGATGAAACTTTGCACTAATCTAGCTTATATGTCAGGATAACACATAGGCTCCAAATTTATTAAAATTAATCGGACGAAACCACGAGCCAGTCATTAGTATCTAGAACAGATGAATATTATTTTAGTATGTGTGATTAACTAACATGTTTTGGCTATGGGAGACATAATTGCTTACATGCTCCACTCCATTCCATTCCACCTATATAACATAGGTCTCGAAGTGTAACGCATTGGCAGCAAGTAATTACGTAAATGAATGAAGCAATTTCTTTATAATCACAGGGATTTGTATTTACATCGGGAGGGATTTATTTCTGTAATTGTTAATGTACCATGCGTTTGATAAATATTACTTACGTTGATTATTTTGAAAATGTTTTAAGTTTTGGTTTGGCTTGACTGGTCGTGGTATCGAGGCCTACTTTATATAAAGTGAAATATTTATTTAATAATTTATATTTTCATTTCTTCGCTCTGGTATCGAATCTAAGTGCGGCGTTAAGTTCCACAACTCACTATAGCGTGAAGCTGATTTATTTATTTTAATTTATACTTATAATTTGTTCGTAATTATAGCGTCAATAAGATAAATATATATTTTTTTTCATATTAATATATATTAAAACTATACGGTGTATTTCTGTGTGTAAGCTAGATATTTGTAGTAAATTAAAAAACGCGACCTCAAATAAATACTTTGATAGGAGCCCACAAGCACGGCCTGGCCGTGTCGGTGAGTAAAAGTTCGTAAACGATTCTATGTAACGGTATTAGGCTATTTTGTGGCTCTCGCACTTGTTGTACGCTTGAATGGAACTGGGGAATACTAACCTTAATTCAAAATAAAAATAAATTTGTAAATTCGATGAATTTTTACAGTATTTTTTACATAAATATAAAAATATAAAACGGCGATATATTTAAATGAACGGGTCGATATAAGCCCACTGCATAAGTTATCGTTAATATTACTTATTACTATAGCACATAATATATTGAACGTGTGTCGTGTACGGTCCTTCGATTCAAAAATATGATGTATGCATCGTACTTTCAAACTTATACAAGGGTAAGTAATCTACGCTTATAATAAAATCGTCAAAGGGTCGGTATTTGCACTCGGAAAATATTAAAAAAATTTGGCTTCACCGATTTAAATGCGGTTTTCATTATTGAAAGTTATGTCGATTTAAATTATATAGTTTGACAAATTTACTAATTGCTGTAACGATTATTTTGTACAATTTTTTTACTGAAATAACTGTATGAATCCTTAGTTTTCATTTTGTATATTAGTGAAAACACCGACATTTTAAGATTTAGAATCGGGACTGGAATTTAGGCGGTACAAACTGCGCTTGCCGAGCACGCTTAGGTACTTACCATCTACCTAAATACCATTTTGCGAACAAAATCAAATAAATTCCCACAATACATAAATTACTTTGAATACGACAATTGTGGGTTCAGTTCCCACTAGGGGAAATGAATTATAATTAATTAATATTTAGAAGCCAGTCGTGGCGCAGGGGCACGAAGTGTGAATGTACACACGACTTTGAAATGAAATATTTATTTTAATATATAAGTATTTCCATTTTCTTTGCGTTGAGTTCTGATACTCATTATGCAATGCTTCCAGAATTTGGTTGAAAGTACGAGTAACTAACAATATCCAATATATTACATAAATCCTATAAAAATTATATTTTTATGATATTGTAGTTGATGTAAGTCGAAGCCTGACGGTGATCAAAATTTTCGATTGCATTGAAGCGTCCAAACAAAATATGCACTACAAATACAATTGAAAACTGTTCTTATAGTGACGTTGTGTTTTCAGCATCTAGTCACCGTGTTTTTGATAGTTTCGGTGTCATATCAGTTACAGCTTAAAAATCTTACTACACTTACTATACTTAAATTAAACAATGTCAATTATTGACTACATTTATTTCTAATACGTCGAAAGAATAATACCTGATAGGTTTCTGGCTTTGCCTAGTCGATTCTGGAAGCGACTGACAGACTGGATCAAACGTCGATCTGTACTGTACTAGTAACATGTATGTGTGAATAAACGCATTTTTTATGAGGAACCAAGTTAAAGAAAACCCTGTTTCCGTACTACACCATCGCCTTTCCAGCAGATTTGAACAGTTATTTAGAGTCTATAGCTTTTTCCAATTTTCCACCATATCAGATGATATATCCAAACTAATTCAAGTTTGACAGGTCAGATCCCGATTTCATGATATTAAGTTTTGACGTTTGCCTGACCAAATCAATCTCTCCTAGTTTTGACGTAGTCTTTAGTCATAGGATGAAAACCTTAATATATTTGGGCGTTGACTAAGTCAGACCTGAGGATTAAAAAAAAAGTGAAAATGTATATGTGTCCTTGAAAAAATTTCTATCGAAACCAGTTGATAGATCGCAAGAATCTATAGCGGAGACGACTGACTACACATAACCGGCCATTCCTCCATGCCCTGAGGCCGGTTCTTAACTTTCTACGCTGACAAAATAAGCAGCATATGCGTCTTTATTGATTATTATAGCTCTAACTCACACTTAGTTTCTTACTAATATAATAGTAAAAGAACTATGGAAGCTATATCACTTATTAAGATAATATATAAAAATGACTTACGAAATATTAAAAAACACTTTCGATTATATTTACTTTGACCAACAAAAAATATACAAAGGAAAATTTTTGAATAAATGAATTCAATATATAGAAACATATAGCCGTCAACGCGACGGTTGTGGGTTCGATTCCCACTCGAGGAAGTGAAATATTTATTTGCGTTTATATTTCCATTTTTCTTCGCTCTGGTGTCGAGGCAAAGCGCGGCGTATAATATAATCGTTAAAGATCGGTATGTAAGGTATGTGTACATGGAATATATGTAAGAAAAAGCTTGCCTTAACATTTAGTGTTTGTTTTATTTCAATAACTTTATAAATAAAAAGTTATACAATTTGAAAAAATGTCAATAAAATGTTTAAGCTAGCTATAGAAATGTATTAAAAACGATTGAGTTTGAATTCATTTATATTTATAAATATAATTGAAATCAATTAAAACCGTTAAACAAACTTTTCTGTTATCATTTGTAAAAACGGACTCTACAATTGTCATCCTCGCAAGTGTAACTTATATAAATATTGTGTTCATTCCACAGAATTAATAAAATATGATTTAATAATTAAAATAACAATAATTGATAAATTTGTCTAATTATAGATAAGTTACATTAAATGAGATATTATCTACACAATATTAATAATTTATTAGAAAATGGCAACTCTGTATATCATGTTGACCAACAGTGGCAGTGATATGACGTCATACGGTCTTGTAACAACAAATGCACTAATTTTGATAAAGACCAATGCAAAAATATAGTTTTATATATAGTTAACAAGATAGTATGGCGTCACACAAAGGTGAAAAATGATGATGAAATTAATAAAAAAAATATCTTCTTTTCATCATTGGAAAGCGCGGCAACTTGTCGTTATTAATTAGTTATAATTTTAAGAAATATCAATCAGATAGTCTCTACACTAGGTAATAATTACGTGTTTACAGTGAAAGAATGCCTTGCAAATACCTTATAAATGGTTTTTATTTGCATTTTTCTCGTTTCAACAGGTAGAGATTAGGTAGCGTAGTATGCGACGCTCAAAACAACCTTGTACAATTATATTATTATAGACAATTCACTATGAAATACCTATAGGCCAATCTTGTTTGTTTATTGTTGTTATTAAAATCCTGCAATTAAATCTATTGTTGGCGTATTAAGGAATTATTTGTTTTCAGAAGCTGTAATTTACTTTAAGGCTAGGCAAATATCTTATTAAAATATACTAAGTATATCCTGTTTTTTTATAATTTGTTGAATCCGTACTGTTCTATCGGATTTGGTTCAAATGTTAAAGGGTACCGAGTACACCGGTCACCGGACCGGTGGTAGTAGGTTACGGGTGTACCGTTCAGTTGGCCAGAGGGCCGTGGCCGGTTTCACACAGACGCGAGAACGCACACCCAAGCGAGAAGGATAAGTGAAAGCGTCGGGCGCGGGGACACGCTACCAACGTCGAACGCTCCAAACAATATCATTCATTTTTGCATAATGAAAGTGAAGTCGTTATTATTTTTGTACTAAAATCATTTAAAGCGTAGTTAAAAACGTTTTTTGTAAATAAATAACAAAATAATTTGATAAATTTTGTATATTATTATTGTCGAAGGTAATTTTTTTTAAGTCTCGTAACACATATTGTTAAAAAAGATAAAAATGTTACAATATTTACTGGCTGCCCCGATCGCCATTATGAGTCACGATTCAATTATTTTCCTGGGTAATAATGCAAATTGTTCACTTTTGTAAGAAATAATAAATAAATTTATGAATTAAAAGTTTACATTTCACTTAACAATATATTTTGTATCGCGTATTTCGTTAATTGAACGATATATTTAAAATTCATTGTTTTCTGACCGCATATAATTTTGTGAGCCTATTGAAATAGATTCGTGTACGTCATTTTATATTTATTCACATAATAATTTAATTATAACATTGCCTACATCTTACACACGTATAACAGTTAAGCTTATTTGTAAAACATCATTACGTTAATGATTTGTCATTAACAGCACTTAGTAGTATTGCAATATTATTGATATTTATTAAAATAATGAAGTCATTGGCAAACTAAGGGGGGTTATGTGCGGTTTTTCCGCACAATGAAGGAAGGAGTCGCTTGCATTGTTTAACTCACCTTGGGCCAGAGCCGGCACGAGGGCACCGCTCCAAATAACAAGACATACACACAGAAACATTTTGCAACTGTCTCTTTTAATCATAAATCTTTTTTTTTTATATAAATTTACACTGAAGCATATTACAGACACACGCGGTACACTCACATATAAAGTGAAAAAAAAAAAAAACTTTAGTATGTTGCGCGAAAGTAAAAGTTGCCCATTTGATATTCGAACGTAGAGCGGCACAAGAGATCCGGGTGTGGCGCAGAACAACGTATCGGACATGCGCTCGCGACGGACTGCCCCGGCTCTGCGCCCGCCAGCTGCCCCCACCAAGCGGCGCCTTTCACCGTTACAATTCGTGCCCCAAAGACTGTGTTGAGCTGTTGAGCAAGGCTATATGACGATTGACATTTAACAAACACTACCACGTTTGCCACACGGAAATAGCATGCTAACGCGGGAATTGCCAGACAGCAAGAGAGCAGGCACAAAATATGCAACCAATATTAAACAGAGGCCAGTCGAGGCTTAGGCACGAGCGTGTGACTGTAAATGCGGAGATTGTGGGCTCGATTCGCTGTCTAAAAAATTGATTGCTTAGTATTTTCATTTCTTCGCTCTGGTGTCTAGACAAAGCGCGGCGTTGAGTTCCGCAGAGGTGAGGAGGATTCGGCAGAAAGTGAGGAGCGGGTAACCTTAGACCTCTACCTACCCCGCTACATGTGGGATGGAGCGTGAATCTATTAAAAATATATTGAGCACAATGCAACACTGCAAAATTTTTATTGAAGTTTAAACTTTATGTGAAGCTTAAAAGCCCCTGCGAGTACTTTATGTTAGGTATTTTCTTGTTCTATAATATCACTTTGGGGCCAGTCGCGGCGCAGGGGCACTAAATGTGACTGGAAACGCGATTGGTAATGGGTTCGTTCCCCACTCAAAGAAATTAAATATATATTTAAATTAATTTCCATGTTCTTCACTCTGGTGTCTGGGCAAAGCGCGGCGTTGAGTTCCGCCACTCAACATGTAATGCCTCCAAAATTCGTTGGAAAGGAGTTTCTTAACACTATTTTCCCTCTGCCTACCCTGCTGTGTGCGATGTAATCCACGTGAAGCTGACTTAATAAATATAAAACCTAGCGTTATCTTAATAAAATAAGCAAAACACACAAAAAGTCTTGCTAATAAATTGATTCTTAAATTAAATCTTTAAGAAGCTTTTAGGATATGCCATCACAAGAGGTCGATATCATGTACGAGTGTACACTAAGTTCTCGAAATTGCATTCACTGTCGAGTAGCTATTACACAGGCTTAATGAATATCTCCTGTCCGTAAACACGGGGGTGAAAACTCACAACACTTAGATGCATTTAATTGATCAATTAGTTTCCACTCGAGGAAAACAGCACAAGTCAGGATCAGTCCTTATTATTAAACTCTATATACAATAAATGGATAGAAAAGTCAATTCTGTACATGGAAGATATAAAAAATATAAAAATTAGTTCGGTTAACATATCGATTACAGAAACTAAAAAACCACTTCACCATCACAACCACTTGTTGTCTGTCTGTCTGTCTCTCTGTTCGTTTGTTCGCCCATCACGCAAAAACTACCGGAGAGAAATTAATAATTTCTTTATATGGTGGGAGCCTAGACTTATAGTACATCGATCAAATCTGAGATGTGTTCACATCTCTGATTATCTTTTTTTTTAATGAAAATACATAATAAAGTTTGTCACTCGTAATAATTTCTCTCAACATAACTAATATACTTTTATAGGTAGCCTATAGGCTACATTTAATCCCATAAAGTCCGTTCCCTTGCTAGCATCTGCGTAGGTTAACTTAGGCAACAATCGGGGATTATCGGATATTAATTATTATTAATGAAATACATTTTTTTTTATATAATTACAAAAAAAGCACATAAAGATTTCAAAATGTTTTAATATTTAATTCCCTTAATTCCCCGTTGGTATACAATTAAGAGATTTGCCAAGAATTGAGAACTTACAATACTTAAATAATCGAAAAATTCTGAACAAATATAAGCTTATGAGTATAACACAGAAAAAGAAACGTTATAACGAGGCCGTCGTGGCGCAGTGGCAGTGGTGTCGCCCGTAAACGCGACGGTTATGGGTTTGATTCCCACTGGAGGAAGTGAAGTTTCTTCGCGGCATTGAGTTCTGGCACTAAACACGCAATGACACTCATCACAATCACATCAGAAGAAAGAAGTTGGAGTAATAAATCTGTAAAGATAAAAAAACAACTAATATGTGTCAAAAAACTATGATATACATTATCAGTTCTGTATAGTTGTTATACCCACGTATAATATTTAAAATATGCTTATTCCAATTCCATTACTAAATTGTATCTTAATTGTTAAATGAAATTCCCATTGAGGCATTGAATCAATTATTTTAGATAACAATTCAGACTGTTCAATGCTTAATTAGAGACACGCATTGTATGCATGTAACGCTTGATAAAGTTATGTTATTATTATAGTATTTAGATTATGGTAATACGATAGTATTTGTATGTGGATTGCTTTAATGGACTGTATTATGTTAATAAAATATGACTGTCATTGTCGTTGTATCATCATCACGGCCGTTCTTATGCCCACAGCTGGACTATGTCCCCCATTAGGATCTCGCGTTTATCCATGTAGGATTTTGCCAAAATTGTACCACAATTTTTTTAAAGAAAAAAGCAACCCTTATAAGATCACTCTGTTGATCGCCTCTCTGTCTGTCTGTCAAGTATAATATGAGGCTGAATCTGGGTCCTATAAAGGGGCAATCGGTGTTTTACTGTGAAGTATTGTCTCACTCTACCGATGAGAGCCTGGGGCGGATAGAGAGCACCGATTCCATCTGACCGCATAAATTTTATAATTTTTAATTTAGCTTATATGCAATTAGTAAGATATTACAATTAATAAAGTTTTGGTTTGAGAATAATTCGAGAAGCGAATTAATTTAATGTTATCTATGAATTTTCCACGTCCCGCCTATTTTTTAAAGACATTGTAAGTTTATGTAACAAAATTTATCTACCCAAAAAATAAAAAGGAAAGTACTTTAATGTAAGTCATTCCCCTCAGCCATAGTGACATACACCACCCTATTGTTTATCTATGCCTAAATCAGTAATAGGTTATTATTATATATAAATATAATATTATAATAACGATGAAACCTATATTCGCCACATGTAGTTTTTATTGCAACTGTTGAATTTCAACTCAGCAGAATTGTCTAATCTGGCCATGTATTACTTAGATTCAATATTTGAAAAGTGCTTCCAAAAGAATTATTTGGGGTTAAGAAAGGGAGTGAAAATCATTGAATAAAGGACTTACAAAATTTATAAAAAAAATTAAGAAAACCGTAGATTGAAAATACTTTATTTTTCAGGATTACAATAGTTTTAATAAACTTTAAATATCATAATTTTTAATACATTTAAATTTACTAATACAATGAATATTCCTGTATTTTTTTAAATTTTATTTATCTTCAATTATTTCAAATCGGAAAACTAAATTAAGGAACCATTCATAGCAGATGGAATCATCGTTTTGAAAATTGTTGTAGTATTATACATACATAATATTAATAATTGAACGTATATAAAAAGTCAAAAATATCGGTTTGCCATAATGAACAGGATTATTCATTTAGATATATCTTACTATCTAAATATACATTTAATATTGATGTAAAGTTTCTAATAAACATCTCAACATGTCATAAAAAAAATATATATAATGAAAGAATTCTAAAGAAAGAAAGGATAACCTTAAGTGGCTATAAATAAATAAAAACAGTATAAATTAATTTTAATATTTGCACATACGTTCAAAAAAAATCTTAGAAAAATCAATTAAGATAAATTACTAGAACACAACACTTACTCTTACTTTAAATATGTGACTACGAAGAATATTATATGACTATATAGAAATGCTATGTAATTATGTATGAAGCAAAAAGTAATTACGTCATAATATATAATTAAAATTCTCAACTTCATTTCTCCTTATCAAAATAGTCTCTCTTATCATTTAACCATCCGTATCAAAATAGATTTTTCTCTCAATTAACAATCACATAAAAGTAGATATTGTTCTGTGTGTGCTAAAATAACTTTCTATTTATTTAGATATATTTTTATAAAATATTTACGAGTATATGCGATCTGATTTTATAAATTTTGTCGAGAAAGTCGTATAAAAAAGCAAGTCTTAAAGATGCATACAAAAATTTTCAGTTTTTTTTTTAAACCAGCCACTGGACGGAAGTATTACAAAAAAAAATGGAAAAATACCAAAAAATGCTTTATATAAAAATATTGGCTAAGACAGGATATTATATATTTTTTATGTTAATATATCAGTCATTACCATTTAAAAATTATAAGATTCATAAATAATTATAAAATCTTTTCTTTATAAAATATATCTTGTATTTTTTATAGGATTTTTGAAAAATATATTTTATTATATTTTTATTATATATCTACTTTAAAATGTTGCTCGTATCAAAACGTTTCGTTCGTGTTTATACATTACTGAACAACTCTATGTTCCCTACTTTACTCTTTGTCACATCAACCAAAAAAATATTTAAACAAATTTGCGCGCGTTTTCTGTTTAGTGCTTAAAATAAATTATTACATTAATTACCTAAGATATGACGGCAATACAAAGATAAAATGAATTACGCTAATACATTATATCATATTTCATGAACGCTATAATTACTCAAAATTTCAAAAGAAGTAATTTTCAATTTTGAGGCCAGTCGTGGCGCAGGGGCACAAAGTGTGACTGTAAAGCCGACAAGTTATGGATTCGATCCAGACTCGAGGAGATGAAATATTTTAAAGGGCGGCATTGAGTTCTGCCACTCAACACGCAATGCCTCCAGATTCGGCAGAAAGTGAAGAACGGAGTGTCTTTAATGATTTATCGTCTAGTTCATGTTACTAGAATAAAAAGAGATTAATCCAAATATTTTAAATACATCTCATGCTACTCCACTTAATATTTATATTGATAATGTTAGCATTTTTTTCTTGTAATTGTTTTTTGACTTACAATTTGGCCAGTGACTCCGAACTACCGTAATAATAGCTTTAAAATGACAATATTGAAATATTAATGTGAATTTCTTTATATTCGTGTGGTCGGAAGTTCGAAATGTGCCAGCTCTCACAATTCCTGAGTCTCGCGTATGGCCGGAGCTCCGCGTTGTGGACTGTTAGTATTCACGGCCTGGTGCATTATATGCACCTTTACATCACATGTGCCCTTTCTATATTCCATTGTGCGTCGGTGGCGTCCAGAGAAAGAACTAGACAGAGAACTTTTACAGAAGCAGTAATTGAAGAGATGAGCGTAGGCCCGACGGAAACTGCGATTAACTGTTCCATATATAAAACTAGTAATAATAGAACGAATTAATCCAATCCATGCAGCACCGTAATATTTATCATCAGATATACCAGGGTATTCGTAGACAATGATAATGTAAGGTAACCAGGTTCCTACATACAGTATATAGGAGACGATATTAGAGGCGTTCATTGCATTGTCTCGTTCATACATTTGGGATCTCTTGTAGTGACCATGTCGTCGTGCACGTCTTCTTATGGCAATTGATGTTAGTATCATGCATACGATCGTTAAAAACCCAGGTACACCATGGAACACCACAGTTGTGGTAATCCGAAAGTAGAAATTACCATAATGTGCACGCCTGCAGTAATCGTAATCCAAACCGAAGAAAACGCCACAAGCAGCCAGGGTGCCGCTTAATAAAAAGATAAACGATGTTATGAGACCAATTCGCATAGATATAAATACCTCGTATTCTTGATTGGAATGGCAAAGTCTATAGTAGTCATCAGCGGCCACAAGCTGGAAAAGAATTACAATTTAAGACATTTTTCCTTAATTCATAATGAAGGAAAACTGCGAAACTGCGTTAACTTGCAAGGAATTGTTTTCATCATGTTTGCACAGCTTTTTATTCTAAACAGCAACACAATTAATTTTATGTCTCCAACTCTTATAAGTTAAGAGGGTTAATCCGTATCTACTAAATATACCTTTTTGTCTATTTATAATAGTATATAAATTGATTATTTTATTTTATTTTTAATTTTATTATATTATAAATAATAGATTAAATATACCTTTTTTCTATTTATAATATCATTAACAATTTATTTCGCTATAATGAATTAAAACTAAGACAATTATGGTCAAAAGAATTAATTAGAAGTCGCTTCATTAGTTTTCGCATGCTCGTTCTGCTAGACTCTCTCTGCATCAGATTACTTACCAGAAAGTAGAAACTATAGCAATAAGTCGAAGTTATAGCCAGAAATTGCAACGTTTTGCAGACGTTGAGATTATCCCATTGACCAGACAGCAGAACAACCGTACACACAGGCATTATACATGTTGTTATAAGCATGTCGGCCAACCCGACGCAGGCAAGAAACACGTTACCTAAATAAAACAAAGATGAGTAATATATAAAATGTACCATAATATTTTAATGTTATAATTAGAGGTAGAAATATTTAATATTGTAATAGATTATTCTTTAAAGTTGACTTAAAAGTAGATTAGACTGGACTAAAAGACTAGCTGTAATAATATATAACATACATATGTTTATATGAGGTAAACACAAAACGTGATTTTTTCTTATTGACGCATCTTAGTTGTACAGATATAAGAAATAAGAGATAAAGAAAAGAAACAAGATTATAAAAGTATATTATAATATATTAGACTTTGCCATTTCCTACATATAAATAGCCTTTTTTAGCTTCACGCTTTTTCCGGATCGGATTTTTTCCGGAGAAATCGGAGAGCTTTAGCACCTACGATCTGCAAATCTCTCCCGTGCATTCTCACAGCAATAAGAGTAAATATTTAGATTTATATGTATATTATTACTATTTGATCACTTGTTGCATACACTATATATAAAAATCTAGGATACATAGTAACACATGTATGTAGAGTATTGTTTTTAATTTAGTAGATGTATTAAAAAGAATAGGTTAAAATAAAAACAACAAAAAATAATATTAAAAATTAAAATCAACATATGAATTAATTATAAATATTGTAATTGTTATTTACATAGAACATAAAATAGTTTTTGCACAATGTTATGTTATGTTAAAAATTACACACACACATATATATATTTTTTAGTTATTTAATATACATAAATTTTTCACTTGCCATTAACATTAATAAAATATATACATATCTTACCAATTCGTTTGAGCGTGTGCTCAACAAAAAAATGAAGACACAAAGAATCCGTTCATGGTGCATCCAAACGTTGAACACAACAGCATGAACAGCAGTCGAGCCATCTTTGACCACGAATTGTCCAATATCACCGGCGATATAGTTTTTTTGACCACGCTGGTAAAGTTAAGAGCTCCCACCCCAGACATGGGGGGTGATGTCCCTGTTGACATTTTGGCAAATTTAGTACTGGTAATATCTCCTTAGTCGCCAATGATTGCGTCGGTTGTAGAAGGGGTCGAACATAGGTCCCAATTTAATTCGAGCGTATATTATGGTTGCTATGATGACAGCGGCTATTAAAAAACCCATATCGCCACTAAAACTTTAAATGAAAAAGAAAGTTCCACTCTTTTTATTATTTATTGTATTTTACACACTGTGAAACAGTTTTTATATAATACGTAAATTAATTGTTGAAACAATCTCAGTCACTTATTAAAAAAGTTCCAAATTAAATACTGATATATTAAATGAAAACAAATAAATTGTTAGTAATATTTAAGGAAACAGTCGTAAACACTTCACAATAAAGTTCGAGTAGCGTTAAGTTCCGCGGGGCCAGCCACTCTTGCAGCGGACGGCCGCGGAGTGCGGCTGCATCGGGGTGCAGCGTTGCCAAATATGACATTGCCTTCAACAAGCAGGCGCAGCGCTGGGCGTGTGGGGTGGCGCTACGAACTTGCCCACTACAACAAATTTCCGCGAATACTGTATGAAGAGTGAGTATTTCATTAAACGCCCCTCTACGCCACCACACATTGAAGGGGGTAATATTTTCAGATCATAAATCCCTCTACCCCCCTACCTCTGTAGACTTACTTTGTTTATTTGTATCTTGTAAATATCTACATTTATTGATTTATGATTGATGTATTTGTAATGATTACCTTTTTCCTTTGATTGTTTTAACGTTTAAAATAATATATATATCTAATGTTTTGTAGCACAGGTTCGTATTAATACATATAAAATGATTACGTTATAATTATTAGTTATTGTTTAAGTCTTAGAAGAAAAACATGCCTATATATATATGTATAACTAAAAAAAAAAAATCTACTGAAAATATTATTTTATATGAATTTATTGGCACTGACGAGGCAGTCGGTAAACCCCGCAGCCACTATCGTTTCCCTTTATCTGTAAATGAGTTGGTATAGTTTGCACATAGTAGTTTTAAGTTTACCTAGACTCCGGATCTCGATGTCGATTCTAGAAACATATATGGAGCCCGTTCGAAGTTATTAAGTAATTTAATTTGGCTGTAACTGAATTAAAGTTCCGAATCCGGGGCGAGCGATTTCGATAGAGTTTTGTGTAACTAAATATTGCCAAACTTTTAACGAATATGTACAATTATATTATACGTACCAGCAACAACTGTTTTCTCATCCTAATTTCTTTATTTCCGCCAATTAATAAAAACAATTCTTATATTAGCACTAAATGTTACAAAGAAATTTATTGTATATTATTTAATACAATAAAATTAGTGAAAACTGCAATTAAATCACTTAACCCTTATCTTAAATTATCATGAAAAATCGCACAGACAAACATCGCGAAAATATTTTTGGTGATATTAAAATAATAAATTGGGGATAAGTATATTTTCTCACAATATATATCTTCTATATGCGACGTTTGAGTTACATTTTTATTATAAATATATGTAGGTGAAATAATTTATGATATAATTTAATTATTGTTCGATGTTAATCATATTAATATAAATAATATTATGAAAATTACAAATGTTAAAATAAATTTTTTGACGTACTGTCCGGTTAGACAATTTAGCGGCAGGTCAAACAGTTCTCCAGAACACATCCATGATAAATGCGGCAGAAAACCCACAGCGAGGATACGGCTCTATACAAACCCAAAGTCTCAAGCCTTTCATAGATCATTGGGTCCCCAACGGTTGGATTGCCTTTACTTTACGTTGTACTCGTATGCGATCAAATGTATCGAACTGATACTGGTGCGCACCAGCCCAGAGATGACCTAGGCGGCTCTATAGAGGACTAATCGGTGTTTTAGCGTGAAGTACCGTCTCGCTCTTTTGATGACCCCTCGTTTCTTTGAGGCCAACTTGGCCTTGCTTTCAAGATGATCGCTGGAAGATAATACTGGGTGCAGCATTCAGAGGAGTGTTTTTGAAGACTGGCGATAGGACAAATGAAGTTTTTTTGTGTTTAACTTATATTATACATAATACAAATAAATAATATATTATAATTAAATGTATTAAATAAATCGTTGAGAGTCTAAAACCACTTAGCAATCGAAGTTATTGAGTAGTTCAATACATTGTAAGCTTTGCAGTTTGCGCTGTAATACTATTAAAGATAGTTATAGAGGAACGCATATGAGCTATCTCAGTAATGCATTTTCGTTATAGGCAAATAATTTTATTGCCATATTCCACGTACGTGAATAGTTCTGGCGCAGATTAATATCTTATTCAATAATATATTATCAATAATAATATTTGGAACTAAGTAGTTCACTTTACACAGCAACAGGTTAACGTTTCTATTGCCGCTCAAGGAAATGAAGTACTTAAATTTAAATTTCTTTGTTGTACTGTGGTCTGGAGACAAAACGAGGCGTTAGGTTTCGTCACTCAACTCGCAATGATTCCTGAACGCAGCGGAAAATGGAGAGAGTACGTCTTAATACTAGTCTCTCTCTCTCTCTCTACCTTGTTACATGCGTGATAAAGCGTGAAGCTGAAAAAAATATTCATTACCTTAACGTTCCCTTACCGTTTCGATACGTACCGATAGCCCCACAATGATGAAAATTACACGCGGCAAGTACTGCCGCTTTTAATCAAATCGATCTCTTTTTTTATGGAAAAGGACAAAGCAAACGAGCGTTCGGGTCACCTGATGGTAAGTGATCCCCGCCGCCCTCAACCCCGCGCAACACCAGAGGACCTACAGGTGCGCTGCCGATCTCTTGGATTCTGGAATCATTGGAAATCTGAAAATAAAACTTTAAAGTGGAGGAAATAGCAAAAGATAAGATAGGGGGCACAATACAAAATTTACCAATATTAAAACTATAATGGTAAGAGTAAAATGTGTAACGGCAGATAGAAAAGAAAAGAGAGAAAAAAAGAAGAAAAATGAAAAGAACTTTAATCTTATCCAAAATCATAGTAGCTACTCATAATTTTTTTTTAAATATTCATATTTCGTTTAGAATATAAACTTTACCATAGTATATACTAGCAACCTGTATTCGGCTTCGCTCTCTTAAACTATTTACGCACGTTTGACACTGTACTATACGTGGTTTGAAAATTAATAGATACTATTACGCTTGAAATATACGAAAAATTACGTAAATGTATTTAAAAAAATCTGGTATAAGAAATTGCTTTTATGTCGCTCCACATCCTGAATACACAGAAAGACAGACAGACAATAAATATATAATTTGTGTTTTTTTTTTATCTCTCTAAAAAAATACATCATTTCATGAACATTAATTTGACACCTAAATTATAAAATATTACGATGTTCGGACATTTAAGGAGTTTAAAAGTAAATTCACGCTTAAATTTTAAAACGAAATAACGCCTGAATATCGTTATATCGTAATATTTACACAAAAGTCGATATTGAAATTCGTAAAACCTTTTGAATGAAATCTCAGATTTAAATATTTCAAATTATATTAAATATTATAAATTCAAACAATAAACTGCAGATATCTATATATCTATATAGTAGATAGTAGTTAGTAGATTAATATAAAGATATGAATAACTTGGTCTGATTATGGCCGGCATTTCTATCTAATATTATACTGTAAAAAATCGGTTGAACACTCTCGACGACGTCTCTACGCAAAGCCAGTGCCTTTTATGATTCGAACGGCTCTATCTATCTGTATGCGATGAAATGGTTCAAGCTGATGCTGGGGTGCAGTCCAGAAATGGGAATAGCATGAAGCCGAACCTAGACACTGTATTATATTTTTTCTGCAATTATAATTTAGTAATATCTAGAGTGATTTAATGAAGTTAACAAAGAAAGTAAAGTTCTGCAGACAAAACTTTTGCATCGTTCAAATTATGTAAAAATATAGTTTATAGTATAAAATAATGCAAGGGCTTCGACCGCTTGAACTATACGAATATTCATTAGGTATATTTATGAAAATACATTCACTTTAGGGGATGAATTTCTAACAAGCAATGAAACACGTGCTCGATGAAATATTTTTAAGAGTCTATTTTTCCATTTTTTATAAAAATCGGTGCCGATATAAGAATTTTTCATACAAGCTTTTAAATTTTTCCAAATCCCTTCTTAGTGGGTGTTCACATTGTGAAAATGAACAACTGTCAAAATATCACATTCCTACCATCAGTGCTCCACCAGCAGCTTTTATATATATAGATACAGGACAGAAAATAAATATTGTTTATATTTACATATACATACATACTTGAAAAATACACCTCTGTTGTAAAAACCTATGAATTTCACTAGAGATCAATTTTTTTAGCAATAATAATAACAGGCATACGATACCAACTGTCACTATTTTCTTTTAAACTACAAAATTTAGTTTATCGAAAAATGCCAATATTTTTCCAAACATCTCCATAGCTCTTATTGTATTGGCATAATCATCAGACTTCTCTGTATTCACAGATCCTAATGCCTCATTATCTTTGCTCTAACCTTTATTAACCTATTTTATGGGATAGTGACGCATTCCCGTTGTCGATGCGCCAGATGTCGACTACCTCAGAATTGTTTATAAAAACAACTGAAATTGTTTAAAAATGGCTATCGCTTACGTTAACTACATATATTATTGATTCTCATATTTACGTATGTATAGGATACTAATGTGTTCTTTTGAAGATCGTGTTATTTCACTCTCTCTTCGAGATGTTTTGAAATGTTATATTAGATATTAGAGCTGCCCTCTGAACTATTGGTAACTAACGGTTCAATAGTGCTTGCAAAAGTCTATGTAAATATTTATTTTTCTTTCTCTATTCTCTATTTTAATTGACTTTTTACTTGTCTAAAATATGAAATAATAAATGTTAAAATTAACCAATACTTACTAATAGTAATAGTCACTTATACTTTTTAATAAGAAGACAATAAGCGAAAAATACTACAAAAAAATACATATTATATATGTAATATAATATACGCATTTCATTTTTTTTAATATAGCATTTCTGTAAGCAATATATTAATAAGGCAAAATTAAATATACTATGTATTATATATTGTAAATAAATTATCAATTTTATAAAAATAATATCAACCGACTTCATTTACATTTAGTTTACCTAAATCTACATTTATTATATATGTGTGTGTGTATAAGGACTGAGGTAAGACGCACGCACAGCTATAACCGCTGTGCATAGAAACGTGAAATTTGGACAGATGTTTATTTTTAATAACGTACACCCACTATAATGTATGGAAAAAATTTTGAATGGTCACTGATTTTTATAAAAAATTAAATTCAAACTCTTAAAAATATTACATTTAACACATATTTCGTGTTTTTTTAATTCACCCCCTAAACTGAAAATAATTTCATAAACATATTTAATAAATATTAATATATTAATACTCTGGATTAAACAGGCAAAGCCGCCCAGGTCTGCTAGTAGGTTATAAAATTTCACTCACTTTCTGTGTAATATTCATACATCCAGATGTAGTTGTTGCGAATATAATGCTTAAAATAGATTACTTACGTTTTCTTACAAATTTGGTCACCAAATATTTAAAGCTCTGTATTATAAATTATCAGTTTTTTATCATTATTTGTGTGTAATTAGGTTATGCTCACAAAAATACGTAAAACACACGAGTCCAATAAGACACCGATGTAAATTTATACAAACTATATTATTAAAACTTCATCTAAAACGTGTGAGCGTTTCACTCATAGTCAAGTCTCAAGTCTCATATATTTCTCCACTTTCAAAAGAAAAAATACTTAAATACATTTTAATCTTGGCTTATTTAGATGGTAGGTGCCGATCAGTTGCTAGGGTGTGTGTATGGGGGGAGGGAGGGTGTGAGGTTCCCTGGTATGGGGTTGAGATGCGCCGTCGAGGAAAAGAATTTCTTGCGCAATGATCTACACGAATTTCACACCAAGGTTGGCGACTCGGCTCCAACCAGCCGGCTTTATGACGTAATCTCTTTGAAGATCAAAAACTCAAATAGACAATAACTATCCCGGTCACTTTCGTACTTGTGCGGCTTTTTGTATTCATTGTTAATATAAATAAAACTTAATAACTATCCATATGGTAAATAATATAATCGATCCAATGAATGTTTATTAGTTCTTCAGTTATTATTATTTGTTAAGCTCCAGCTTATAAAAAAAACAATAACTATCGTATTATCTACTGGACGGATTTGAATGAAATCTTGGGGGACCTGGGATCTCAGTCTATGAGGTTCAGGTTTAAGGTGCCTACGACGGTACCTACGAAGAAAGAATTTGCAGTATAAATTAAGGAAAAGATCAGAAAAATGGAAATTTATTTTTATATATTATAGATAAAAACTATTTCAAATTTATAGTTGTAGTTCATTTCATACTAAAAGTACATACGCCCGCAAACTAGTTTGTCAATTTTTATAAGTTGACGGGAGGTCCTGTTGACTTTTAATCCTTAAATTGGTATGAAACTCTCTTCACCGGTTTTATCTTAAGTTGCATATAGTTATTTACGTGATAAAAATAAAACAAACGTTTTTTTCTGTCTCTTTATCATTTTGTTCTTTTTGTCCGGGCAAATATCCGGAACTATTGATCCTATTTTTAGGGAACTTTCACTGTCGTTTAGAGTGGCAGTTATGGAGTAAGAAAATATAGACTACTATTTATCCCGGAATCCCTAGAGATAGAGATTTATGCATGGTAATTTGCCGTTTGCCGTTGAGGCTGAACTTTTATTTCTGCATTTCCCATTGGATTCACGTGGCAAAGCCGATGTTAATAACTGTTATTAATTAAATAAGCAAACATTTTTTCCTAAATACATTTAAATATATATACGGCCAACCGTCTAGGATAAAGAATCAGATTAATAAAAAAAATAGATCATCTGAAATTGTAGAGCGCATCGTGTGTATGCCACTAACGCCTACGAGTAGACATAAGTGGGAAGTGATGTATGCTCTTTCATCTGTAATCTTTTTTCAATTCATTCAATTCTTAGTAGACATGACCAAATGATACTGTAGTCTTTTGGAATACTCTTTCAATATACATTAATAAGGTCTCGGTACCAGAGCGAAGGAAATAAAATATTAAATATTTAATTTGAATGAGAATTGAATCCAGAACCAATCGCGTTTTTACAGCCACGCTTGTGCCCGTGACCCTCGATTATTTTTATTTATTCTGTTTATTTGATTAAAAGCAAAAAGAATTAAAATACATACATAGGTAGTAGACCAATTTTCACTGAATAATACGTTTTAATAAATTAGTTTACCCACATCCTGGCTGTAAAAGCATGTTTAAGGGAGAAACTATATTTATAAAGTAAGTTAACTAATGACGCTCTAAAGACACAATTCCATTATATGAGTACTTTTCGCGAATTTTGCAAACAAAACTACGTCGACGCAACGTCGTGGCACAGCGGCACAAGGATGTGACTGTAACGCGACAGTTGTGGGTTCGATCCCCATTCGAGGAAATGAAATATTTATTTACGTTTATATTTCCATTTCTTCGCTCTGGTGTCGGGGCAAAGAGCGGCGTTGAGTTCTGCCACTCAAGGGTCCCTCTGCCTACCCTGCTATGTGCGGAATACAGCGTGAAGCTAAAAAAAACTAAGATGTTTGTGACTTTAGTGAGATACACGAGCACCTTGTATCCGCTACTTTTTTGTTACAAATTAATCTTTCCAGCGAACTATTTTTGTTTCGGTGTTATTTCCGAATTATAGAGCGGTAGTTTTAAACTACTGCATGCTTACACAAGACTTTATATTGACGAAAAGAAAAAAAATTCTTCACTTCTAATGATTAATTATTCACTGAACGAATTCCTCTCAAGGGGCAGTATCTTAAGTTTCTGTCTGCAAATTCCATATATATTTTAATTGTAAATAGCAACAATAATGCTAAAATGTGATGAACTAATTAATTTCATCCTTAAATGGACGATTTTTATTTCACGTTTGAAAAAATATATTTGTTAATAGACATGATTAAAGGAAAAAAGGCCTAGGAAAAATGATTAGAAAATCTAAATCTAATCTAAACATGAATGTACTATACTTTTTTTGGAATAATGTGAATGTTTTAAAAAAAAATCACACTAGTCGATTATTCAGTCTGTCTTCTTCATTTTATTTGCTTTAAATGTGATATATGTAAAAAGAAAAATTTTTTGTAATGCATTTTGTTTTTTTTATATTTCTATTTTGTTATGTAATAACTCATTATATATATTTTGTAGTTGAATTGTAATTGGGCGATTTATTTATTTATTTATACAGATAAATAAATAAATAAATAAATAAATGTTGTTTATAAACTACATTGCGCATTCATTGAGATTTTGCAAGTATGGGTAAAATAAGTGTGGATATTGTTTTTGAAATGTACTTTTTTATGCTTCATTGTGATATTTCGGAGTCTAATCCGTCTAAGCCGTCTTCTGAATCTTCAAGTTTCTAAATACTTTGTAATTTTCGCTTTCTAGTAATCACGGCATGATGAAAACCAAAAGAAAAATCTTTCACCAAACATGCATTTATTTAGCAGGCAAGGCGAATTGTAGTTTTCCTACAACATACCAGATTTCGCCGTATTTGACAAGAGCATCAAGTGATTTTTAATGTTTTACAACATAAACATATAATTGAAGATATAAGCAAGCAAATAAAAATGTGTTATATACTTGATACATGATATTGTATCAAAGTCCAAACACTTATAAAATTGCAAACAAAACTATTTCAAACAAAACCAATTTCGCGCCACTAGAAAAGTGACATTTGACATTAACTTATTTTCAATGCTTATAAACATTGGATAGTGCCAACATTAAAAATGTACAAAATTCGTTTAGAAATAAGAGTCAAAAGAAATAAGTAGTTAAAATTAACAAAAAATTAAAAGAAGGTCAATTTGATCTGTGGTTTTATGTGGTATGTTGTTTAAAAACAACATTGTACATTTAAGGGTTAATATATATAACAAAATTAATGTACTAAAAAAAAGAACAACATTAACATTTATTTTGTTGGTCGCTGTCACTTTTATTTTTTGACAGTAATATTTAAAAACTGAAATTAGCAATAATTGATCAGTAAATTCCTTTCCTCTTACAATTAAGAGCATAATATTCCTTTTTTTTATTTATTTATAATATCCTTTTTTAATATACCTTTGAGATAAAAAATGCTAACAAAATCCTTGTGTATTTATTTCAGAAATAAATTTTAAGTGTATGACAATTAATAATTTGTAGAACCCGGCAAGCAGGTAAGATATAATATTTTCTGTTAGATTAACTTATTTTGTCAAAATATTTCTACTATATTTGGTATTTGTTATATTAGCTTACACCTTTATTAAAATACATATATAGTTCAGCATATTTGCTAAAAGTTATATATTTGTTTCAATATAGTCAAATAATTCATAGTTCGCAGTAGTTAAATGTGACCTTGTTTGTTGACAATTTAGTGGCGGGACCATTGAGTGGTAACATCACCAACTGCCAACATCTATTTAGAACAATTTTCTTTCAAATTACTTCACTGACCTTGATTCATTTATAATGTTAAAGCATTACTAGAACTTGTTTCAGAATACATTCAAAATGGACTCACAAATGGTGAAGGTACTGGCAAATACTGTCAGCACATTAACAGTTTTATCATGTTTATTCTTAAAAGTGCCACAAATTATTTATATCAAAAAGAAAAAATCAGCAGAAGGAATATATTTACAAGCTATGCTCATGGAAATAACGGGGTATGTTTATAAACATATACCAATATTAGAAAATAGTAATAAGCTCTTAGTATTTAATTAAATAACAAGCTTTTGGGTGTTTATTTTATGTAACAAATTAATTTAATACATTTTCAAATCATAACTCAAGTAAATTTTTTACATTGCTATATTTCAGGTTTACAATAATGACCCTTTATAACTATACAAACAATTATAGTGTTATGACATATATGGAGTATCCCATAATCTTACTACAAGTTTATGTACTTGTGTATTATGTATTGAAATTTAAGGGATATCTATTGACACCTATTGTGCTTTTTACATCACTTGCTTATTTCACAACAAGTATAGGATTTGCATTAGGATTATTACCAAAAGAGATTCTTTCATACCTTGTGGTAAGCATTGAAACGTCATTAATTATAATAAACACTTTAGCCCTTATACTTTGTATCAAGTATTTCTATTATTTTTCTCTTATTCTTCTATTATTTTTTTTAGATCATAATAAGAGTAGAAAATGCTATATTATCATAGCACCAGTGACAGATCCATCTATTTAATTTTATTTATCATTCTGTTAAACTATCATAAAATTTTATATAAGTGACTGGTTGTCAACTTGCTTCCCAGTAAATGAAATATTTAAATTCACCCAACACATAATGCCTACAGAATTCGGTGGGAAGTGTGGAAAAGAATGTCTTGATACTTCGATTCATGTGCCTATCCTGCTAACGCAGGATACATTGTGAAGCCAAATAATTTAATATACACACTTAATTATTTAGATATTTAGTTTTTAACTAAATAAGTTTGTTTTAAATTTTTAGCCATTATGTACACCTTTGAGTGGATCAGCTAAAGTTACATATATATATGGCATTATTAAAGCAGGTAATGCTGATGCAGTGTCTTTAACTACATGGATTATTTCAGTAATCACCAACCTCTGTAAGTGAATATGTTTTTTTTTTCAGCTTCACGCTGTATCCCGCACATAGCAGGGTAGGCGCAGGGAACCCCGGTGTTAAGACGTAGGCGTAAGGCGACACTCTATGATAAATTCCTGCAACAAATTTGCTAAAAGTGATGCACTGATTGCAAATATTCCCAGATTGTAAAAATAAATAAATAATTTTAATCATTGAAGCTTTTGCATTGAGGCCTGGTTGAGGGTTCAGTCCTCATTCGGGGAAATTAAATATTTATTTAAATTTATATTTTCGTTTCTTCGCTCCGCTTCTCCGCTAAGTTCCGCTTCTCAACACGCAACGCCTCCAGAATTCGTACTACGTACGTACCAGGTTCCCTCTGCCTACCCTGCTGTGTACGTTATACAACGTGAAAATGATTTTTGTTATCATTTAAGCTCCTTTATTAAAAAAATAATATTAACTTCAATGTTAATCATTGGTATCATATTATTCTGAATTTGTCTAATGACATTAATGTATAATATACACAAATATACTTAATGACATGTTATTTTTTGTCACATATTTATTTATAGCTTAAAAATAACTTCTGAATTAACCCATAACCATCAACCAACCTGTCACATAAGCTTTCATGCTTCTGAAACCCCAAAATAATTAAGAATTTAAAAAATAGGTAAAGAAAGGTATTGTTATTAGAAATGAAAACATGAAAAATCAACACTCTTCCATTGCAATAAATTTGTATCTCTTACTTATGTATAGTAATTAATTAATGCCTAATATTGCGTACAATAATATTTCAGCTCGTGTTTTTACTGTTTATGTGGATTCTGCAGACATGAAACTAATGTTTAATTTCTTGGTATCCACTGCACTAAGTTCAGGAGTTCTTTTCACCGCTATGTATTACCAAATGTACCCGGTTACGAGGACAACACAAAGACGACGAAGACGATCTGCCAGCGCTCATACCCATAAAGACTAAATATATGTCATATTTATTTTTCATATATATCTTATTTTTAATTGTATAATGTATACCTTATCTTAATTCGTATATACATTATATTACATGTACACATTATATTAATAAATATAATGCATACATATAATAAATTATATTAAAAATATCCTGTTCTATTAAAAAGGTTCTGGAATCTCATTACATATCATTACATTCATACCAATTTAATGTATGCTGCTCAAACAAAAAGGCGAATATCTTTATTATATATATATATATATATATATATACCGAACACTCAATGCACTCTCGCTCAAACACACAGAGCTGTCGCACGCTCACGCATACGCACACACACACGCACACGCAACAGCATTCCTATTATCACTATACTTCATACATTATAATAATTGATTGTTCTAAGTTAATAGTAATCAATAAATCATTATTAAAGTGTTTTTATGTTCATAATGTTGCAAAGAGGCCTGGACCTGGCGGAAACGGAATCCTAGTTCAGGCGTCAGTCTCTATACCATTAAGCTCTATTGTCGCCGTGTTAGATTATAAGTCATCTTTGTTAACTGTACTGAAGTTTTTTGCTAAATAAATAAATAAATTATTATGTTTCTCTTTCTTAATTCACTGGTTAACTGGTTAAGGTAAAGGTTTTATGGTAAGTTTTAGAGTAAAGCGTGCTCTTAATGCTATGATAGTTTAGAACGTAAAAAATTCAATATGATTGCTAAGGATTTCAAATTAGAACATTTCGGGTTTATTATAAAATTAATGCATATAAAGAGATAAAAAAATTATAATAATAATAAATTAATTTATATTCAAAAATAAACAGTACAAAATAGATAATTAAATTATATTTTATGAAATAAATACAAGTATACAAGTAATTATTGTGGTTTTATTTACGATTTTTATGCAACTTGATGATTGGGTAAGTTTTAATTGCAATTGACAATTAAATATTAATATTTTCACGTTAAATTATTGACAGTATTCATCTGGTATGAAAATTTTAACCTTTTCTTTTGTACAATTTTATATATATATATATATATTCTTAGTCCATTAAATTTTATTACATTGAGCAACTTGTTCATCTCCTTTATATAGTTTTTGCTTAATTGACTATTGACTAATGTAAGTAATTGAAATGCAATAACAAAAGCAATGGCTTTCTATCCATTTTAAATTTAATAAGTCCGCACACAAATGAAATATATGTATAGGAGCATATATTAAATATTACCGATATTGTATTGACAATAATGTTGTGTCTGCGTGTGTGTGTGTGTGTGGCTAGCCTTGTACAGACACGACAGGAAATACATGGATAGGCCGGAACAGAGTAAATCGATGTCTGAATAGTTGGATAAAATATCGTAAAATTAATACATTTAAAATTTGAACAAAACTGCTTTACAAAGTGCTTTTATTTATAAAACTTTCAATTCTAAAATTTGAGATTGTGTTTTGAATATAATTGTAAGTTATATTTCATTGCACCGTAGCTTTTATATGTATACCTTTTTTTAATACCTAAATTTAAATATAATTAATCTTAAGAGTGACATTGAATATCTTACAAATACTTAAAGCACATTTATGTTTTTAAGAGTTTTCTTCAGTATTCAAATTTGAGCTCTCAGCAGACTTTAAATTTTTAAATTTCTGTAGGACTCTCTGTACCGGTGAGGTGTTATTACATTCTATGAAGATTCCATTTGAACCATTCGATCTGCTTAAATTGCGATATTTTTTCGATAACTTCTCTTTAGAATTTTTACATGTAGTTAAAAGTAATCGTGCACATAAAAATCTCGAAGATGTGTCAAAAGAAGATGAAGATAATTTAGATCCTAAGGAGGTATTGATAGAACCGTGTCGCGGGGAGCTAACATATGAGGGTTCACATCGATATACCTCATGTGATGGCTTTTGTATTGGATTTTTGACATCCGGAAGCGCTGGCAAGTCTTCCGGTTCGCTTGTATTTTCATCAAATATTCCTTCTTTACCTATTTTCAACATTCCCTCTGGTTCTTGGGCCCCAAAACTAGCACGGCTCGCTAACCGTTTGCCTCGGCGCCTGGCTTTACTTTTAGCTATATTGACTGCACTTTCAGAACCCATTAAGTGAGTGTTTTGATCAATGTACTTACAAATGACTTCAGCTTCCTCTTCTGGTGATAATTGTACGTCGCGAAAAAAACCATATCCATCTCGAATGTCATGATACCCTTCTATTACAAGCCATGTCAATGTAAATATGACGAGAGATATTGTTGTGAACATGGCTATTATCGTGATAGTGTCAGGAGTAGCCAGTTTTAGATTAATATTCCCAAGTACCCCGTAGGTAACGAAATTCAGCGTACGCCTATTAATGCGACCTCGACAGGTGTAAAAACCTTGGCAATTGTTCTCAGCTGTTATAAATAGGCGCAATACTTTACCGTCGTCAATTGAGCGTTGATTTTTATTTTTCTGTAACTCTATTGCTGTATCTAAGTAAAACCAATACGTAAAATTAGGACACCTGGCCGTGCGACCGTGTACGCAGGTTAAATTTAATTTCTTTGACTCCCCCCAATGTGTCTCATGGTAAGATCCTGATACACTAGCAGATCTTGACGAGAGTTGGATATAGCCATCTTTATTGCGCTCAACGGTAAACTCGTGTAAATTTAACATATTATTATTAATTTTAATGGCAGCTATAGTTCCTGAAAATGATGTTATGTCCTCAGATATTTTACTAATTTTATCTATAGGAGCGCCGCCTACAAAAAATTCATTAGTACAAATAATGTTATCTGATTCTTCAGGTAACAGATTTACATAGGATTGATTCTTAAAAGAAGTTACTGAATTATTGGATTTGTGGTCTTCTCTTAAAAATACATGAAATCGTTCTCCGGAATTTACAACAGCTGCTATTGTGCTTGTGCCTTTCTTTTTATCCAGCCTCAAATGGAGCCAATGATCTGGGAAATAGTCCAAGGAGCTCATTGCTTCTGATTGGAAATCATTGTAAATTAACTTCATTTTTAACCTTTTATTTTGTAGTCCCAATATAAAACATATGTCAAGGCTATCGTTTGAAATAAATAAAATTGTTCCAGCGTCGTTTTGTGATTTTATGACAAGGTCTAATTGCCACTTATCCTGATTTTCGAAACACGGTAATACTAAATACTGCCCATTCTCAAGAATCAAATAAGCCTCATCCATGTTAGCGGTTTCGTAAACCATGTTCGATAGTGAACTAGGACAAAAATCAAGATGAATATTTCTGCGTTCACGTTCCACATATAGTTTTAATGGAATAAAATTTAAAACCAATTCTTGTACTTCTCCTCGAAATCTTTCGCCGATGTAAATATCAATTTTGTCATTTAAGAGTTCTGGATCACACGGAAATGAAGTTTGTATTGGATTTTGAGCATCATTTATTCTTAGAGTCGCAGCATCGTTTGTGATAGTTATTAAAATAGAATGCCACGTTGAAGGTTCAATTATTGAAGGAGAACATGTACGCGGTAGGGTACATGATTTTGAAGAGCCATTAGCATCTAAGCAAACATGCCATTTTTGCAAACTAAGTTGAACGAG
This sequence comes from Heliconius aoede, assembly GCA_037355905.1. Classification (NCBI taxonomy): domain Eukaryota; kingdom Metazoa; phylum Arthropoda; class Insecta; order Lepidoptera; family Nymphalidae; genus Heliconius; species Heliconius aoede. The sequence continues at coordinate 262,518 of JBAIZZ010000372.1, read as the reverse complement.
TGGGTTATGTGCGGAGCCTCGACGCAATAGAATACCATGAGGAGATAAAGGCATAAATCGCACATAAAAATGTAGAAACGTAGACCGTCTATTAGGAAAATTGTAATGTAAAACTGATTCACCATTAAATACTGCAATTGTGTGACTATAAGCTTCACAAGGTGCTACGTTACACGAGCCTACTTCAACTTTAGATCCCATGCAATGCGTGCCCTCGTTAGAGGGTACTGGGCGAGTGCATGATCTAGTTCTTGATCTCTTACCAGCACCACAGGATTGTGAGCATGATCCCCAATTACTCCAGCCTGACCAACCACCATCGAGTACACATTTACTATTTTTACACATTTCCAATTCGTCATATTGTCCACGACAATGTGTTCCCCAAGTTATTGCTGCTAGAGAAATATGTTTTTCGACACAAGCTCTTTTCCTACGGCGCACTCCCGCACCACACTTCTCAGAGCATTTTGTCCAAAATCCCCATTCCCCCCAAGACCCAGTAACATTTTGTTCTGAATATTCTCCATCAATTGCACATTTCTCACCGTCACATTGTTCGTATTGTATAGGCGCTCCTAGACATATTAAATTACTTGCTGACGGAGACGGGGTGTCGCATTGCCTCAATTTCCATTTAAGACCCATGCCACAAAGGGCTCCACAATCAGACCATGGTCCCCATGGCCCCCATTCACCCTTGAGGGGACAGCCTAAATCATGTTTGACACATTGGAGTGCATTCCAAATAGCTTCCGAATTTAATTGCCAAATATTTTCAGTAGATAATACTGCTTCAATTGCTTCAAAGGGACATTCCGTTCGAAGACAATGTTCCATTAAAATTGGCGCAGCTTCTAGTTGATGCAAAGCTTCAGTTCTCACCGTATTTCCTTCGACTAACTGTCGGAAATCTTTAACTGAGCAATTTTTCAGATAACATGGGTCACTCTGCAGTTCTAATCCGTTACAAGGCATACCATCTTTTGAAGGCGAAGGATTGTTACATTCCCTCATCCTTTTGCGATAGCCGGTATTATCACAAGCACCAAAGCAACTCGACCACGACGACCACGGGGACCAGCCGCCATCAATGGGACAGTCGGGATCACTGATTATACCTAATTCACATTCTAAGCGCCATGTTGTCTGAAGGGATTTACCCATAGGTTTTTTGCTTTTAACTGAGCAAATGAAAACTAACAAAAAAGAAAATTTAAACGACATTTTTCTTTTAAGTGTCATATTTACTTCGGAATATGAATGAACATGTCAGTAGTAGGTATTGAATAAATTATATTACCGAAATTCAAATATGTAGTTTCTTAGGTCGTCTAAAACTATTGATATGTTAACGGAACCTAACAATTTCTTTGAAAGTTTTATAAAATATATTAAATATTTTATAGATAACAATTAAGACTATAGTTGTAGTAGTAATTATTTTTTATAATTAGTCGTATACATAATTATAAAAAATAATTAAGTCAATAAATATTAATCAATAGTTATTATAATATTATAAATTATTAAATGAAATAGTATCGGTAACAATATAGAATCGCAGGCCAATTTTAAAATCTGCAAAATAAAAGTGAAATATTCAATTGCTTTACGATCCAAAAATATTTAAAATAACACATCATGATTTTAAATATGATTGAGATATTATTAAAGATTATATTTATTTTAAATGAGACTAGGCGTATACTATATACCCGTTCGCATTTGATAACTGCCGCCATTGCGCTGGCTGGCCGCTTCTGTCATATTATTGTTGTACCATAATAGTCCAAGACGATGGTCTTCACTGTCTCAGGGAGCGCCACGGCGCCCCCCTGCGACGGCGGCTCCCGTCTGCATTGCACACCCTGCAGTATAGGTTAAGCCGCACCAGAGCGGACTCTGGTCCGGTCCGGTTAAAAATGTTTCATTTAAAATGTGTAATAAACGTGACAATCAAAGAACTTAATATATGTAAATATCATGTATTGTCTAATGCACCACATAATAACGTAGATTAATGTATCAATGTCTTAGTCCAGTAAAATCCAAATCTATCAAAGATGTATATAAGCTTCAAATCCATTGATTCGACAATAATAGCATTACTAACAATATAGAATCGCAGTGCTATTTCAAGATTTTTAAATGGCTTTGCGATAAAAAAATATATACAATAAAACATCATGACTTAAACATCATTTATTATAAAAAATATTTTACAACAGTTATAAACTGTTTAATACTTAAAAATTATTATTAATAACAAATAATTTAAATAAATAGCAGAATATTAACAAGATAAAGTACAGAAGTTAAAACAAGCATGATGAAATCAAAATACAAAAATATTCTAAAAAATTTTACACCAAACATAAAAAATTGTTTAAAACATTAGGTTATATTATATATTATCATTATTATACTATATTATATATATTTTATATTACACATCATATATTATCAAAAATCTGATATTATAATAAACAAAGTTAGGATTTTTGTCTTGAATAATTGTCTTGATAATTAATTGTCTTGAATAAGTTATTATTTTCATATAAAATTAAAATATAAAGAATGTTTTATACACAAATGAAATAATTCATTCCCCCCTAATTGACAATTGAATCCAAAGCCATCATTTCGTACAGTCAAACACTGTGTTTTAATCTTTAATAAATAAGCACCCAATTTTGTGGGTGATTATATGCAAAGAATATTGGGCAGTGTAATAATAACGAATACGTGGTAGGCTCCACATTTTGTGTGACTTGCAGCCATTGATTCAGCCAATCTCTCATGTCCTGATTCAACAAGTGGCTGCCGTTCAATCCTCTCATGTGACAGGCGTTCCTCAAGGCATCTGTAGTCAGCGCGTCCACACCGCCCTCTCTGATTATGGCCTTGTCCATTTCCAGCAATAAAAAAGCTCTATATTCCAATTTTTTTCGTCTCAATATACTTCGCCGCAGTCCGTGTACTTTTAATAAATGTCCCTGAAAATAAAGATTTTTTTTTATAATATTGAACATTTGTTATAATTGAATAGTCAACAAGCTCTCTCTTAATTGGGAATTGAGTCTTAATACTAAGTCCCAAGATTCGTTCTGCCTTCTATAAAGCTACAAAAAACTTTTAGTGTCAATTTTTGTCATATACACTGAAAATGTGCTTGCCTTATACATACAAGGTGGTGAAATGGATATTCTGCCCATAGACAACCAGTGATCCGTCGATTGTGTTACACCTGTATATATTGCGCCATACAATAGCTTATGTCCTAACCAAAGTTAATGAAGAAGCACTTACGAAACTAAGATTTTGTAACATTCATACAGAAATAAAAGAATTCATACAGAAAAAATAAAAAATATATATTAACAACTTGTATAACTTAATTATAATAAAGAGTTAGGATGGTTTTGTAGAGCCACAAGTTTGAGTGCACATTCAAATTCACTACATTCAAATGTTTTCTAAAAATATTCCTCTACCCTTTCTGTCGAATAACACTTAAAAGTGTAAAAAAAAAGTAATATTTACCATATGTGAATATGACAAACTAGCTAAGTTAAATGGTTCTTTGGCAAAAAGTTCTTTACAGTCTATAATTTCACTTGCATTGGGATGAACTCCAGAACCAAGCATTCCAATAATTCTCTTCCATTTTGTCCTTAAGTCTCCAGAAGGCACTAAATTTGACTTTGCTTGTAAAGCCCTGAATACTGGTTTATTATTTCTAAGACGATCTGTTAGATCTTGTACAGAAAACTCTGCCTTTTGCTGTATTGACCAAAAGTGAGAGCATAATAATGTTCTTGGTTTCAAGAATCTGTAAATGAAACATTGTACATCAAAGTATAATAAATTCAAAACATTCTTTATTCAAATAGACTTTTATAAGCACTTTTGAATCATCGAATGAACATATAGACAAAAAGCTACCTCCGGTTCGGAAGGCAGTTCTGCTAAGAGCCGGTTATTATTACATTAATTGTCAGCTATCCTGCATGACATTCAATAGACATTAATTTCATACATGTTTATCCTGTAAATATTCTTGAACAGTGTAATAAGCTTTAATTGTTAGCATTTTTTACAGATAAGTAACAAGCTTCTTTCTTTCTCATTCCTATTGTATGTCTATCACAATTTTTACTGTGACACTGTATATGTTGTCAGACAAACAGAATGTTATAATATACAAATTATGAAGCAACTCCAATAATGTCTGCATCTTTAAAAACATCTCCCAAAGAATCTCAAGCTCTTATAAATATATATCATGGCTCTTTTTTTGGAGAATGAATAATATTTAAGTAATAATTGAAGTAATTCAAGTATTGGATTAACTATTAAGAATTGAGCACAGTGGCAGTGTCAGCTGTGTATTTAATTCTCATTTAGAGAAATGAATTATTATTGATTCCCCACCTTTGTATTTAGATGAAATGCAGTGCTGAGTTCTGCTGACTGCTACTTAACATGCAAGTCTAAAAGTTTGGTGAAATTTGGAGCTCTACTTTCCTCCTGTCTTAACATTAGGTTATCTCTGCATCTACATGTAGGATATAGTTTGAAGGTAAAATAATAAATTAACCATTACTTACGCCAAAGGAAAAATTATGTAGTTTCCAAAAGGCACTGCTGATAATATTAAGACAGGTGCTATTTTCCACATATCTGAAGGCATTTTTTCATACAATTCAATATCTTGTCTTGACATTTTTGAAAATCCTCCATTTTTTGTTATGTTGATTCGTAATGAAATGTATGTTTTTAAATCTTTCAGAAAATCTTTTATACCAATACTGAATACTCTATACATTCGCATTGCAGAAGGAAATCTTATTTCTAAAACATTGGTATAGTTTTTTACATAATCTATATATCTTTGAACTATATAAGTCCTAAGTTTTTCATTTTCGTTTTTTATTGCTTGTGTGTGTTTTGAATTTGAATGAGATAAAAATCTGGAAAGACAGTTATAAAATTGAACCAATATCTCAGTGATGAGTCATTTTGGCATAGAATTATTTTTGTTTTTTGGATTGTGGAAAAATTAAAAACTATAACATGTGGTATGATTAATAATAGTTATTAAGAACCCAAAAATCATTATTAATTATATAAGCGTTAATGTAAGGGGGATCTAATAAATCTAAGTATTATTATGCGCATTATATATTTTCGTATAAAAGTAAGAAAAGTATAAACAAGTAAAGAAAAAATACAAAAAAATTAGTCATGATATACTTTACCTATTGTTATGTTTTTGGTAATAATTACCCCCTGCGGGGCTAAAACGAAAGCAGTGTAGCCTAGAAACTGCAACTACACGATAAATGGACATTTCTCACCAATATAATATTTGCGACAGACACAATAGTTAAAACGCAACACACAAAATGTACTTTTTTTTCATTTTCAAATATTTCAAAAATGATTTTGACAGTGACATGACCTTTAATGTTGCTCGCTTGCTAAAATTACTACACACATACAGATAATTGAAAAAACAGATAAACGTAAAACAAAAAAATTGCACATTATAAGATTTCTACGAGCTAGCGTCACAACCAAATAACCAGATTATTATATGAGAGCGTTTTTTAGGTTCACTAAACACTTCATTAGCAAAATCTGACGCGCTTGATCATTCTTTTTTCTTTTTTTTTGATTTATAACTCTTACGTATGACCAGTCTGATTAACATATTTACATTTTAAAAATACGTAAGAAATGGATGATCAATATCTGACGCAACATCTCGAGTATGTCCATCCTACAATTTTTTTTTACATTTTTTAACATGATTGCCGCTCACCCCACCTATCAAAAGATATGTATTATATGACTTTTTTTTCTTGTTATCATCAAAGCTTCGCTCTCCCCGACGGAGTGTCTTAACGCTAGGTTCCCTCTGCTTACCCTGCTGTGTGCGGGATACGGCGTGAAGCTAGTAATCTAAGTAATAATTATAAACTTACTCTTAATGAAAATTATATATAGTAATCTTCACGAATATGATGTAATCGATAATCCTATTTGCAACAGAAATTTAATTACAGGAAATTAACATTTTTGGCAACTATTAGGTAATAACCGATGGGTCTTATTCAAATACTACTAAGTTGCATGGCAATTGTAATACAATGATTTCGATTAAACTTTACTTGACACTGATTTTTTAAAAATCTTACAATAAAATTAAATTCTATTCATTTTGATTTCAGTCTTATAAAAGAAAATTGTTGCAATTTCACATTGCTTAAAAATTCAATTATTCTAATTTGTTTAAGTTGATAAATCCTAAGTTAAATAGAAACAATTTTATTGAATTACTCTGATGCGAATAATTTACTAGATCTTATAAATAATCATCATGATGTACATTATTTTCCATTTTAGTAAAGGAAAATGCGTGACTTTTAAAGAAAACACAACACAGGTGTTTCCAATTTCCATTGCAATAAAATTTTCCATCATTCTATTATTTTGTGGCCGAGGAACACGCCATCAGCAGTTTTATTCGCCGGGCAAATGAAGGTTTTGTACTGATATAGTGGAATACGATATCAGACCATCTATACAAAGACGTGGAGGAAATAAGCATATTACGAAATCAAGTAGCTTCACCAAAATATAAATATATAATATTGACACGAAGAAGCGCAGAATATTCAAAATCATGAAATGATATTTGGAAGGGCTGTTCCAGCCCTCAAAACATTATAATATCTGATTGATAGTAATGAGGGGTACCTTAGTAGTCCTCACGAGCGCAATGCAATTTAGTGAACTTTACTGATAGACCGATCAATGTTCACTTCGAGAGTGCAGAGGGCATAGATAACTACTACTAACTATGCAAACGAAATGTAATATAACAATATTCTGAAATTTTGATAAATCCAATATTATTGGTTCATTAATGTATATTTATAATCTTTGTATATTGTATTCTCTACTTTTAATTTAACTTGGGAATATAAACTTATGGAGCTTGGAAAGTATTCCATAGGTATAAAAAAATTAATTATTATGATTTTTAATAAATACAATCAAATAATATTTTTAAAGAATGTATGACAATTTTTCGTTTTCCATTAAATTTTGTAAGACGTTAAATAATATGATACTGAACTATCCACAACACAATACAACAATTTTAAAGCTAAATTGGACGTAAAATTTTGGTCTTGTCTAACAACTCTCCGCCCAAGAAGTTCACGTTTACTATGAGGTAGTTTCAAGGTGACGTCACTCATTGACCAACCGACATTGTGTTCCGTCGATAAAATAGGCGCATGCGCTTAGCTCTCCTTTTATAATTAGGGTAGAAACTCGTAAGACTTTTGTGAAGTAGAACATTTTTGGCATCCGACAAAGTAACCCTCTTAATTGATCTTCCCGTAGAAAATAATCATCAAAAAAATAATCCCAAAATAAGCCATTTTTTCCAGATATTTTCCATATGTTTTGTAATATATCACCTGAATTATTAAATGTTTAATTTATAGAAAGTGCCTAAAATAGAAGTATTAATTTCGAATAGAAATCATTCAACAGCTGTATTCTACGGTGAATTATAAAAAAATCAAAGTCAAAATGATACTTTTTAAATTTTTAAAGCGTTCAAATTACTTCTTAAAATACTAATTTCAAAAAAAAAAATTGTTGCATTATTCCAACATTCAGTGCCTTGCAAAGTGATAAATACTCTTATTGTGTTTTGTGGATTGCCTTAATCCTGTCCTGGAATTATTTTTGAGGTATGTTTATAACATAAAATGTAGCGTAGTCGCTAGCGTAAACTTGATCGATCACAATGCAGCATAACCTTACATCCCGTAGCTATTTATCTCTGTACTAGTTGTATAAGGTATATTTTTGACGGTTTAAATGGTAAAACATGTTGGATTAAAAAGTCAGGTAAGTCAATCATCGATATACTCGTAGTATTATGTAACTAAACTTAGCTTCACACTTTATCCCTAGCGGGGTAGAGAGAACGGAGCGTGAAACGCTGCAGCGCTGCATTCACTTGTTCTAATATCTTACCATTCATACTGACATTGTATTCCGTTCTCTTTTCATTTCTTTCAAATACCAGAACCTTTGTCATACCCTTCCTTCAGAGTGGTGACCAATGCCTGCAACTCGCATACTGATGATGCAATGAGCACTGCATCATCTGCGTACAGCAGGCAATTCACATTCAAGTCACCTACATTCACTCCCAAATCAATTTCACTCCTTGGAGACAGCTATCCAAATACAAATTGAACAACCAAGCTGACATGGTGCAACCTTGCTTAACACCCAAATGGATGTCAAACAAAGGTGACATGTCAGCTTGCACGCAGGCTGAGTGATCTCTGTAACTTACAGCCTGCAACAAGGGTCCGTTCACATTGAATCGGGGTAATATCTCCCATAAATTCGCTCTTACAACTCTATCAAACGCCTTTTCCAAGTCCACAAAAGCACAGAACACTTTTTGGTTAACAGCCAAAAATTTGTGCGTGATCATGCGGAGGGAAAAGATCTGATCTATACACCCTCTTCCAGGTCTAAAGCCTCCCACAACAGCCTTTCAGATCTCTCTTGCATTCTTCTCTCTAAAATATTTGCATAAACTGTGCATGGCCGGCGAGGCGAACCAGCTTTAGTACTTTTTCTGAATAATCATTCCAATTATGCACTAACCCAGTTTATCACATTCCTGTCATGATCATCAGGATCAAAACTAGGTTCGCTGGGCGTAATTGAGTGCAAAATTTTTCTACCATTTTCTCTAATTTAGTAGTTGGTAACTTTTCAAGTATTACATTAGGACACAAAACTTTTCCCGCGCTCGTTATTCTCACAATCAATACATAAAAAGGTATCATTTTAATCATCAAAACTGATATATTTCATTTACCATTAGTACAATATACATACTATATAATATAATTATATAAATTATTATATACTACAAACAATCAAAGTTTGTTTTAGTTTTGCCAATTTTTTTTCTATGTAAATTTAAAACATGAAATTTTAACTCAAATGTCTATAAATACAAAAAAAATCTAAATAATATTACAAAAGCGCAAACAACACTGTAACAACTGCAGTTGCATTGAAACTTTTACGCGCTGTTTCATACACATCTTTCATTGCGAGCCATCGGCCTGCGTTCCACATGCAAAATCGTATTCCATTGAAGTAATGGTAGACAAACGGCGCTCCAAACGCCAACTTTATTATGAATATTAACGGCCTAGACAGATCCAAGCTTTGTATCATCGAGACGTATGTTTCCACTCCATTTGATAGAAATAAGCTGCCGCCAGACAACATCACGGCGTAAAAGGTCAAAATGACACCTGGAAAAGAGTTTTTATTTTCAGCTTCAGGCTTATGCTAAAACACTGATGTCTCCACTTTCCACCTGAATTAGAGAATATCGTTTTTTACCAGATAGGGGAAATGAAAACATGTAATTTCCCCGGATTGGAGCGTCATTGTGGAATAAGACAGACCCTGGGCTGATCCATTTTACTATGATGGTCTCAATTAAAAGGTATATTATGTTGTTCAAATATAATTGAGAAAGAATTTAATATAAAATCCCACAATCACATTTACTTTGATATCAAAAATTTTTGAAATATTGCTGTCCATTTTCTACATTACAAACAAAAAAAGTTACGTTAGTTAAGTGATCTTACCTTTCTAAGTAATAATGAATGAAAACCGTGAACCAAGGATTGAATGAAATAAAAGCAAAAAAAAAATCTAACAAAAAGAACTTATTCTAGTCACTATTTAAAACTAATTTCAAAATCAATTTATACAAAATAATGTAACTACTTATAATACATCCGACGTTGTGTCATGTCTTAGGAAGTCTAACGACTCGGCTGATCTGCTGCAGCGTATCATAAGATGAACTTGCCAGTGATACGTTGCACGATAGACGTCATGGCTGGCAACGTAGGAGCATATACCGTTAGGTGTGGGGACATGGGACGATTCAAACTCATGTTTTTGTCGTCGTGAGATTTTTTCGGAGGAGGGACGTAAGGCTGGAACACTATTTGACGTTGGCCGCCCCCTGAACCACATCCGCAGTTTGGTGTACTATAATTACAAGTTATCCTCGGATAATTATTCGGTGATAACAGAGGCCACCTACAGAATTGGAAATTGTTAAATTTAAAAAGTAATTAAGTAATATAATATAATAAAGTATACTTACACACAAGATATGTATATTTACATACACATATTAACATAATATGATACTATATAAAAGCTTGCGAGTATAACAAACGATTATCCCAAAAAAAAAATTGGCTGCGCGTTAGGTATTTTGGAAAATACCTAATATCATACATCATCATACCTAATACCTACCCGTTTTGAGTATTCTCTATATTAACTATATTAACTATGCTGCTATTGAAAGCAAGGGCTTGGCAATTAGTTTGAACACGGTGAAGGTCTTTGATCGTGTGTGGCATGGGGCGCTTCTTGCTAAACTTCCATCCTATGGGCTTCCCGAGAATTCATGCAAGTGGATCGCCAGCTTTCTCACTGGGCGTAGCATCAAGGCCCTATATAGAGCCCAGCTTCGGCCTCATATGGAGTACTGTTCTCATCTCTGGGCTGGTGCACCCCAGTATCAGCTTGAATTTTGATCGCATACAACGTAAAGCTTTTCGAGTTATTGGGGATTCAAAGATTTGTGGAAAGCTTGACACTTTGGCTTTGCGTAGAGACGTCTCCTCGCTGTGCGTTCTCTACCGCATTTATTATGTTGAGTGTTCTGAAGAACTATTTGACCTGTTACCCGCCGCCGAATTTTCTAATCGTACAATACGTCACAAGCTCAAATATCATCCACTCCACCTGAATGCGTGGCACTCCACTACTGTGCGATTTCATAGGAACTTCCTTCCCGGAACGCGCCACAGAACTGTGGAATGGCCTACCCGCGGCGGTGTTTCTTGGTCGATACGACATGGGTACCTTCAAAAAGCGCGTCTCCACCTTAAAGGCCGGCAACGCATCTGTAGCTCCTCTGGTGTTGCACGGGGTCGTGGGCGGTAGCGATCACTTACCATCAGGTGGCCCGAACGCTCGTTTGCCTTGTCCTTTTCAATAAAAAAAAAATAGAATAACAGATTATACAGAGTGCCGGTAGCATATATAGATGATATCGCGTATTTATCAAAATAAATTTTAATGCCTAATGGTTACGCGATTGCGTTCCTTAATTTGCTACGGTTATGTCACATAATTTGATTGACTAGACCTGTCGCCCCATCGGATGGCAAGTGTTTTGTGGTTCAAGATCATGAGGAATTAGATCGTATTCTGGCGGCCCCATCCTCGCGGTACTCGTGATTCACCGATTAGTAAAAACTTCCTAGTATATACCAGCAATACGTGCTGTGAAAACTATGTATTTAGTGCGCGAACCACTTGAAATTAAGCCCTGGTGTCAAAAACGTTGTAGCAATAATACATCTCATGTCTTATTTATGTTAGAGTGCAATTTTCATAAGGATATGATTTTTCTATTTTATGGGCTTATTAAATTATTTTACAACATTACATTAGTTTGAAATACCTTCCATGTAAAAAATAAATATAGAGAAATTCTAGTAGATCCTTTTTTTCTTATTTATTATAGAACTCATAGCACTATTACTTATTTAATTGAATTTCAATTTATAGTTTGAAAAGATATCTCTTTCAGAACAAATAATTCTTAACTATAAAACTTACTCTATATCCATAGCTATAATTTTCATCGCGGTTTTCATTGCAAAGGAAGAAAGAATAAGGGTAGTACGACGATTCATATTTTCAAACATAACAATGCAAAATAATGAGACATATAAAGTCAAAAGCTATTATATAAATATTCACAATGATTTTATATTTTTTTTAGCAATTCCGCAACTCTACTATCCTAATATTTTTTATTCAGACTCAGATAAATTGGATGCAATATGATTTCTAAGACTCAATTAACGTTATTTACATAGCTGAATGTATCTAATACTAAAATTGCATTTAGTGCACTAGACGTACCCATTATATCTTGAGAAGATTATAATTTCATTGAAATACTGTTTCATCAATATTCGAGAATACATATGGAAATTTTTGATTTATATGGAATATACAATGAAATTGTTTATTAGAAATATAAATATTTTAAAGAATAATTGTTAAATTCCAGACCGCGTAATATTAATACTTCGTAGTGACATTATTTTTTGACATTAAAATGCCTCACTGTTTTACAATTACTTTTTATTTAAATTGTGACAGCAAATTATTATTTGCTAAGTTATTATTCAAACAAACAGGGGTTTTTTTTTATGGGAAAGGACAAGGCAAACGAGCGTTCGGGTCACCTGATGGTAAGTAATCACCGCCGCCCACGACCCCATGCAACACCGAGGAGCCACAGGTGCGTTGCCAGCCTTTAAGGTGGAGTGAAGGGCACCGGGGCCCGGCATTACCTAATGCGAAACGCAGTGGCAAGGGCCACTACTTCACGCCGGTTTAAAATGCCGGGGGTGGTATTAAATCCGGTCGATTCTGCCCATGTGTGTTGCCATTACTGGCGACATGACTCTACCACACGTACTTTAGTTGCCTCTTACGATACCGACAGTACCAGGGTGATCCTATTCTAAGCCGGGACCTCACGGCTGAAACGTGTATTAAAGTTATATATTAGTTCTAAAAAGTTTTTCATTAAGCGTATATGAAACATTTTTAAATGAAATGATTTAGTTGCCCCAATCCATTGCAGTTGATCGTCAGTAAGCGAAGATCTGACTTAGTATATAAAATCCTTAGTATATAAAATGTTATAATATCTTACCATTTACACTAAACTTGCATTCCGTTATTTCTTCATGTCTTTCTAAAACAATAAAAAAACAATATAGAAACAATATAAAATAATATTTCAATTGTTCCCATATATAAATAAAATTTGAGAGCAAATTATTTTTATACTTTTATCATTTATTTTTTATTATAATGTGAAAATAAATTATATTATGAGAACTTTTATGACGACTAAGTACACTAACTCAAAGTTTCTAGTAAAATTTTATTGATTGGACTTTGAGTACCAATAAAATATTCTATCTGTGAAGCACGGATATAATAAATATGCCGGAAAACTATTTAAAATAACATTGTTCACCCTAAAATCATTTCAATAACTATGTCAATCAATAGTAATGATATTGTACAAGCATAAAAAATTTAAAAGTACTTTTTTTTTCAGCGGCGCCACCTTCAGAGTACAGCAGCTCCAGCGAAGATGATATAAGTATTGGTAGTATAAAGGAATGGCCAGAGTCTGAATATGTGCCAACAACGATTAATCAGAATCCATCATCCAACAGACATAATTGTATAGATTAACGGATTTCTAAAAAATATTAATTAGATTATTGAAAAGAGGATAAATTAGAGGAACAAATCGTTTCCTCATAACTTCTACATTATATGAACAAAATTATCTATTTTTAGTGTTCTTCCTACAGTTGCCGGAGTAAAAGTATTTGTAATGTAAAAACTACAAGCAATGATACTGATGTAAAAATAAAAAATCTATTATTAATAAGAGACAAAAGCGACAACCGACATACATACAAAGAAATATATATGAAAAAGAATGAGCGACCCAAATTATATAAACAAAAAAAAATATCGACTGATGAATATAAAGACGGATATGTACAAAGTGATCCGTCGCCCTGCACACCACATTGCCCTGCTGGAAATTATTCAGAAAAAACACGCTCGAAAAATCTTCACAGTTAAACAAATCTGAATGTTACTTAAATAATCTCGATTTATTTACTGACCCACCATCGTCCACATCTGCTAATAATTGTACACCAAATGATCTACCAAATACATTTAATTTGTTAGAAGAGTTGAAAGTCTTTGAATGGTGCCTTTGGTGGTGTCTTTGATTCCGTGCAACCTTGCGTTTAGCGGGTTTGCTTTACAGTAACGACGAGATTAAAATAAAATAAAATAAAATTGTTTTAAGTAATTTAAAACTATATTCATTATATATTTGTCTTGTTCACCTACAATTATGACCACTGTTACTGAGAATGAACGAAAAATAATTATAGAGTTCTGTCACTTATTGGAAAAATCAAAACAGTTATTTAATGGATTGAGGTGAGATTACTTTTACAGACATATTTTCTTAAAATATTTTAAATATGTTTAAAAAATTTTTTACTACACTGATATAAAGAGACACACACGTATTTATACGCGTTGGCAGATCAACGGTTATAATTGGGCACCTCAGTACCTTTTCATATCATTCCCCTGTATTCTCATTCAGCAGATATTTGAGAATTTGTATTTCGCTCCTTTATCTCTGACTGGGGATAAAACGTGAAGCTAAAAAAACTGATACTAGTGCATTACCCTCTAAAACTTTTCTATGTGTAAATATAATTTTACAGAGAACTTCCATCCTATGGCCATAAGCAGTGGCAAGCGCATTTTGGGCGCACTTTTGATATATATTCAAAGTTATGGAAGTTCCAACAGCAGCATCGTTCCACACTTGACACTCGATATGGATTGAAGCGATGGCAAATTGGCGAAATAGCATCCAAAATAGGACAGCTCTATTATCATTTTTAGTGAGTCTTCTATAATTATATCTTCATGTTTCTAGATTTATTTTTCTTGAATTTATTACGGTATATGTAGATATAACTTACTCCTCGCAAGATAAGTAAATTAAATCACCTATTTATGCTTAAAACCACCTGACTTTTATATCATACAAATTAATTATGTGTCATTTTAAACAAGTGGTATAAAATGAATGAAAATGAACTAAATCTGTTACTATTCTAATATTACTTGTCATATATACTAATGATGTGTAATTGTTATTGTAATGATACAAAAGTCGTTTTAAGAGAAAAAAAAAACACTGCCTGTAATGGAAAATGTATACAATTTTTTATTGTTTCCAGTTTACGCACAAGTGACACGACGTACTTGGTAGAAGCATTTTCATTTTACTCGGCCATTCGTGGGAGACGATATTATACTTTAGCGAGTAAGGAAGCAAAATGTGAACTGATGGTTAAAAAACTACGGTATTACGCCAGATTTATTGTGGTCGCTATACTTTTACAACAACCAAGTACAATTGATGAACTGCTCTCAGAGTTAGATCAGCAAATTATTGCATATGGTAATGCATACGATCCAAACGATCAAATTGAATGGATTAATGTGTTGGAAGAAGTAAGAGCATTTCTAATTGCTGAACCAGGGATTACAATTGTTGATTCGGATAATAAAAATAGAGTTGTCACCGTAAGGTAAGTTACTCTCTATAAATAATAATAATTATAACAATATTAATCTTAGTCCTAAATACATATTGACCTAATACTTTTTACCTTTTTAAGCGGGAGATTAAATCAATCATCGATACCATCAATTGAAAGAAATGCACAAATGAGTCTCGTTTTACATGATGCATTGATTATAGGAAGTGGCACACAACTCGTAAAATTCTCAGAATTAACTATAGATATGTTTAGAATGGTGCAAAATCTCGAGTGGGAAATCGAAGTGCCAATAAGAGATCCATCCGGGGACTCTCCACAAAATAGATCAGGATTGGGTGAGGCATCTAAAAGTACCACAAGCCGACCAGGTAACGTCAGATTTTACTCCATTATATTAAGATTTATGCAAACTCCACTATGCTTTGACAAACTATAGTTATCTTTCTTAAAAAATTATTAATAAAAGTATTTTAGGTATACTGTTCTTAAAATTAAATTTACTTTATTAGCACAACAAACTTTTTATTTCAATTTCGTTGATGCTATTGCGAAAGAAATGTGAGTGTATCTGGCGTGTCGAAATAAATTATAATAGATGATGTATTATTATGTGTATGCTTGATACAGAATTTCAGATTCACGTATGTGTAAAAGATACATAACTGTTATAGATTTTTGTTTTTAGGAGGTGTAGAGAACGACTCCAGGAGTTTAAATCCCCACAAATATCTGTTATTTAAGCCGTCTGCTCGTCAAGTGTTAATATACTTGGCAAGCAGTTGCAACGATTTACCACCTAATTGTGCACTTCTCATTTATATTTCTGCTGATGGTCACCATCCTCAGCAGAACACTCATCCTGAAGACTGTAAGTAACTTTAAATAATGCGTATAATGAATATTGTAAATATCTATTTTATATAAATTGATTATTTTTATCGAAATATTTTATATAACAAAATAATTTTTCTTTATTTCAGACAGTTATGACATAGGAGGATTAATTACTACCTCAAAATCTGATATTTATAGAGAGTACAACAGGGAAACTAAAACCAATATAAGTAAATACAAAGATAAGCACATCTTATATCCTGGGGATTTACATCCTTTCACAAGAAGACCTCTATTTATCATCGTCGATTCTGATAATTCTTATGCTTTTCAACATATACCAAAGATATTTGGACAACCTCTCGTTGTTCTCATGTCACCACTCTCTCTGCCCGTGTCTTTAAGTGGTAAGTAGTATATGCTTATACTACTTTCTCATTTTTAGGGGTCATTCTCACTGAAAATGTCAAATCTGATTAAAAGGTTCCGGTCCTTTTTAGCCTAGATATAATTTATATAATTATTTAGTTTCGATGTATATTATTATGTGCTTATTATTATTTAGTTTCTTTACGCACACTTCCTTTATTTCAAATAGCTTATTTGCGTACTGTTTCAAATGTGAAATTTAACAAAAGCACACGAAATGTAACAAAAATATTAAACTTCAAATTTTATTGTTATTGTTTGTGTCGAAAACCTTTTTTTATCAATCAGCTGCAGACAAAACTCTATCATAAAAATAGCCCACGACAACTGCAACCTACCCAAAATTAAATATAATTTTGATCGATAAAATTGCTACAAAATAACTAAAAAAAAGTAAGCTTCACGCTGTATCCCGCACACAGCAGGGTAAACAGAAGGAACTTAGTATTAAGACACTCCGTTCCCCACTTTCTGCCGAATTCTGAAGGCATTGTGTGTTGAGTGGCAGACCTCAACGCGGCGCTTTGCCTCGACACGAGAGCATAGAAATGGAAATATAAACGTAAATAAATATTTAACTTCGTCGAGTGGGGATCGAACTCACAACCGTTACTGTCACACCCTTGTGCGTACATCCTCGACATATATACTGTTTGTAAGTAAATTGTTTACTAAAAATAGCAATTTAATTTTTTTTTTTAAAAAAGAACCTTACGCATTCCATTCGTAGACAATGAAGCCTTGTTTTATTTGACTTAAGAAAAACTCCACGATAAATGAGTTATATATATTTTTTCTTTTATTTGATTATATGTGAAACAGAAGAATTTGAATAAAGCCAATTCTAATTATATATTAATTTCCCAACAGATCGAAGAAATCAAGGAAATCTCTTTACCCTTTTTCTGCATAATCCTATAGCTGGACTTTGTAATGCCTGTGATGTTTTCACAGTAAGTATATCAATTTGGGAGAGCTGTGTACACCTTCGTGATCGGTTTATGGTTGAAGCAACTAGATTGTTAATGAGAATACGACTGGGTAAGTTTCTTATTAAATTTAGTTAGTAAAAAAGTAATTAATGTAACTATAATAAAATAACATTATATCCATATATTACTTATAATATACTATAACTAACCAATCGTGGATTGTGCCTCGAAAGAGTTCGACTGTAAACGCAACAGGTACTGGATTCGATTCCCGTTGGAGGAAATTAAATATTTTGTGTTTTCTTGTCTTCGCTCTGGTAACGAGACAAAGTTCAGTTGAGTTCCGTCACTCAATATCCAATGCCTCTGAAGCACAAAGTTTGTTAACACTAGGTATAAAAAATATATATATAAATCTATGATTATTTTTTTTTCTATCTAATTGTTAGTTTGTATACGCACATAATACCTACCAGACCGATTTAAATGAAACTTTTTTAGTTTTGTAGCTATTAGGTATAAATCTAGGTTATATTTGATTTTGACTTCCACACCTGTGTGTAATGTAGAGCAGCAGTGCCTATATTATAAGAGATAATAACGACATATACAAATTGAATATCTAGAACGTCTAGTGAAAAAGCATAACAGTGCAGCCAATAATAATATAAAGCCTCCTTAACAAACACGAGTGATAATTATTTTCCACTGACATATAAATATTAATTATCTGGAACATCTGATGAATAAACATAACAGTTAACAGCTAAATTATTTAAATTAAGAAAAAATAATAATACAATATTATTATGTCTGGCTGTCTTTCCATTTGTCAGCGCTAATCACCAGAACAGCTTAATCAATTTTTATGAGATTTTCACTTTCTGATAGAATAGGTTATGGAGCAGTTTATTTTTGTTAATTTTAATTTACTTGCTCTTTAATATAATAATAATTTACGTTTCAGATCCTATGTACTACCCTTTTTTAGGAGACGAATTTTTAAGGCTCATGGTTTTAAGATATGCTTTTTGCGAAAGTGTTTTGAGAATGCATCGAAGTTTCCGCGCGAGGACAAATCTTCCTCGATCGTACCCTCCACTACCAGACGACCTATTTGAACATAGGGACCTCGTAGCGATCGTTCTACAAATGGCCGATTATATAGGTGTAAGTTTTGTTTATGAAAGAAAAAAAATCATGATTTAAAAAACTATCCGTGTAATATTAAATGACAGAAATACTTATGGGCAATGCCTCAAAAATTCGAAGGAAAGATTGGAAGACTAGTTTCCCTTTCTCTATCCAACTAATAAAATAGCAATCATCTTAATATCTTGACTACTTACTTATATATTATTACCGTTTATACTATATTTTTATAGGTAGCATTGATAACGTTTTTAATATTTGCAACAAACTGGTGTGTTATATAAATTCTAATTTAAAAAAATATAGAAAGATATTAATAAAATTACAGATCCGAAGCCATTTCCATGACGCTTCTGCACCAGGACCTCCGCCAAGGGATTAATTGTCAGAATGAACGTCATGTTTAATTAATGTATAGATTTTTTGCATTGACGTATACCGAGGGACAAATCACAATTGTAATTACACTTATTTGTAAGTATGTAAGTATACGGAGGTTCAGTTTAACAGTGGACGAAACTCTGGCGAGTGGTGTACTTAAAATTAATTAGGAATTCCACATTGTTTTCATGTCTCAACATTTTTAGTAAATGTGGTCATAAAAAAAATATTTTGCAATGTGAAATGAAAGAGGACGTGCTCATAAATTAACATTCCTGTGGATACTCAAACATATTGTGTAAATGTGAAATAATAATTTGTAGCGTTAAGCATTTTAGTGTAAGTGCAACGATATTTAGCCAAGGTTATACTCGTATTCAACTAAGAAAATATTATGTTAATGTATGAACTAATAATATTTTAATCAATTTTATTATGTGGGATTATTTCAAACATAATTATAATAACGGAAGTGGGGAACGGAGTGTCTTAATACTAGGTTCCCTCCTACACTACCTACCTATCCTGTTGTATTCGGGATACATTTTTTTAATTAAGGTTTTTTTTTTAATTTTTTTCATGATTATAATAAATTTATTACAAATTAATGTGATTTACGTTTCGAAAGCTCAGTGACAGGGAAAAATTGAAAAAACAGAAATAAAAAAAAACATACACATCAAAATCTTCTATATGAAGGGTAAATATTGTTGATAAGTATTTTATTTCACATTCACTCACTGTTACGAAAAAAAAGTGCTATTGAAATAAGAAAAAACAGCCTGTTTAATTAATCTAAGTATCTAGTCTTGAGTGCCGTAGTAAAATCTTTTTATTTAATTGTTGTAGCAAATTAATATCTTATAAGAATATATTCCATTAAAATTTGCTATTTATGAAACTATTTAACCTCCATGATGTATATTTTAATATTATAATATTTACTTATATAAACGACAAGTCGTTTTGGGTAGGTAAATGAGTTAAAAAATAATCAATATATGTAATTAAATGCGTGCATTTTCACTCTCCTTTTCCCGGTGTGTGTTCCTCTGATAATCACTTATTTGTACATATTATGTAAAAATAATTGTTCTTGCTCATCCTCCCTCATTCGTCGGATAAATTTTAAATATTTATAAGAAATATATTTTGGAAAAATAACAAGTTGTCAGATTTTTTTAAATTAAGTTGGTGTGATCGTACTGTTTTTTTTTTTTAATTTATTTCGTTGAATATTTACTAGATGGTAGGTCAAGTAAATATTCAATCAATTAAATTTCCTTACAATGTAATAAAAAAAATGTATTTTCTAAAGCTATAACTTAACTACGGTCAAAAAAAAATCCATTGTGAATATCTATATTTACCCGAGTTAATATATAAGTTGCCAAGATCGATTGGATTAGGTAAGTTTAAGAATATATACTCATTTTGTGATATTTTACTTGATGACTTCCAATATTTCACTATGTCATGTAAAATTAGATAACGTGTGCTTTTCTTGAAATGTAATTAAGAGAACCTACCAAAAATTTTTTAAAAGCTTAATTTATGCTGTTAAACATTCACAAAAGATTTATATATATATTAATTCAATCAGTAGGTACCTATGTAATATAAGAAGCTGTACCTAATTCTTGAATATCTAACAACAAAAATCTCGTTAGAATATATTGTGTAATTAGCTGTGGATGTATTTCGGCTTTCAATTGTTATATTAAATTAAATATATATATAATAAGAATATCATATATCTGTGTTATTATTACTATCAATATATATATATATAATAGTACGTTCTGAGCATTTCCACTACCTGTACCTACATGTAAATAAATAATTAAATATTTAATAATATATATTATACATATTACAATTATCAAATAATTTAAAGAAATTATGTACTCTTTATATTGAATGTGTTTACTCACGTCTTCAACTAATAACTCACATTTAAAAAGAGCAAATTAGTCGTTTAGCATGAGGACCCCCCGGAGGGCATGCATGATGAAGTTGGTGACAGTGGACGAGGTGAGAGAGGTATGTAGAGACCGTAGCGTCTGGCGCTCCGTTCTCTCTGTCTACCCCGCTAGGAATAAAGCGTGAAGCTAAGTTAAATTAGTCGTTTTTGTCAATACGGCTACAATTTAAGGTTTAAAATAAAACAACTTGAATTAGATGCGATAGATAATTATCTAGCTCTAGGTGAGCTTTTTTTCAGCTTGAATTTCTTTCATTGTAAAACATATAATGAATAGCAATATGTAATATCATACTTGCTTATTTTTTATTTCTCAGTTATATTAATAGTAATTTGTTCTGCCTGAAGCGGTTGATACACGCTGAGTTTTATTTATTATTATACATAAAATAATAATAAACTGGTAAAAAATAGTTACTATTATTTTCAATATTGAAAGTTCAGCGACACATATAGCCCAAGATACCAGGGCCGCCAGACCTATGTCATTTTAACAAAGCTGAAATTCCGAGGACTATTAGTCTAATATGTATTTAACAAAGTACGCGTACTCACTAACTTAAAGTTAAAAGTGGGGCTCTATCAGAGGTAGATCCAAATAAAGCTATATCTCTATATAATCAGGATGATTGAGCCATCGGATTTGTCCGGGTGCTTACCAGGTGTCTGGGTCTTGAAATAGCCGTAAATAATGTATGTAAAATTCAAACTTACTAATATGACATATTTTGCCCCAATTTTAAATAACCTTTAGTACGTCTGGCAGGAGTAAAGGCCCACGTAAATGGTCTGGTGCTAATAAATACACATTTTTTCCATTATTCTCAACAATATATTTAAATACGAGCGTTTCTACTTTAACGCAAGTGAATTACCTTAAATTAGAATTTATCTGAATGGCCCATCTTTTAAGTTATAATCTTCAAAATTTCAGCTTTGCTAAAATGACCTAGGTCTGGGGGTCTTGGGATCTCAATCAAATACAATAAATAAAGAACGTGTATTGACCCGTTTGCTCCATAAATATGTACAAACAAATAGTAATATTAATAGTAACTCTTGGTTAACAGCAAGTCGGCTTTACGGCATATTTGTAGTAGAAGGCTTATTTATGTACTTACATTAAGTATAATCTAGGTTTTCAACATTTTCCAAACAAATATAATGAAAATATAGAATATATTTAATGAAATTACTAAAAGTACATTTGCATTTACTATTTTAAATATAAAAAAAAACTATATTAGATAATTCTGTCATTAATAATAACTTAAATTATATAAATGCCAACAAGTTAAAAGTAGCTCATTTCCTTATATGATTTCAAGGGACAAATTAATTTGTAATAAATGAATTGTGAAATATCACAATAGATATAATAAAATTCCTGAAGCAAACAAATAGACAAATATAGACTATGAATTAAATCATTGTAGGTTACCATGACATCAATGTATTAAATATTGTCTTAGTACCAGCGTTGCCAGTTGCCTCGATTTTGGTGGGACGTCTCGATTTTTTGTCCAAAAATTAAATAACCCGATCGGGACAGACATTCTCTCTCGCTTTTCACGGACTATTCCACGTACTATGAAAAATCTTTTTTAATTCTTTAAAATTTTCATTGGTTACTAATATTATAATTTTATAGAAATTTAAATAATTATAAACGTAAATTACGCATAATTATTCTGAAGACTTAAACAATTTAAGCAATGGTTTTTCTATAAAAAAAAATTACATATATCACCATTAGAAGCTTTATATAAAACTTTATTAAATTGATAAATAGCAAATTAAATCCTAATATTTTTTGTCCCGCTTTTGATGAAAGAGTCCCGGTTTTTTACTTAAAATGTTCAAAAATCCCCCTTTTCATCTAGAAAAAATATCTGGCAACGCTGCATAATACCTACTTGCATAGAAGTTGGTAAAATTTGAAAATCACTGCCATTACTTTAATGAGAAATTAAATGTATTAAAAGTACTGGGATTTGTTGTAAGAAAATATTTTTGTGATGATATTCAAAAAAGGCAAAAAACTGAATTTATATATTAATTGCAGTTTGAATGATTTGTTTAACACTCGAAACTACCGTATCCGTCCAAACCATTGTATTTTTTTTTTCAATAAATTTCGACACAATTCCATATAAATTAAAATATAAAAAAAAACATTTGAAAATTCAGGTCTAATAATGTATCAATTTAATAAAACCTACATCACGTGTGGGGACACCACAGCCCGTTACTCATATTGAAAGTAAAGATTGTATTTCAAGTCTATTTTTTTATTAACTTGTTTATTATAGTACTTAATTGGTATAGTATAGTTAGTTCTTACAATAAACTTCAGGAAACATAAAGAAAAGAAAATTGCGTTACCTAATTGCCATGGATACGGTTGGACAACATAATTGCATTAATTGTATATTTAATTGTGACATTTGTTAATTACTATAATATTAAAAATAAGAATGGAAACTTACCTATGACGTTTTGTTAATATCTATCTGTCTCACACTACTTTTTCAATAGACAAACTTGAAATGAAAAATTTCTGTAGATACTTACATCTCTCAACACCACGTCTTTTTGCCTAAGCTAACAAAATTTTCATTTTTTTATTATGAAAAACTGTCTACATGTAATAATAAATGGTAATTAAAACGTTCAAGTCTTTGAAATGGTGTTGATGACCTCATGTACCTTCTTATAAGAATTACCTATAGGAAAATAACTTGATCACTACAATATTCCTTAATCTATTTTAGTATGGACATATTTTATATAGAACATTAATAATAAATAACTAGAATCCATAGAGATTGGATTTATTTAATAAAATGTTAATTTTCAAAAAGTTTTAGTATTATATCGATTATATATCAATTATTTATTTTAACGTTTTTTAAATATTCCTAGTATCAAAATTTTATTGCAGAACATAAAAATAATCAAGAATTAAGGTAACTTATTATTATAAACACCACATTGCCGTCAGTGCCTGAGAGAACATATATGGTGGTCCAAAATTACATTCTTTCGAAAAGCTTTATTACTCAGCTTTATCTCAAGAAATTTTGTTTAAAAAACAAACAGACGGAGCAACAATATTTAAAACTCTCAAGTCAAAGTGTATACTTATGAAATATTACGCACATCAAGTAACTTCTACTTTGGGTAATTTTCAAGGCTAATAAAGTGTTAAATTTTTAATTGTTATGATAAAAAAAATTTATTCGACTTGACTCACGAAAAGATTGTTAAGATAGTGTAATTGAAATTGGATATAATTCAACATATAGCAGATAAGTTCAGCTTACATAATGAGTATTCATTTGGCAAAACAAGAGTTCCTGAAATATTCAAATTGATGTGAACTGAATAAATATTACATTATAACTTATATTTTTGCAGCATACAGCAAAAATAATACCTTGAATTTTCGTTGATGACGTGAAATGATTACCAAAAATAAGTTCATGCTCAATTTTATATTTAGCACGCTCGCTCGGACATCGACGAGGCGACCAGTTGATCTGGGATTTTGTACCGATTACAAACAGTTTTTTTTATGCAGAATACATGTTCAGTGCCCTGAGTAAATAAAAACAATAAATATATGTAATGGTGAGGAAAATATGTGTTTAATGTTGTCTAAACGCTTCAAGGTAAACCCACATAACTATTCCAAAATAATCTAGGCAAGGGATCATAATATACAACTTATTCACACCTATTTTCACCCTAACCCACGCAAAGACATCGTGTTTTCAGTAGCAGACGCTCAGCTTGAAACGAAATGTTGTGTTTTTAGTTTAACGACTACTTTTGCGGGGTCTTGGTGAACATAGGAGAAAATAATAACGAAAGGTTCTATGAAAGTTCTATGATCTGTCCTATCATCGTAACGTAAATAAGTAGTATATTAAAAAAAAAAGGTTATAACTAAACATATGGAATCTGAATTGTCACCAGATACTCGAAAAAAAAATCCACCAGTGCCGTTAAAGACATATCAATGGAAAGATTTGAAAAGAGATCGTGAGGCAGGTGGTTATCCTTGGACTCATCTCCTAAAAACACCACTAGAAGGTGAAATAACCGCAGAGGATATACTAAGAGAAACAACACCCAGAAGAAGTATGTCGCGAGACGTTTCAAAATCTCGGACTCATTCGCCTGTTGATCATGGTATGCAAAAAATACTTAATTTAAACTCATCTCCTGGTAGCAGTCGTAAGCATAGTGAAAAAGGAAAAGATGAAGGAGTACATATACCAAATTTTTCTAAGGAAGTATCTTTAGATTCTGATGAAGATATAAACAAAGCATCAAATATCGAAATATCACAGTCGGTTAGTCACAACAGTGAATATTTATCAACGCCAGTAGAAAAATCTAAAAGTGTTTCTCCAAAGGGAATATTAAAACGACGCTTACCTGAGCAACAATATATTGGGGTAACCGAAGTAAGGGAAAAGACTAAATGTTGTCATCCACTAGTTAATAAAATAAAACATTTAGCAGACAAAACAATGCAGAAGTTAGAAAAGAGCGATCA
The DNA here is from genome assembly GCA_037355905.1 of Heliconius aoede. Lineage (NCBI taxonomy): Eukaryota > Metazoa > Arthropoda > Insecta > Lepidoptera > Nymphalidae > Heliconius > Heliconius aoede. Next base: position 236,859 of record JBAIZZ010000372.1, on the reverse strand, counting down.
TGAAAAGTCACCAACGACTAAACGGAAAAGAAATGAAGAAATTCAAGAAATACGACAGTTAAAAAACTCACCTGGAGCACTTCGGAGGCAAAAATTTAGTGCTATAAAATTAGGCGACTCCGATGAAATGAGTAAAACTATGACAATAGATACACCACCACCCAAAACCAAAAAGGAACATATTTATGAAGATATTGAAGAAACCCCAGATACACGAAAATCTCCACAGTTTTCACTTAACACAAATGAAAATGATAGTATGGTGGAAAGAAAATCAATTGCTTCCCAAGATCCAAGTTTAGTAGGTGATGATAATACATCTTTAAAACCGAATGAATATATAATGGAAAAATTACATAAGAACGATGTAAATAAAGAGGCTATATTACTAGATGAAGAAATGGATTCCGAAGAAGCAAACGTAGAAGAAATATTCCAAAACCAAAAGGATGATATAAGACATAACAATGATTCACCAAATATTACCATAACTGAGATAATAGATGATGACAATAGTATTGACCATTCAACTGCCATACCCATAGAAACTTCACCAACTCCTAGTCCTATAAATATCGAAAGAAAAAAATCAGACGTCGATAAAGATTGGTCTCGACCCAACAGGTAAAATTTCCTGCTAATCTTTTTTAATAGTCATTTTTATTTTTTATTATGGTCACTAGCGTAGGTAACAGTGACATAACGGTCGCGTTTCAAATGCAAAGCGAACTCTTGCTTATGTATGTATGTCTGATAAATATAGACCTGTCCGGCACGTCTTCCTGCACATCGAGTAAGCTCTTTAAAATTGTCATCAGTGATCAGCGCTCTCAGTTGCTTTCACGCTAGAGAATAAGTTCATTTGCTAACCGGTTTAAAATGTAATTTAAACAAATTTATTTTACAATGATCATTTGGATAGTTTAGTTATTTTTTAATAAGCATGCCTCGGGTATAAGCGCATGATAGTTATGAGTAAATTGCGTCGATGGACTTCCGAAGGCGGGACCCCTTTAGAGAAACCTGTAAGACCCACGAGAGAAGGCAGTGTTCAATTGTATACGCCGGAAGTACGGTGTGCCTGTCAATTTTTTCAGTGTGATTCTTTATTACCGGAAAGAAATAATCCTGTCGGTACAAGGCCAACTTCACGTGCTAACAATATTATTTCAAATATAAGGTAAAGTATTGTACTGTGGATATTTATTCATATTTTTAATATATTATATAGGATAAGTAAAATAATTTTAAAATCGCATAGTCGTATTTTGCCCGGCGATTGCTGCGGCTAAAACGAGCGCCAACCGTTGGCCTAATTATGACTTCAGAAACATGTGTGGGTGCAATTATATAAATATGTACTTATATTTTTCAAACTTTAATCATACATAAAGCGATTTTATTTTTGTTCCTTCCATGATATGTAGTATTTTATTGCTTTGCGATATATTGATAACATGTCGAAGCGATCATTTTCTTTCACATGATATTTTCTGTGGTTTATAGTTTATTTCTTGTCTATTTCAGTGATCATGAATATGAAATAATAGATAAGCCACCTCCAAATATAATATATACGACACCGAGTATTGAAGAAAAATCAACCATGGTTAAGACCGAAGATGAATTATCAAGTACAACATCTTTAGAACGCAAATATTTACAAAATATTTCAGATGAAGAAGAACAGATAAATGACAAAGAACACATTGATACAAAAACGAGTGAAGAGCTAATAAGTGCAGAAATATTGCAAAAGGATATTGAAGAACGTTTTTTTGTTAATACTCCTTCTACAGCTTCGAGGACTGAATGTGAAATTAGTACAAGTCAAGTTGATTCATCGGCTTTAGAAAATTTACCCTTAAAACGAAGTAGTCGAAGTAAAAATTCAGAAAGTAGTGAAAATAAAATACAACAACGCATTAAAGAAGGAACATGTAAATTAAAATCTCAAGCTGGCAAGCTTAAAACGAAACTTAGTAACTTAAAAAATAACCAATTTAACTTACCCGACCGTTCAAAAATTAACTTTCCAGAACGTCCTAAATTTAAAATGCCAGAACGAACCAAAATTTCATTTCCAGAACGTCCTAAATTTACTTTACCAGACAGACGGAAATTTAGTTTACCTGAAAGGCCAAAATTTAAATCGATTAATTTAACTGGAAAACTATCTATGAAAGACCGTAAAAAATTTAATTTTCCGGAACGACCAAAATTTAATATTCCGGATTTGCCAAAGTTCAAAATGCCTGAAAGACCTAAAATTAGCTTTCCCAGTTTAGGCAGAAAAAAAGAGGTTAAAATAGAAAGCAACAAATCTGAGTCAACATCGGATTTACAAAATGTAGCTAGTGTAGATTTCGAGGTCAAAACCTATCCGAGATTATTCGGTCGAAAGAAAAAATCTCAGATGGAAAAAACATCATCTTCACCTACATTAAACAGAGAAGAAACACCACCACCAACTTTTACATTTACCAGAGTGAGAGATAAAAAGCTTGATGAGCCTTCTAATTACATGCCAGACAGTCCTGAAGAACCTCGAGAATATGGAACGGTTGACAGAGAAGCTAATTACAACAACAATCTAAATGTGAGACAAGATTTTAGTACGACATACGACTTTGATAAGTTAGAACAAGACTATGTAAACGATGACGAAGTTGAACCTAACTATAATGAAATATCATCCACCGCCACTCCTTCTAAGCAAGAATACACACATATAAACGAAATTAATAACGACGAATTTTTTGTACGACCGAGAGGAATTTCTCACGAAAATATTCAAGTACGAGAATACTTAAGTGATGAAATACGACAAGCATTTAATATTCCAAAAAATACTCTCGCTGATATGGGAAGTGTTATGAGAATAAGCAATGAAAATGTTTATGCTAATGATGAGGATGAAGATCCAGACTTAATTGTTGAAAGCAAACAAGACATGGCCTATTCAATCGAAGATATAAACGAAAGAGATGACGGTTATTACACATTTCCCCCGGTAAGGCCGTCAAGAGCTAAACGAAAGAAAAAAGATTGTGAATCGATAAAATTTATAGATGATAGTATGAATGCAAGTATGCAATTTAGCGAGGTAGACGTAAGATTATCAGATGATTCTTTAACTCACTTTGACAAACAAGCAAATGAAGATTTAGACTGTAGTGATAACGACTTACATAGATCAGCACAAGATATTAGACCTCCTACGGATCTTCATTCAATACATGAATATGCAAATGATGACGTCATAGAATATCCAGACAGTATACCGATTCAATCTCAAACACTTCCGATGCCTCCAAAGAGGAAGAAAAAAACTTTACACAAAAATGTAGATAAACATTCATCTCTAAGTGATATTAATAATTTTACTTCAATTGAAACATGGCAAGCCCCTCAAGAACAAGTTGAAGATGTAAGTATTAAAAATAATATAAAATGACACAAATGTACGAGTACATGTACAATATATTTTGACTTCACGCACGCACACGCACTTAACAGTGTAGGCAAAGGGAATCTGGAATTCTAGTGTTCCTGTGTGATACACTTCTCGTTCCTCACTTTCCGCCAATTCTGGAGACATTGCATGTAGATTGGCAGAACTCAACGCCGCGCTGTCGTTACTAGAGCGAGGAAATGAAAGTATTAAGCGTTTCATATCCTTGAGTGCCACACTACCACACTAAAACCACACTACCACAGTAAAAATCTAATCATAACATACACATTTTCTCCTTTATAATTTGTTAACAAATTTATCTAAAAAAATATTTAGAACGATAAAAAATATGACAGACCTGTTTTAAAGTAATTTAGAAATAGGATATTAGTATTGAAGAATATAATATTTATTTTAAATCAGTGTGGTGAATTATACACACTGATGCTGGCAGATGTCCAGCAGATATCTAACTTTTGGACGAAAAGCGAATTGTATTTATAGACGACTGCCGTCATCTTACAGTTGACCCAGTTTAATTCAACTCTGAATGCCGATTGTTAATTTTAAATAATATATTGTTATCATTAATATTATAACAGCCACTAATATTGTAAATATATAGAAAATTAAATATATAGAATTTTTATAAGTTATTTATATAAAGGCTGGCAATTTTTTGAATGTAAACGAATATGATATTCATACATTGAAAACTGTTTCAGCCCACTTAATAAAACACTTATTTCGTAGCAATATTGTGACATACAATATTTTATAGTGACACAATTTTTATTTATGAACCGATTTATATAAAACTAACACTTATGTTTAATAAGGAAAGTTATCCAAGATACAATAGTGAAAACAACATTAAAATCGATTAAGCCACTTCTGAGATTAGTATACACTAACGCACAATTCATTGTATGACTTCTATCACACTAATTATTAGATAGGTATTAGTAATAATTTTTTTCATATATCTTCCATGTACAAACAGGATGGCGCTATAGTTTTATTATATACATATATAAGTTCGTAAACGACTTGGCATAATTTTTACTTTCTTTATCCTAGAATGTTACAAAATTACTTATCCCAACTATATTGTAGTGTTATGAATTATATTTATGTATGTTCATATGCTGTCTGTAACTATTCAAATATTTAAAAGAAATTAATGATTTACTTAAATGAGAAAGAGTAGCCATTCTCAATACTAACGTAAACAGATATTTTCTTGTAAATGTCGATTAAATAAAATTATTGTTACATAAATTAAAATATTACATATGTATGTAATAAAAATATATATACTTTTTTTTTTAATTTTGCAGATTATTGTCTATAGAACCCAACATGAGTATATAGTACCTGTCGCCGAGATAGCGATGACAGAAAACAGCCCATTACCCCCAAGACGTACTCGTTCAAGAAGCTCCAGAGCAACATCCTTATGCGACGACGATAGGACATCCCATGGTGCTGAATCTTTAATTCTTGATGCTCAAATATTACCTACAAATGAAGCAGATTTGGAAGTTGAAAGCGATGTTCGTCCAGTCCATGAAAGTCCAGGATACGCCACTGTTGACAAAGGCCAATATTTACCAAGTAAAACATCCAGACGTTCAAAGAGCAAAACGCCGCCATTGAGGGCACGTAAAAGTAATAGCTCAGAAAGAAAATACTACACAGTTACTGGAAGCAAAACATCTACGCCTAATCGCCCACCAAGAAAAAAATCTTCAACAAGCCTTATGACATTAAATAGCTACACGAAAAATTCTACAGATGGAGATACCACACAATATGTAGAAATAGACGATCCTCGTAACGAAGAAGTTCACAAGATTTTACAATCTGGTGAAGTTGTAAAAAAAATGAAAGATAGACCTCTGCCTCCTCCTCCAAGGCCACCTAGGGGATCAAAACGAAAAAAAGACTGTGATCAATATTCAACACATCAATCTAATTCATTTATTGTATCTTCTGTGGAAGGTTTACATACGCAAAGTTTTGGATCACAAGAAGTGGTGGAAATTGAGGTTTCAACACAAACTGATCCACTGCCAGATGATATAGATTTCGAATTAAGAATGGATGAAAATTTTGATATATCAATGTCCAGTTCTGTGCGAGATATTATTGATGAAGAACCGATATTAGGTAAATTTCGTGAAAAATCTATTGAACCACGACCGATATCACGTACTGCGTCTAGATCTGAAAAATCATTAAAGTTATCAGATCCTAAAATATCAAGTATTGGAAGATCCTCCCCAACAGTAATATTAGTGGAAAAAAGAGTTTCAAGTCCAACAAGAATAAATGAAAGACAAGAAATTTTAACAGAAGCGTCATTGACTGTTCAACATATAGACATAGATAATTCTCAAGTTCCAGATGTCCCACCACTTCCAAACACCAAAACACCAAGTACGACTGCTAAGACTATGATAGCCCAAGATAATCAATTCACTCAGGAAAGGACAGAAGATATTAAAAAAGACGCACAGTTAGACAGCTTAACTACGCAACGGCTTCAAGTAAAAGACTTAGACGTTGGACGACTCAACGTTTCTGAGTTACAAGCTACTAAAATACTTGTGTCGGATATTGAAGGCATGACTTTAAACGTAAACGAATTAGATTCAAAATCTGGACATATTTCTGTAAGCGGAATTGATTTCTCTCAGACAGTGATAGATGAAATTGTAAAAAAATTTGCTGAAATATCTACAAACATTATACCTCCAGGTTTTTATCCTTCGGAGCCAGGTGAGCCTGTGAGACCAGTAAGCAGAGAAGAAGAGACTCAAACAGAAACGTCTCCACCTGAAATCAAAACTGAAGCGAGTACTATTACTGAAACTATATTACAAGCACCACCACCACCACCACCTCCTGTTCAACATGAAAATATTGACGAAAGTTCTCCACCACAGAGACCTCCTCCCCCAGATTTAACACCTTTACTGTATTCATATCTGCAAGATATTACGACAGCTACAACTACACAACCTAGATCGTTTAGAGATCGGCATTTTACCGAACTGGAAGGACAACACCCAACACCTCCACCACCTAGACGATCGAAAAGAAAACCTGCTGTTTTACATACCGAATCCAGTTCTGATGATGGAAGACTAAGACCTTCGCCAAGACGTATGCCTCCAATAAAAGCTCAAGAGCCCTCAATTACTGAAGCTGGTGCACAATTTCTTCGAGTTTGCCAAACTTCTATAAGCAGAGCATTTAGGAATATATTTAATTTATTTACGTCGTATATTAATGGAACAGAAGATAAAAGGGATGTACAAATGGCAATGGTTATTTTTCTTGTACTGATAGCAGGTCTAATCATGTTCGGCTTAAACGACAGCCGCACAATACATCACCATCATTGGGAATTCTTCAACCCACCAAATGGGAAACCATAAACCTTTTTTCTTTAACTTATAACATTGTAGCCATCTCCTAATCGAAATAAATGTTAATATAGACATAATGAATAAGCAAACAAATACTGAGCATTTCTCCTACAACTTTCCAGTAAATATTAATTTACGACGAGTTCATTGCGATTCTGTAATTTGTTAAGTATTTCCTGATTATATTGTTTACTATTTTGCTTGTTATGTAATATAGAGCTTAGAATTAAAGTAACTGATATATACCTAATACATATTATGCAACAGTATGAATGAGATTACAACAATTCTTAAGTTTACCTCGCACTTAGTTGTCTTGTATGTTACAGGTTACAATTAATAAAATATTACAATATGTACTTTACGGGGACGAGGTGACAGTAAAATTAGAAATTGGCGAAATTTAAATTGGAACCGTTTAAGTTGTTGTCTAGTTGTATAAAGCTAAAGCTTGTTTATTTTATGAAATGACTAAGTGTTGTTATATGCATTTTGCAAAGTTCATTTTTTAATGTTTAACTTGTCGTGATGTGAAATAAAATTTGTTATTATATCGTCTTTTTTATTTTGTTGTCAGAATAACGAAGTGCCACTTAAACTATTCAAGTCACTCGTTTTCTATAAAAATAATACATAATAAGTTATGACAATTTTATCGAACAAAATTCTTTAAAATAGCATATTTTCTTTTATTTATAAATTGAAATAAAACAAACTGATTATTAAAGGAAGCTTGCAAAATACAATAGTAAAAACTGCAATCAAATCAGTTATGCCGTTTCTGAGATTAACAGTTTCACGCTGTATCCGCTATGTACCCGCACACAGCAGGGGAGGCAATAGGAAACCTAGTATTAAGAGACTCCGTTCCCCACTCTCTGCCGATTTCTGGAGGCGTTGGAGTGGCAGAACTCAACGCCACCCTTTGCCTCAACACCAGAGCGAAGAAATGGAAATATAAACGTAAATAAATATTTCACTTCCTCGAGTCCACCTTAGATCGAACCCACAACCGTCGCATTACAGTCACACCATTGTGCCGCGGCGCCACGACGGCCCGTGAGATTAAGGTAAGCAAATTTACAGACAGATTAAAAAATTTAAAAATCATTGCATTTGGTCCTATTATGTTATTATTATTATATATATTACTCTGTGGGCGAGTTTTTTTTCTTAAATACAGTTAAATAAAAAGTCGCACTTTTTAAACGGGACTAGCCGCACCGGGGCCGCTAGTAAATAATAAAAGTAAAATTCAATAGTAAGGCATACAAAATCAGTGCATTTTTTTATAATAATGAAATCTATTGCATATTTTTATAAAAAGGAGTGTTACGTAGCTTCAGCTTCGATTCCGATAAACGGAACTTTCGATTGGCAGACCACCTCTATTTTTTTAATAAAAAAAAATAAAAAATGATGATTCCATCATTGGTTTCTTTTTGAGCTTCCCTTCAAATTAATCATATCAGAGGTGACTTAGCCACTTATTGTAATTGAATATATTATATATAAAATATCTAATACATTAAATGTAAAACGTTATTTTACATTATTATTCACGGCGCCACCTCTTAGTAAATTTAGTCAACTGCTAGAGCCATCTATTACGAAAAAAAGAACTAAGGTTATATATAAATCAAAAGCAATTATTATTTTTATTTGTGTGTTACTACTTAAAAAAATAAAATAAAACTAATATTTCTGGTAATAAAAAATATTTATTAGTAATCCTTCTATATATTTTTTTAATTATTGTAGTTTGTTAATAAAAATTGTTATACAACATTGACATTTAATAGTAGTTCTCGTCTTAATTATATGAAAACAATTTTAAAAATGAGGAAAAGAAATATAATTCATGAGTTTTGAGTTTTTGATCTGGATCTTATCTTCAAAATATATATAAATAATTCAATAATCATACATAATTGTTATTATTATAAATAGTTTGTTTATTTAAATTATTAAAACAAAGTTTTATTAATAGCAACACAACATTTTTTTTACAATCATCTAATAATAATAAGTTGATAATGAATTTGAGGCAGCAATTATATGTATATATATATATATATAAAACCTATTTATTTTGTTAATTAATCCACGAATCCAAAAAAGTTTTAGAATAATTATATAAAAAAAAATTCTTTACTCATTTAGAAGCTTCGTAGATGGATATTTATTTGTGCCTAATCCATAAAAATATTTAACTGAAATACGATTTTGTCAGTAAATTTTCTTAAATATTTTTATTTTCGATATAAATATATACAATAAATGATATAATAAATATTATTAGATTTACGCAAGTGTGTCGACGCGCCGTCGCATGAGAGTAGCGCGCGCTCACGCTACTTAGTACCTAGGTTGTTCGCTGTGCCGTACGGCAGCTGGCTGTATGTAGAGCCGTAGTTATTCGCCAGCTATCATTCCGATTGCGGCGTGCTATCACAACTGTCCCAATTTTATTTTAACTTAAACATAATTTTGTTTAAAACGATGACATACAAACGATGCCGTTAACATTGTAAAGTATTTTGAATCAGATCAATGATTCCAAAATGTAGAGTATCGGAAATCTAGTGCGCTTTCTTGTGGTGAATGAAATAAATCTCGCTGCTGGTTTCCGCAGTTTCTAACTTATACTCCGATCGTTTATTTGCTTCGTAAAATAGTAACTATGCAACAATGTGGATTTTGTACGATGCTTTCCAGCATGCTAAGAAAAGCCATGTGTATAAGCAGCAGGAGAGGGAGCAGTGAGTCTTATTATCGTGAACTTGGAGATCAAGACACTCTGGTAAGATTATCTTTCAAAAGTTTCACATAATTCCTAGTTAATTTTATTCAGCTCATCGTGTAATTTGTCGTTTCTCTTTCTCAACACAAGATAATCATTGTGTTTATATAATCTATTAGATGATAAATAATAACAATATCTCTTAATTGGAGTACACATGGTTGTGTTGATCTGTCACATTGTACGTTTTACTTTATTTTACTATATTATCTTTTTTTATTTGTAACTTCATATTGTTTGTGTTTTATATATATTCACCTGCTGTTTGACTTGAGTGAAAGTTGGTTTTACTTAGTCATTAGTGACTTGCTGAATGTTGATCATCACCTGGCATACATCTTTTTGTACATTTAATAAAAAATATATATTTTCATTTTTCAACATATTAATTATATGTTTAAATAGCTTTGTTTATTTTTAATACTAAGTTTTTTCTGTCGTTAAAAATTTTTAGTAGGTCAAAATGCAAAATTATCAGATTAGATATGTATAATATCCCTAATTATGATTATTTCGATTTTTTTATTTAAAGTTGTATTATGTATAAAACTAAAACCTATCAAAACATACATAACAAATATAATATATATACATAATGTACAAAATTACATCTACAGGCACTTATATGTTGTATTAGGGTTATTAGTCAATAGAAACTCTACATATGTTTGAAATAAAAAACATTAAAAGAACATGACTGATGGTCATGATGATGATCTACTTTATATAGATATAAAAACTTATATCTATATAAAGTAGATCAGCTTCACACTGTATCCCGCACACAGCAGGTTAGGCAGAGGGAACCTCGGTGTGTTAAGACACTCCGTTCCCCACTTTCACGTTGCCTATTTCTGGATGCATTGCATGTTGAGTGGCAGAACTCAATACCGCAGTTTGCCTCGACACCAGAGCGAAGAAATGGAAACAGATATAAACGTAAATAAATATTTCACTTCCTCGAGTGGGGATTGAACCCACAACAGTCGCTTTATAATCACGCCACATAGCGCCATTTTTCTAAAATTACCATTAGTATAAGATTATTTCTAGTATGCATAGCATAGCAAACTCTACTACAATTTTGAATAAAGCTATAAAAAATTAAGTTTTTACAGTCAGATGTTGTGCTACTGCAACACAGCAACTCTATATTGTATAGAGTAGGTAAAATACAAAATTAAAATTCTTTTAAATGTAGCTAACTAAGGCTTTGCAAACATGAAATATTTATTTTTAATTTACACATATTATTCAAATAGAAGTCAGAAGTCAAAAAGTTTAAATCACTTCTATGCTAGTCATCATGGTAGTAGAGTAAGCCATAATTATAATAATAAAATAATTTGATAAAATATTTTTCATCTTGATTTTTCTTAAAATTTTAGGACTTTAAATAATTATGCCACAAAATTAGTTCCATTGAAATATGTAGGGTTAGAACATTGATTGAAAAATAATTATCCTTTTATTACATCTTCTTTGTGGGATTATTTTTATAACAATAATAGTATAAAAAAAGTATATATATATTTATAAATTGTATATAAAACTTTTAATCATGTTAATATAACATTTTAAATAGTTTGGCGTTTCATAAGATTTCAAGTAAGTCAACAATTTTAACAACTAAACGTCCGGAATGACGGCATATTCAAATCATGAATTGAAATAAGTCGTAGATTAAACTATAGTCACGCAAAATGCATAGCACGGCCGACATATATTCTGCTCAATTGAAACTGACCTACCTTATGATGCTATTGCAAGCGGCAGTTAGGATGAACTGACGTTTAACTAAGTTTTAGTACTTGAGTATTTCGCAATATGTAATGTGTGTATATATATATATATATACTGACTGAGGCAAAACGCACGTACAGCTGTAACTATTGATGGTAGGAACGTGATTTTTATAACGTAGACCTTTTGACTAGGAGATTTTGAAAAATTTTAACACCAAAGGGGATAATGATGAACCGAATGAAATAAGGATCAACGGTAAAGGTAAGTTTATATGTGAAAATCCTAAAAATCGATCGAACCGATTTTTATAAAAATTTAAATTAACATATTCTTAAAAATATTTCATTGAACACGTGTTTCACGTATGATTCAAGAGAGCGAAGCCGTCTGAGTCTGCTAATATCAAATAAAAAGATTTTAATGCCAGTAGTGGCGCAAGGGCACAAGAGGGTAGCTATTAGTTGTAAACGCGGCGGGTTGTGGGTTCGATGCCCACTCGAAAAAATTGAATAGTTAATATTTTTGTGGCATAAATAAGCGTGTATTAAAATATTTATTTATTATGCTACATTTCTTTATTGTATATAGTCTTATAACGTTGTGTAAAAATTATATATCAATGGATTCCTTGCTTGGTGACACACCTTTAAAGGTATATGCGATCTGGCATTTACTTTTGTGAAGGACACCAGAGGGCCGTATAGATAGATAGCCGTTGCACCTATATATAATATGTACCTACAAACGCGCAGAATGTTTATTGTCTTGAAGCAGTCAAAGCCTAACTTTATTATTGACTACTTACTACGTATTATTGTATGCGTATGTATATATTATACTAAAGTATTACGTTTTTCAAAGCAATAACCTCGATATATTTATTGCAAATCATTAAATGCATGCATTTTTCCTACAGAATATCAACATTTTGTTTCAACAATTATTTATTTTTGTGACATCTTAAATTCGATATTGACTGTACATTTATACGTTCATAACCTACATGTACATGGTGAGTTGACATTCAAAAAGGTAAAGCTGCAGTGTTCGACAAAAAGAAATTATAACCTTCTAAAAGTTTAGTAAAGCTCGTTAATATAAGTATACATACTTATACGTATTTAAGCAGATTTTTATGACCATAGTCCTCAGAAGTGCAAGGCTTAAATTGGCGTATGTTTAAAACCGTAGTGTTTCAAGCAAACTGTAAATGTTGTGTTTGATAAAAAATATGCGTATATATTTATTTTAAATAATCCATTGCCACAAATATTTTCTAAGTAACATAGTTACTCTTCTATATGGCTGTATCCAAATTAACAAAGCGACAAATGAACTAATTGAGAGTGTCTTCCTCTGCTTAAATAGGAATATTTTACAGTTCAGTATATAGTGCAGTATTCGGGCTATTTCCTAATGATAGGATCTCAGTCCCATAGACGGCCGAGGTGACGATTCTCGCAAGGGACACCTTTATCGTCGATACCCTCTACCACGTAGTATCTTCTTCCCGACAAATCCGATGTCGCTATAAAAACCAATAAGGCTAACAGCATTAACTGCATGTTTTGAAAAAACCCATATCGCGGCTTTGTAGATTTTGATTTTGCATAATCAGCAAATTCAAAATCTACAAAGCCGCGATATTTCTTATAAAACGATTCTTTCCCCGGTAAATGATTTAAATATAATATAATTTATGATAAATGAATTTAACCAACATCGAGCGCCCAACATCCTCCACTTTAAAGGTCAGCAACACACCTGTGGCTCCTCTGGTGTTGCATGGTGTCGTGGGCGGCGGCGATCACTTACCATCAGGTGACCCGAACGCTCGTTTGCCTTGTCCTCTCCCATAAAAACAAATAAAAAAAATAATTTAACGTCTCCCTACATCCATATAGTTTTACAAATTTTAATAGAATATTTAAATCCATCTCTGATATTGAAGGAGTTCTCTTCCTTTTTTGTTCTAAAGAACTTACTGGTTTATCATCCTCAGATTCCGACGGCAACTGTACAAAGTATGGATCTTGTAGTGAATCGCTCTTAATAGTTTTGGACATATATTAAAAAAATTAAATTAACTTATAAAATGTAATTACATTAAGTAATTATAATTATTCGATTATCTAAATATTTTTCTAGGTTAACAAAAAGTAGCGCTAAATAATATATCTTAAGATATTTGATTCTTTATGTGAATTTTTCAACTCCCAATGAAATTTTGTCACATTGACCATAGTTTTTATAGGTGTACTATATCTTGAACTTAAATTAAAAAGGTTGTCCTGTATTTAAATTTCTATGAAGAAGACCGCTCTATAGCAAATTATGTAGTTTATTATCGTAAATAGTCAATTTGCGAATTAATCGCAAATACAAATATTGATACTCTCGAGGTCGGAGCAGTGCCTGGGACTGACCTATGCGTCGACTTCAAGCGCCCCTGCTCGAGCTCAACATGGCTAATAAATCATTGTCTCTTATTCAATTAAGTCATTTAAAATCTAGTGCTAGTAGTCAACCAACATTGGAGTGCTGCCATAGCATATCAATAAAGATACTTATTACTATCGCTGAATATAACAAGTTACAATGCGCGAATACAATGGGAGAAAGTATAAATAGTAAAAAAATATATAATTTACGCATAAAAATGATTTAAACAAAGTTTGTGTTGTTGCAATCTTACACAGGGTTAGTGTACTCTTGACATTATATAAAAACGAAAATTAGGCAAACTGACTTTACGAGCCCAAAATCAGACTATTTAGATGGACTATAAATAATTAAATAACATTTTTCTTGTTCACTGCAGAATCCTTCAATATAAAACTAAAAGTTCACAGGTGTTCTGTTCAGGTGATTTTAACGATATAAAATATGATATCGCATAGTTATCATTATATAATTTTAACAAATTGCATTTTCAAGTCCAACGCATACCAATTACCAACACTTGTCGTTGGCTAACCAACCAGTCAGTGTCACATCGCAATCTAAAAGTAGCAATCGTTTATTTTTAACTAAAGCTAATTTAGTTTTATAGGCCAAATCTCTATAAATGCGCGTTACGTTTATACAATATATTTTTGTTGCCTCTCAAGAAAAACCATCTAATTCTAGTTTACTGCGGGATCCATATTTTGTTATTAATGATGGTTTGTTTTTTGTTTCAGAAAATAGATGACAGATCATCTGTCCTCTCTGATGATTCCGACGACATGGGTAAATATACATTTTTTAATATTTTGAATTATATAATTTCGAAATAAATAAATGTAAAATTAATAATAATTTTCCAGGCACAATTTTGTTTCATAATATTCTTTGTTTTCGTCGAGGGCTAAAAGAACCAAATATTTAAAGTATTTTTTTAAACAACCTGTACACGTAGATGATACTATATATCTCGATCAGTGCTCTCGAGCTTACATAAGTTCATTGAAAAATAAAATATTTTCCTACATTTATTCCTAGATACCTACATTCCTACATATTTATAAAAAAACGTGAAAAAAAATGCAAAATAATAGCATTAACCTGTTTTAAATAAATAAATCAGCTTCACGCTGTATCCCGCACACAGGAGGGAATGGCGACACTTTTCTTGGTAATCTGATGAATATATTAATAAATAATCCCCCGAGTGAAGATCGAACCCACTTTCACGCCCTTGCACCTCTGCGCCAAGTCCGTCTCCATGTATAGTTTAGTACGTAAACAATTGTGCTGTTCAAGCGAGCGTAGACGCGAACGCGTCGCTACTGTTGATAAAAATAATGTGAGTAACACTTAATGTGCTAGTATCTAAAATAGTTTTCATTGTTTTTATTTAACGTTCATTGAAAAGTCTCCAATATTAATTAATTAATTTACTACTACGTAAACAGATGTAATCGTTAAATAACCGACTGCCTCACCATGGTTATTTCTTACAGACACTTTTGAGACGCAAAAGACAGACTAATCATTGATTTAATGTCACCAATGTTGTATTTTAAAATAATTTTTATGTCGTGACTAAAAAACTATTTTCTAGTTGTTGTTGTTGTAATTTTTTCTGTTAAATTGAGGTAACAATAAAAGTTTGAAAAAAAATTGTATTATTTAGCTTCACTTGCGAGGAATCGATGTGATTTGATTGTGTCAGATTTTTATGTTTCCTACTAAAATTTCTTTATACTCCATGATGAAAATACGTATAAGTTGCTTTAGGATTTGAGTTATTACCATGCCAAATTTCATTTACTTCCATCCAGTAGTTATCGTTATTTCAAGTAATTTGTTATTCTAAGAATTTGTCGGAAGCACACACGTATAATGTTTAGTTATTTTGATAACCAGTACTAGCTACAGACACGTACAAGGAGAAGGAGTATATACTCTGAATTTATATTAAATATTATGTATTTTCAATTCCTTGCTCTGGTAAAGAAAAACAAAAATAACACCACACAACACGCATTCGCCTCGAGAATTTGGCGGAAAAACGGGAGGTCTTCACAGGAAAGGAGTGTTTTAACAGTAGGTTACCAGGTTATGCCTATCTTTTATACCGTAAAGCTAAGAAAAGAGGATAAGCACCAAAAGTTTCTGAAATAAAGATCTTATTATGTGGCCTTAACTATTGAGGTTCAAGCTTTTAACCGTTCTCTGATTGATAAATTTAATTATCAGGCAGACGTCAATACATAACATTATTCGCTTAGAATAACTAAACATAATTATTAATTTCATTATAATGGTTTGTGTTTATAACATAGTTAATAGTTTTCTATATAATGTGTCGATGAGAAATATCGGTTAAAATATATTTTAATCAAAGATAGTTATTTGAGGTCATGGCGCAGGTGTACATGCGTATGACTGTTGTAGGTTCGATTCCCATTCAAGTAAATTTAATATTTTCATTTCTTCAGCGTTGAGCTCCGCCACTAAACTCGCAATACCTTCAGAATTCGGCAGAATGTGAAATCCTCTTTTTGACACACACACATGTCACGTATAACCTTATTATATTATTTGAATTCAAAATCAAAAAAAATCTGTCCAAAAGCAAACGGAATGGAAATTGCATATATTTCTCTAACAACAACTTGTTGTATAGATTTTATTTAATAATATTCTTAAGAAATATATATTTATACCTATGAATAATATATACGTAAAAAATATCACTTAATTAGAAACGCGATTCTTCATAGTTAATCATTGTTAAATGTAGATATCCGATAAACTGATAACTCGATAATGATTATATTGTAAATATGCTTACTAACTACTGTTCACCAATACAAATCTCGATCAAAGATTGTTTTCAATTCGATTGGAGTTTCATTCGATTTTTACAAGTGTGTAATTATGATTAATTATGTGTTACTATATATCGTTGTGATAATGATTTTTATTAAATACGTATGTATTACAGTTCTGAGACGTCTATTGTATTAATATGATTATAAGATTCTAGTATCCTTATCAGATAATGTAACGATACTGACCTTGCTACAATTGTAGGTCCTTTGTGATGTCCTAAAGAGCTATTATATATTTTTAGTGATTATCAATCATTATTGTTATTCATTAATACAATATAATTAAATGATGAAAAGTAAGCCGATTGCTTAATATCTTGTGCTTTGCAGACGACTTGGTGTTTCTCTCCAATAAAAAGCTTACTGATAACTAATAATCCGGCAAGAGAAGTCGGCTGAAATTGGTTTGCGTCATCATGAAGTACGGACCAAGATCCCATAAGCTTCATTAACGTACCAGATCTATGTCACAGTCATTTTGGATTGATCAATAAAACCAAATAGCAGAAATTGAAATATCCATAAATTGCTATTTATCAGATTTTACAAACGGAGTAGACACCAACTATGAGACGACAAAACGACACCGCTCTACGACCCGCAGGGCAGGATTAGATGAATACTCAATTTGTCGATGGCGACGTTTGTCGATGCTCAAGTTCAAGAATGGAGGAGAATTGGAAGACGGTGTTATAATGATGATGATGATAGAGGGCCTGAACACTGTAAAGTTCAACAGGTTTCAAGGTCTTCGACCCGTTAACAAAAGGCATACCGACTCTGCCAGTGTCCTTAAACAAACTCGGTACCAATACATTTATCTTGGGACCGAGTTTGTAGTAGTCGATTGATCTAAGAGCTGACACTGAAATTTTTGCATTTTCGTATTTTTTGCTATTTTTTTGACGTGGGTTGGTTAAAAACTATAACGATTGGTCAGTAACAAGGATCAAAATTACAATTATATGACAGCTTTTGTTACACTCGTCTCAATATTAATCGCACGAAATATTATTTCATTTCTTTTTTTATTGTAATCTATAAATGAAGCTGTGATTCATGTGGAAATTAGATATTTACGCTACTCATATATTTTGAATGTGAATATGTCCCACTTTATACTGTTCAAGACCTGCCTACGCATAGCTAATAAAATCACAAGCGAATATTTTGCCGTCTTATATTAGTTTATTATATACTAGTCTTTGTATCTATACATAATCTATATCTTATAAATGTTTCCCGACTGCTAAGGATAGGTTATGTTTTTCACGCGTATCTTGTATGTATGTGATATTCTTTGGTAAGTCATATCTCTAGAACCGCTGAAAGGACCTATAAGTAATTCTTCAATAAATAAAATCTTTACCAGGAACCCCGCATAATTTTAATCCCTACTGTTAATCCTAATAAACTATTGTGCTTGTTTTTTCCTTTTTAGTTTTATGCAGTCGCGGCTTTTGTTTTTTAAAGTATTTTTATCATAATAAAAAAAATTCAAAAGTTTTTTTTTACACTTTCAGCTGAAACGTTAGTGCTGATATTTTTCATCATTATTATCGTTATCATTATTATATTAAAGTGTAAGGGATAATAGAAAACTTTTAACACCCTTTTAAGAAAACTATGCAGATAAAAGAGTATTAAAATTTACCTACTCAATTTCAATTCATTAGAAATAATATTTATTAAAAATATACAATATATAAATAGAGTAAACGCGACGGTTGTAAGTTCTATTCCCAATCGGGGGAATGAAATATTTAAAATGTTCATTTCCTTGCTCCTTGCTCTGGTAACGAGGCAAAGCGCGGCATTGACTTCCGCCGAAAATATTGAATGGAAATGTCTTAAAACTAGGTTCCCAGGTTCCGTCTACCTACTCTGCCATGGGCGGGATACAATGTGAAGCTGAAAAAAAATGGAGAAATAAACTCACTACCACGTTTTCGACTATTTTTATATATTATACAAAACGGATAATTATATCACTTTGTCACTACAAACATATACGTTACTGAGGCACTAAATATATTACGCGGCGACGATTCTAGTGGTTGTATTAATACTCAATGCTAATACCGCGTGATCGATATGCGCAAGCGTCATTTGGCTGGTAGCTTATACTATCCCAATTTGCAACGAAGCTTTTAAGTACGTTGCGACCTTATTTTGTGGTGGGGTACATGAGTAACAGTGTCCTGGTAATGAAATTGTTGAATGAAAAGTTTAGTCCTCATGCTTTTTACATGACCTTAGATACTGGAAGAAGGTCAATTAAATCTTGTTTACTATTCTTTCATCACTCATTCGTTCGATGTGCCCAAACCAGCTGAGCACGTTCTTCTTCATTCTCACCGTGACATCCTCGCTAGTAACTGTCATTCTGTATATCTTCTGTAATACCCACGTTTCGCTGCCTTATGACAACGTCGGTACCAAAACTGCATTGTGTACGGCCAAACGCGCAGCTGTGCTGACGTTTCGTCGTCTCATCAAAGCAGTGATCTTGCATCCAGACCTTTGTTCATCTCTTTCAAAAACCAGAACCTTTGTTTTATTTTTTAAAGTGTTATTTTAATAAAACTTTTAAAATAAAGCACTCCATTTTTATAAGTAAATAGATTTTATTATAACAAAAGGCTCCCAAACTTGACTATCTTGTTGAGGATTTACGACTACGAAACTATAGCATTCAACAACCTCTTTAAAAAGTAATTATAGATATCCTATACTTCTGTTACATTTTTCTGAACAAATATAATATAAAAAAATAAAGAAGTTTAATATATCATTATAAAAGATTAAGCATAAGTTGAGTAAAACCATGAGATTTATTGACAATACAAACACAAATTTGGGATCCTTTATTTAGACTTTATTAATAAAATACGAGTATTATTATAAGCAATAAATACTTCAGAGAGTGTAAAATATAGAAAGATATATTTTTTTACATTTGGGTTTATCTTGGTGGGTAAATTATAATAATGGCGAGCCTTACAGAGCCGATTATCACCAGCGGGCTGATATAGATGACATTAGTATGTACGATTTATACAAGCTTTTACTGGCTTTTTATCAACGATCGGTAAACATGGTATGATAAACACAAACTCTGTAGTGTTGTAACTATATCAATCCAGGATTATTATTATTATAGTGATCTCGTAAACTTATAGCTTATCGATTAATAAATTTTTACAAAACCGTATGGTATCTATGCAAATTAATATTTAGTGCTTTTAATATAATTATTACTAGGGTAGAGACCGACTGAAGACAATATTTTTAATATTAAAGATCAAATTGAACTGTTGAATTACAGTTAATGCGTACATGGCATGATAATCCACTTGACTAGTTTAAAGTATTCGCAAGTTTATAACAACAACAACCTAACAATCAACATGAGAGAAGGGAAAATTTCACAATAAGACAAAATATCATAAATAGAATATTAGTAAAAATGTAGAGTCCAACATATTTTTATTTTATTTTAACTTTTAATTTCGATTTAGCTATCAATTATTTAGGACAATATTATGAGGCCGTCGTGGCGCAGTTGCACAAGGGTGCCGCCCGTAAACGCGACGGTTGTGGGTTCTATTCCCACTCGAGGAAGTGAAATATTTCTTTATGTTTATATTTTCATTTTTCTTCGCTCTGGTGTCGAGGCAAAGCGCGGCGATGAGTTCTGCCACTCAACACGCAATGCTTCCAGAATTCGGCAGAAAGTGGGGAACGGGAGTGTCTTAACACCGAGGTTCCCTCTGCCTACCCTGCTGTGTGCGGGATACAGCGTGAAGCTAGAATGTCAGTTTATGATTTCAAAATAACAGTTCATTTTTCAAGTGTATATATATAATTCTCATATATAAATATTTACACGATACTATCATACAAACAAACAATTTTAATTTTTTTGTCCGTTTGTGTATATTTCTGTTTGGTCGGATTAGTCTCCAGAACAGCTGAGGCGATTGTTATGTGACCTTTACTCTGGAAAAGTAAGAAGGTGCTACATATAGGCTACTTTTTATCCCGGAATTCCCGCGGGATCGGGACTTACTCCGGAGAAACCACGTTAGTGTTGTGCGTAGTATTTACCGCCTATCTAGATAGATTTGATATAACAAAAAAATATATATATTAAGTACGTCATTTTTTGCGAACAAAATCAAATACAATTTTGAAAGATTATAATTACATTTATTGAGAGTATAACAAATCCCTCATAAGATGACGGACACGTCTCATAGGAAATGTCATACGACGTTTCCCTCTGGAAGCTATTGCGGAGTGACGCGTGCAATCTAAACCGAGGTTTAAGTATTGCTGGAGCGATTACGCAATTTAGTTATCGTGTATGAGTGGCTCGTTACATACCAATGTGACGTGCAGGCATTTATAATCGATTTTCTTCGAGATTTTTAACACTTATTCGTTTTCTTATGTCATTCAAATATTTGGTTTGTTTCGCGTTACTGGTTAATTATGTTCTTTTTCTGTATACCATTTCTGCTTCTGGCTGCTTAGAACTTGTACATTTTCACAACCTTGATTTAAAAATACAAAACAATGGTTACATACTGTGAATTGCTGTTGCACAGTGTATTTCAGGCGGGACCGTTTGTGACCAAAGTTTACACTGTCCATAGAAAGCGTTTGTTTCTGATAAATTTTATCACATTGTAACATCATTGAATTGCTTATTGTGTGTGTCAGTTCTGGCCGTTTAATTGTATCATTAAACAGCCATATTGTACAGGCATTTTAAGTAAAACTCACAAAAATATTATTTAAAACAAAAACAACGAAAAGTATATGTTACTAAATGAAATTCTAACTAAACTGAAACTTATTTGATATTTTTTTTTTCTGTACACAGTTCAAGAGGTGACTATAGTGGTCACGCAAGCGGTGACTGAAGTTGTACCAAAATCGAAATTCTTCACGGGCCGGTTCCTGACGATGCACAAACGACGTAAAAAGCGCCTCCTTACCAGATCGCTGAGTACGGAAGCCGCACTCCTGGATGACCTGCAACTTGGACAAGTGCAGGCAAGTGGACTACTGACTGACGCATAATGCCGCTCGTATATATTTGTTAACGTAAGTCGTTGAGCCTCATATATAACATTGCGAACCGAATTTATTTGGCGTCGCGCGTTACGTTGCGAAATGACCATGTCGTGCGATTATTCTTTGTTTTTACAGCGTTGTCGAAATATGGGCATTACTTCTTAAGACAAAAAGGAAAACGCTACACGACCGTCACGGTCAATATATCCTTCACAACACCAACTACACTTCGACACTCGACTTAAATTTAAATAGATTTTGTTAATATTCACTGGGCATTCGCATACACTGCCTGTGCGCATACGCATATGAATGTCGACTCCCGACATTCCGAGAGGACATTTGACGTGTCGCTTACTAGATTTAAATAAAAATGATAATAAATAACTAAATATTAATTCAATAATATTCATAACATTTATGGTGTTGCCAAAGTGATTAAGTAAATATACATAATGACAAGACACACATAATATAGTTATAATGACGACCATCTTGCCTTGCATGTGGTACATATATAAGGCAAGATGGTCACTTTATTCATATATTATTCATAACAGCAAAAGTAATATAGTATGTAAAGACTATTGAGTAATAATAATTGAAAATAATTATACGACATTCATAGTACAAACAAATTAACTACACCCCTGACTAGACTTTTTTCTCTAGTTTTGATTAATTCCATTGATGAATCCGATTTATTATTAATGACCTGATTCTTAATTATTCTGATTAACGTAGATTTAACCAGATTAAAGTCAATAATGTTATATACGGGTGTAATGGCTGAATAGTATATATAACATCTGTATTATTTTCGCTGTAACATACGAGTACCACATCAGTAGTATAGGACACAGTATAGTCGTGAAGACTATTCAAAAACCCAATAAAATTAATAAATAGTTTACAATAAACAGTATTAAAAATTATTATTGATATCTGAAAATAACTTTTATTTAAGTCACATTTCATTGAAATTAAAGTGATACCGATAAAATCATGTAACTTATTTGTTTACACACTCTAAGCCAAAAATCGTCACGCTTAGCTCGTTTTCACACGAATAAACTGACAACAGCTTTGCCGATGCGATGCGCTAGCGCTCATTGAACATTCAACCGTTCGAACACTCTATAATGACATCAATTTAAAAAAAAAAAATGTACGTGATCTCCGATCGAGCAAGATTTTCAAAGTTTAAAGTTTGGAAATTAAGATTAAATATTTTTAGTACATATTATAATTATTTGATTTAGATACAGTAAAGAGCTAATTTTTTTAATCTTTTTTTAGTTGTAATGTAAACTTGTAATGTTGTACCTGTATATTTTATATGATTTTCTAACGTAATTAATTTTCAATATTAGCGAAATAGCTGTGCGATGTTATAGAGCGCATTTATGTACAGCTTTGAGTGTTGTGTTAATTTTAGTAACACATTATAAATAACTTTATGCTTCTTTGCAGTGCATCTTGCGACAGTCTGTGACGTGGAGGTTCAATGCCTTCACCCTAGAAACCGTCTCCGGGGGTAATGTTTGTTTAATTCTATTATATTGTTTTTTTTTTTAATGTTAACTTTTTTTGTAGAATACTATTAGATATAAAATACTATTTTATGATAAATTCCAAGATGTATGGTACAATTTATCAATTAGTCATTATATGTATAACGAATATTTACAATATCAATATATATATAAAACTTTTATAGTTTTCTAGACTTTATTAGACCAAGTCTAACTTTCTTTTACGTAAGCGTTAAGATAAAAAATATTATTATGTAAACATTAATTGAACTTGACTACTTGGGGAAATTAAAATTGACTTTAAATCAAATGTCAATCAATTGGAAAATTTATTATATATATGTGTGTGTGTGTGTGTGTGCGTGCGTGTGTGTGCGTGGGTGTGTGTGTGTGTGTGTGTGTTTAGTACTAAGCAGGGAACTTTATTAATGTGCGTTAGCTTAGAAAATTGAGCTCTACATCAGATTATTACTGTGTATTTGCATTGAAAATAATC